>JAZGLO010006455.1:5000-605000 GCA_036873155.1 Biomphalaria sudanica
AGAAAAGGTAATGACACTGAGATAACTTGAAGTAAAGGTAATGACACTGAGATAACTTGAAGTAAAGGTAATGACACTGACATAACTTGAAGTAAAGGTAATGATACTGACATAACTTGAAATAAAGGTAATGATACTGAGATAACTTGAAGTAAAGGTAATGATACTGAGATAACTTGAAGTAAATGTAATGGTACAAAGTACGTGTGTAAAGTGTGTTATAAAAAGGTAATGACACTGTTAAAAAAAAGTGTGAAAATGTAATGCTACTAGGCTAAGTGTGAAAGACAAAACAGTCGCGTCTCTCCTAGATCTGAGTGAAACATTTTACAAAACTAAATCAGTTCTCTGTGACTACAAGAGTGACAGAAAAAAAACTTTTTCTGATAATTTTCCCAGCCATTTACAAACACACTCATCAAAACAACAAAGTTCTGTCAAATAGTCTCTGTACTTTTATCATATCATCGGTGTTAGTAAGTTCAAAGGTTTAGCCATAGTGGTAGTTAAGATAAAAGTGGTCCACAGTATAAAACTAAAACAAACTGAGAGGCGCTGCTCCTATCTTACCGATATCGTCTGAATAGCAGAGACTCCAGACGGAAGTACGTCAGGCAGGCTAACGTGGCGCACCAACTTCTTCATGGCTCTGTTGGCGCCACTCCTGCTCTCAGTGCCAGCCATGGAGGTCCTCAAACGAATGCACTATGTCTAATCACAGGTACTCGCATAATCCACCCCAGCGGATCCCGAAATTCAAAACAGTTTAATTGTGCACACCAAGTCAAACACTAGATCTACATCGAATCACGAGCAATTTTATGGGGTGCAATTGATAAAAAAAAAAAGGCAAAAAAAAAAAAAAAAAAAAAAAAAAAGCAAACATTTTTTACAGTTAAACACATTTTTTTAAATATGTAGAGAATAGATCTAAACTACGATCGATTGGAATATGGGTATATTTTGTTTGAGCCATAATCACATAATCTTAAAGTGGCTTTCCTGTAGCACAAATCATGGGTGAAATTCATAGAATAAACAGTTTCAAGAGAAAGCTAACATGATCACGTGAACGTGGTTAGTGTGAAAAGGGCAACAATTCTCACAGCTGCCAGACGTCACTAGACACACACCTCACACACAATGCCACCACACACTGGTAACTGCCATGCTGGTGGTCAACGTTGTTAGCTCTTCGGGGAAAAACAACACTTTTATTTGTCGAAATGTCCACCAGGCGGAGGTTAACAATCAAACAAAACAACGAAAAGAATGCCTTGAGCTGAGACTCTATGCGATGGTGGAATCTTGAAAAAGAAAAAAGAGGAACGAAACAGATGACGACGGGAGATTGCGTGGGTTGACAAAACATGAAGCTAGTGGACACAAAACGGTGACAAGGATGTCCAGCGGTCAACTGCGAGCACGCACGGCACTGGCCACGGGAAAAGACATTGAACAACATCCAGTGAGGAGAGAGCGTGAGAAACTGAAAGAGTTAACGTGAGGAGGATGTCAATGTGAGCAGTCTTGACATAGCTCACTCTGACCTTACACGAGAGTTCAAGTTACACACGCAGCGTGCAAGTGCATATCTCAAGTGTTTTAAGTCAAACACATGAAAACTTGATATTCTTGCGCATGGTAGGAGAACGTCCATCAATTTCACCCAATCAACTCTCTTTGCTTACGTTGTCTATTGAAACCTTCTAAGCATTGACCAAGTGTGTGTTTATTGGTGTCCCTTATCTATATATGTAGTTATAGTCCAACACAAAGCAATAGACAAGAAGTAGATCAAAGAATGAACAACTTGGCTGGGTACTTTTTAGATCAACAATACAACTTTACTAGAGTCTAGGCAGTGAAATGAGAATGTCTTTAAGGGAAACATCAGACTGGCAACATTAAATTCGTTGAGAAGTAGTGGAACCATAACAATATATTAGAATGCCGCTGGTCATTACTGAGCGCTACATGACTTACCCATGGACAGAGTGTCGAATTTAAATAGTGGACTAACTTTTAGATGGAGATTTGACTAAATAGAAAGGCCACACAACAAAACACCATTGCTTTGAATGTAACTGTTCTAGTCAATGAAAACTACCCAGATGACATTCTAATAACAAAAAATTGTTGAAGTTTCGAATTGCAAAGCACAGATTAGAGAATTACTAGGTAGACCTAGGTTTTGTACGTAAAGCAAAAGGAAATTACGAGGTATTGAAAGAATGCATAAAACTAGACCATTATAGAATGCAGTTTAAAATTAACAACGTCCCCACGCTAATTGATGCTACAGTAGAACGTCGTTTATCCGAACGTTTATTATCCGGAGCGTCAAATATCCGGACCAGTTTTTTTTTTTGTTTTTTTTTATCAACCACATGTACTGTGATGCACATATACTGTATGAATACGAAAAATAAGTGATTATTTTCCACAATAAAGGTAAAATTGCGACATTTGTCACCTATTTTGCTCGTTCTTCACGCACGTGTCCCGCATGTGATGATTTTCAATATTCGTATAGTGTCCGGTTGCATATACTGCATGGATCGCTTCGGTTTTCGGTTATCCGAACAATCGCGTATCCGAACGGTGTCCGGTCCCAATTGAGTCGGATAAACGACGTTCTACTGTACAACGTAAAAGAGAAAAGGTCATTAACTGTGTACAGTACATTCAAACAGTAGCGTACACACATCCACTCTATTCATTAGACGGGAGGCCAAAGTGACAACATCCGCTGAAGAGATCCAATACAAGTGTCTTTGACGAGTAGATCTGATCAGAAAAGCATACACTTTAGTTCACGCAGACCGTCACAACACAACAGCGAATGTTGAATATTCTCCAATACGACAAGATCTCCACTAAAACAACGAGACTTTCATAGCGCTTATAAAATAAAGTCAACAGAACGAATTATTGACTTGTTCAGAATCAATTGCTCAACATGACAACATAAATTAAATCGACCTCATTTGTTTTTTCACTCTTAATCTATGTAGGCCTGATATTTAAGCAGTATTTTATTTCTAAATACACTTCATTAAAGCCTGCAAAAATTAGTGAGCTAAATCTCCATAGAAAACTGAATTACAAATTCCAAAGAATACTGAATTTCAAACCTCCAAAGAATCCTGAATGAAAACATAAACACACTGCACTAACACCTAAAAACTGCTGATATCTTCAAACCTGATGACTGGTTTGGCCTACCAACAGCGCAAGGGATATAATATAGCTTTACTAAAATATCACTAAAACTGGTCAAAGGTGCGTCTAAGCACACACACGCCTACAAAAGGCCAAAGTGAAAATCATGGGATTTTAATCCCTCGTGGCCACCCCGAGCTAATTAGCTCGCTAACAGGCGCGAAGTAGCAAAATCTGGCCACGTTTGTGTTACATCACAAAGTTCGGTAAACACAGGTCCAATTTATGACAAGGCACGCAACTCATGTCCCGACTATTTAGCAGACGGTAATTAATAACAACATAATTATCGTTCCTGTAATATATATACACTGCAGTAATCTATACAAACACAGCCTTTAGAACGAATCAACCTCTGATAAAAAAAAATAAATTCAAATCCTTATATAGGTCAGAATATTTTCTCAACTTGTAAGTAATGCTGTTTGCAGACGACCAAATGAGTGGTCTCGAGATGAGATTCTGTTTTCACCTATCTCTATTGGTGAAGTATGAAAGAAAGCAGTCCTGGCACCAGAAACACAAGCTCCCCCCGCCCCCATAACATCGTTTCCTGCATCTTCAAGTTTTGTCCCCCCCCCCCCTCTCTCTTAAAGCAATAAGATGAAGGGGAAAAAATAAACATAAAAAAACCCAACCGTTTCCCTCCCATCCTGGAAAAAAAAAAACATGCTTAGGTAAAGAAATAATTGAACAGAGTTGTGTCGAGAAAGATGTCTGCATTGAATGCTTGGCACCGAGAGAGGGCGCCCTATAGAAAGTCTTCTGACGTTCGAGCCTAGGGACATGACAGATAGTATACAAACAGCAACCACAACATATTGGTTCAATAACCGAGACGTCTTTTGAAGCCAGGAAACAGCACGTGGTTGACATTTGCATCGGTGTATTGTTTGGGAGCATGTTGCACGCACTCGATGGGACACCAGTCACGTCACCAGTGTGCCAGATCGTCTGCTACTGTGCGCGCGTGAGTCTAAGCGCGCGCGTGTCAAACAATAGGAAGTAGCGAACAGAAGTGCAAGAGGAGGGGGAAAAAAAGTCTTGGTTTAGTTCAGTGCATCCCCGTGTCCCCCTTCCCATGTGTACGTGATGAAACACAGTAGGCAGACAGTTCAAATCAACATCAGCTGGATGTCACTAAAGATCTAATTAATGTAGTGCATTCAGAAAGAAACGAGAAGCTGGGAAATACTCCAAGTGTGTGTGTATTTGCATCAGTGTGAGGACAGACAGAATTAAAGAGAGAAAAGAAATCAGGCGAACACGCAAATGTATGCAGTCGCTAACTACGTCAGATCCAGCACTAGACCAGGTTTCAATTATCAAGGACACCACGGGGGCTCGTGCAGGCATTTACAATTATACCTTTTAGGAATGGGTGAGGAGAATGAATCAATTTGTACTAATTAGAACAGCAATTTTAGACGTCTCAAACTCACTTGCATCTATATTTCTATATATCGATGTCATCTCTTTCTATGTTACTATCAATAGTGTAACTCTTTTCTCTCTAAACACTTTGAGCTTGATGAATTGTTTATACATTGTGCAAAAAGAGGACTACAATAATTGGGGACCACAAAAAGTTAGGGCGTAAAAAAAATGGTGTGATGTCTCATCCAATCTCAAATGTCGCTAACACACACACAATTAATACTAATTAAGGTCAGCATTCTTAGTGTCCAGATTGTTACCCCCTGGCAAAGTATATCAATCAAAATTTCCCCAACCAGACCCACACGACCAGACTCGCACTTCAATCTACCTCAAGTTTCTACATCTCTTTGAGATGTTTATGTTCTAACAGATACATTCTAATGATCTATACCTACGAGTAACTGAATTAACATTACAAATGATAACGATTTTATTTCCATAGTGCCATTACAGCATAGAGCGTGTCTTCTGAATCAGTCAGGGAAACCAATGACTTAGCAGGCAGTTTTATATCAATCAGGGCAACCAATGACTTATCAGGCAATTTAATGTCTTTAATGAACAGGCACGACTAGATAAACACATGGATATGCGTAAGCCGTAATTATCTTGCCTTTGTAATTTCTAAGACTCCTTACTATTGCAACCATCTCACATATCATCTGTCCCTTGACTTACGATGTAGGGCTGCTGTGACGATTCTTGTACGTTGTCCAGCCAGCTTTTCTTTGGACGAACCTTCCTTCGTGCTCCCTCCACTGGACCTTAAAGGAGGACAATAAGTCAGGTCTTACAAATAGGACCCAAACCACCTCAGCTTTCGTCTCTTTACAGTATTGAGGAGTTCCTCCTCCTTTTGTTTTGGTAGGCAGAGTATTGACTTGTAAAAGTACAAACTCGTTTGTCTTCCTTTCCTGTTATCTGATATCCAGCCATTGAATTCCTTGAGCCTCAGAGTTCAGGGTCCAAGTTTCACAACCATATATAAGAGTAGAGACTATAGAGTTTACATTTGACTTAGAAGCTGATGTATGCATACATTTTGTCCAATGTTCGCTCATGAAAGCGGATGCCAAGCTTACACGAGTTTTAATTTTCGTGTTACTGCACTAGACCAATCAGTAGACCTATGCAGTGAAATGCAGACAAATGATGCGTGACATTTACAAGTGAGCTCAACTAAAGAAGGTGGGTGTAAGCTGTGACTGCAGACAACACACGAACACACACCCACCGGTTGGCTAACGAGCACTGTCTGACTCCTGTACAGGTGCGACAAAAAAAAAAACACCTCTCACTGATTGACAAAGTCCGGTCTGACTCATCGAGCTAATTACAGAGAAACAAATGTGATTTTTAGCCAAACTGCTGTTCGACATAAAAGTTCAGTGGGAAATAAAACGTTCTTGCCCAGGGCATAACAATAAAACATGAACTGTAGGGTAAATATGTAGCTTACGTTTTGGCTGCTTACACACACACACACACACACGCCATGCACAAACACGTTAACTGAACTTCATTGAACAAAGTGACAGAGAGAGTTTATGTGAAAACAAACTCGAAGAATGCCCCGAGGGTCATTTGTATTTAAGCATTACGTCATACACAAACTGACACCCAAATCACATTCACAACAGTGACCATCGACTGGCCAATAAGAGACAAAATCTTTAGTAATCAGTAACAGACAAAAAACAAGAAAATAACATTTAAAAAATTCTTTTATACAACGTATATAGCGATTATTTATATAATTTTATATTTAATAACTAATGAATGTTAGACTAAAAAAAAACACATTATTATCACGCCCCATCCCCCCCTCTGGTGAAGCGAATGTATAGATCTACTAGACTTAATAATATTCTAATGATAGGTCTTTAGATTTAGACCCAGAAGAAGATGCGCGAAATGTTCCTGAACATTCATTCATTAAACTCTTGAATAATATAATGCCTACAAGTGAGATAACCCAAAACATGTAGAGACCGTTTAAGATAAATATTGTGTAGTTCTCTAGCCAAACTTAAATATAGTTCTTTTTCAGCTTTGAAAAATTATAACTGTCAAACTAGGGTTTCCCAGTGTGGCCAACGAGCTAGCAATTCTTTAACCAACGATATACATCAACTATTAAATTTCTAGGAAAATCGTTAGAGCGTTTTTGAGATCCTTGCCTACTCAAGTTTTTGAGGTTTCCACCCAGAAGGTTTTAGCATTCAGTTTCCTCGAAGGTACGAGTTGAATAGAGGTATTGTTATAAGAATCATTTTGACTTGATATGTAATCTTGTTTAGATTATGCATAGATACTATTTCATACCGAATTAATTACTGGGTGGGTAATTTAAAAAACAAATTTTGGATAAAGAAAATAATACTGGGCCAGAAAGATAAAACTTCTGTAGACCATTAGTCGGTGTATCTATGTGAACACGCTTTACAGGAATGTGACATAGGATTTCCTAACGCTGACATTGCCTTCGAGATGATAAGATTTAACGTACATCGAACTGCCTTCTTCACCTTGTTTTAGAAAAGGTATTTACATGTATGAATACAAAATGCATTTTTTTAAATTAAAAAGACCACGTGGCGGTGTGATCGTGTTTTCAACGATGCCTTTGGATTTTGAGACGGACAGAAACCACAAACACAAAATCGACTTTTCAATACAAAGGTCGCTTTAAGAAACAACACTTTGTAAGAACGACTTTTAGCGTTCCAAAGATAGCGTACATTTCATGGCTCTTGATGGAAAGACACAAAGTTGTTCTACAGATTAGATGTTAATGTTTGTTTCGAGAAGCAGAACTTTCCGACGAATCAGCTGACAGTGTGATAAGCTGGGGGATTATCTTGACAAAAGCGTTCAAGCTACGTTAACCCCCCCCCCCTTTAAAAAAATAAGAGAAACAGATGTAGATCCACTACTTTAAATCTGCAGCGTAGGAAAAAACAATTACCCAATGTGATGGTTGAGTCACTGTTATATAGAAAGTCCCCCCTCCCTCTCGCCGATACACGCACAGACATATACACGTATGTATTTTGACTTGATCCAAGGAATGTTTAGGTGAGAAAAGAATAGCTTGCTGTTTGTTTTTTTTTCCACTTGATGTTCTGGACTAGTTCAAACGATGTCTTATTGCCACTGTATGAAGTGACGAGGTTTTCAGCTGAAGAGACACAAATGTAGACATCGTGTTCCTTCGGGTCCTATTGATTTGATGAACTTGTGCCGCCATGTCAAATATCTCAGTTATTCATTGAGAGTTTTGTTCACTTCGCACTAGTCCGATCTGTACTTAATGAAACACATCTGGGACAACAATGTATGATGCTACAGGTACGATGGGGCGAGGTGGCTGAGTGGTTAAGCGCTTGGCTTCCGAAATGGGTTCGAATCTCGCTGAAGACTGGTATTTTAAATTTCGGGATTTTTAGAGCGCCCCCCGAGTCCACCCAACTCTAATGGGTACCTGACTTTTGTTGGGGAAAGCGAAGGCGGTTGGTATTTAAGCGTTGGCCAAAGAAACAGATGACCTTAACATCATCTGCCCTATAGATCGCAAGGTCTGAAAGGGGAACTTTACTTTACTGTGGTACGAATATGAATTTTAGGCGAAAAGTAATTCCATCAAAGGGATACCATGACGCGACTATTAAAAACACGACTAGACTTTGAAGTGTTACGAAAGTAAACACAGAATACTCTTGGCAGCTTTAGAGAGAGGTCAGCTTTAGTTTTTGGAGTAGCTATTTAGCTTATCGACATTTGATGGTTCCCTTCATGGCGTAATAAAAACCATATTCAACACCGTTCATTAGCCTCGAGTATTTTCTGCAGTGTTCGCCTTTCGCTTGTGTGTTATAGGATTTGGTCATTGGAGTGTTACCTCCGTTTAAGACGTATCTGCACAAGACACAGCGTGGAGGCGCCTAACAACGATTAATCTGTTCGATATATTTTATTGAAGGGGGGGGGGCGGGGGGAGACGATTGTTCCTCTTTCTTTTCAAACTGGACACCCTTTCACACACACGCACCGTTCCCTTTATGAAAGAACAATGCCAGAGCTTAGTGTTAGACAGCCCCATCCCTTTAAAAACAGTTTAACTCTTTCTCTCCGTAATTATTTACCAAATTCTGGTGGAATCAACGCTGGTATCGTCAGTTAGGAGAGAAAGAGTTAAAACGTCAGTTAGAGGACTAGATTATGTTTTGTTGACTTCAATTCTTTTATTACAGCCAGGACACAACATTTGTCAAGTAGATCAATCAATTTTCGATGCACATTGAAACTTAAGCTCTCAGCGAACAGTACCAACACATTATAGAGCCTATATTATGCATTTAGAGTAAGCCAGTTAAGTCAGAACGAAAGACGGCATACGAACGCAATAGTGGCCCACAAATACACGCTGCAAGCTTACTGAAGTTAATTTTCGCTATATTTGTATTCCGACTATTTCGTTCGAAACCAGATTATTGTATTTAATTTGTATCATTATAACTAAATTTTTTTAAAAATCTATGCCAGGGCTTTTAGTAGGAATTTCTGTCTTCCTTACAAAACCTCATCAAAACTCATACACGGGGATATGAATACAATTCAATTAATGCAAGAGTTCTATCACCAATTATAATCATGATAATGTTTTCACTCGAATTTTCAGTCTGAAGAAAGTTTCTGTTTCATATTTGTTTTCTTCTTTATACATTTTCTAATTGAATTCAATATCAATGTATTACTAAGTTATTACTTTAGAAACGTGCTGTTTCCAAAATAAACAATTCCACATATAATATATAATTCTATAAAGCTTCTATTTCAATTTTTCCTTCTTGTATAAATGCATGTATAAAGATAGTGTTGTGGTTTGATCAAGGCCAATGTGTACAGAGACATTGCCCAAGGCCTAGAGAAACGAAGTATCTACGTCCGCCTTACGGGGGTGGGGGGGGGGGAGAGAAAATGACTTCCCACTACATTAGTCAAACCCTTCCTACCCTGCAGGTATATATTCAGCGTTATTAGGGTCTCTAAGCAATACATAGCTCCCCCAAACTGGCGTGAAGTAGGAAATATAAATGTCTATAACAGATGGTGGTGTCCCAGAGTACATTCGTTGTCTGTTTCATAAGAAGTTGGTCAGATTTGATGACCAAAGTATTGCCTGACTGTACAAACCTAACGTAATCTACTGACATTTTGGGTTAATCTTTCAATACATAAGAGTTTTAGCTTTCCAAGCCTTGTTCACCCTTTTGTCTCTTCATTCGGTTTAAGATTTGATGATTCAATTATCTTTCCTTATCTTATCTTTCTTTACTGATTTCCCCATCCAGAGTTTGAATCACTCTCTTACAGACCCTATTTACGTAACTCATTCTCTTACAGACCCTATTTACTTAACTTATTCTCTTACAGACCCTATTTACTTAACTCATTCTCTTACAGACTGTCGAGACTCCATTTACTTAACTCATTCTCTTACAGACTGTCGAGACTCCATTTACTTAACTCATTCTCTTACAGACTGTCGAGACTCAATTTACGTAACTCATTCTCTTACAGACCCTATTTACTTAACTTATTCTCTTACAGACCCTATTTACTTAACTCATTCTCTTACAGACTCTATTTACGTAACTCATTCTCTTACAGACCCTATTCACTTAACTCATTCTCTTACAAACTGTCGAGACTCCATTTACGTAACTCATTCTCTGACAGACCCTATTTACGTAGCTCGCAGATTCCATTTAATAACTCATTGACTGATGCCCCCCCCCCCCAACTCCATTACCTTAAGACTGGTCACCAGCTGTCTGAAGTAAAACATACTCATGTCCTCCAAGATGAGGGGCGAGCTGGGTCCGCTGTCCGGTACCGGCATTTTCTTGCCGTTGTCGCTCTTCCTAGAGTCCGAATTTTTCCTGAGCAAAATTTTATCCATAACGTCATAGCGGTCACCTCGGGAAGGTCATCCCAACAGTATCACAGAATGGTATTCAACTAGCCACTAAGTGGTCATAACCAATGGGATAGGAAGTCACACACGCGCACACATAAAGATCACCTCATTGTTAACAATGGTACTAACAGTGTTTTACACATTACTGTTCATTGCCTGTTACCAGACAGGATCTAGAATCTACTCCAAGTGTAAACAGAACGCACTGACCTATAAAAATACAAACACTATCATCACATATAAATATAAATTCTAGTCTTTTAGCTTTTTGAAAAAAAAAACTCCTAGATTTAGATTCTTTATAATTTTGTTTTTCTCAGTAGACTTTATTTTTTCATCATGTTCTAGATCTAATTCTGGAGCTAAAGAAAAAAAAAGACGGTACATTTTTTTAGAATAACTGTCAGACGGACACTAACTTTGTCATAAACAGAATCAAGGGAGTTAACAACAGTGTGGCGACACAACTCGGCCGACACTGGCTACGAGAGTAGACGATTAATAAACCTGGTTGCTCACTGGCGCACAGACACAGGAATAAAATGTGTACAAACAAACACAGAAGTAACACACACCATTCTACACTGGCTCTAGATCTAGTTCCAGTAGAGTAAACATGACACAGTTAAAGTGAAAATAATCTCTAACCCCCGGCTCAAAGCAAGTGTTGTATCTGGGCCAAAGGTCACGTCTAAATGAACTCAATGAATGATTGCTACATATGAAACTCTTGAAATTGTTCAAACGGTAGCCTCTGGTAAGAAGTAAAAACAACACAAGGAAAATGATTTAAAAAAACACACACATAACAAGAAGCTAGATCGCCTGTTAACATTTAATGATCCGATGTCACTCTCGTCAGTGACACATATCTCTGGAAGCAGAAATAAATTCGCTATAGATCTATACAGGACGCTACTCAAATCCATTATAATTGTATAGGACGAGTCCTTTCTAAAATCCTAAACAATTACATTACATTGTATTTACCATCAGCAAGCATTAGTTTTACATTCTACGTGTGCTAGAAACACAGGGGAATGAATCATACACCAGAAATGAACTCTGTCTAGTGTCCTGTCTCTAACAAAATATTCAAGCAAAATGCTCAGAATTTGATTTATGGGGAAAACATTACTGAAAGAGTTCAGTTAGAGGCCTAGACCTAGAAGTAGAACTAACAAAGTAGAACGGATCTTACATCTATACAGCGCTATGTGACAGAACAATTAGAGTACGTCAACAGGGAACTAACAACTGGACAAAATTAATTGGGATGGTAATTAGCTTCACATTACTCGTGTGCCAGCGAAGAGAATAGCCTACGTCCAGGACTATGAAGGACTCTTAGATCTTTATTTTCCGCCCAAACACTTGATCCAGAAAAGAAATGTAGACCAATACAATCAAGTCAAGTGGTTGTAGATACAGGGGAGATGTTCTGCATGAGTGTATACAACTCAGGAGATGGGGAGATTAGGCATGAACACCGCCAGAACTCACCACTCACACAGAACTACACGTGCATGCTGGATACAATGTTACAGTACAGCAACAACTTGTTGCGTATGGTTACAATTGGATTAATGAAAATATAAACAATCTAGTAAATCATTGTAACACAGTTACAGTGAAACCTTAAGTTTGTGATAATTTAATTAATAATTAATGAAGCCGTGGCCTCTTACTAATTGCATTCCTCTGAAACAATGAATTTTAAAAAAAGTCTATAAGATAACACAACAGCGTGTCAAGCCAACAGACAAACCTTTGTCAAAAAGAATTAACAAGGATTAATTTCCTTAGCCGAAAGTAAACAATACAAGGGGGATAACACACAGCACATAGCAACAAATAACACTGTCGTCACAATGCTTGAATGGAAATTATGCCCGACGAACGCGTCCATAGTTTATCAGCACGCCGCTTGTTACACACCTTCCCGGCGTGTGTGCCTGTGTGGTGTGTGTGTGTTTGCTTGATAACACCAACCATGGGGCTTCGCATCAATATGTCGGTCACAGCGGCTGGCTTTGTGTGGGTGAGGACACTAGGTTGGACTATGGGAGACGTGATTAAATATCACCCCCTCCCCATTCCCAAACCGCTATTTCAGTCAGATCCTTTCTTCTGTCCGAAGCGACAAAGAAAGAAATCTGTTAGTGTTGACGAATTATGTGCCCTTGTATACCACTGGACGGCAGATTTGTCTTTCGCTTCGAATTAAAAAAAAAAAAAAGGGGGGGGGGACGTGAACATTGGAGTTGGTGATGGGGAGCTATATCACAAGTAGCCTATATATAGGAGTAAATACTTGTCTTGAACACACGTAAGGAGAGAGAGAGAGAGAATAGATCACGGTGGAGGAGTGGTAGAGCCAGGTTATAGAGAAGGAAAGAGAGAGAGAGAAAAGGAAAGAGAGAGAGAGAGAAAAGGAAAGAGAGAGAGAGAAAAGGAGAGAGAGAGAGAGAGAAGGAGAGAGAAAGCGGTAGAGAGGAAGAACTAGGAGGAAGCGAGAAAAAAAGTTGTTAATACTAGAAGGTAGACGAGCTGACAGTGTTTCGCAATAGAGACACAGGATTAGGAGAGTGATAGACACTGGGTGGAGAGTAAGGAGAGAGAGAGAGACGGATAAGAGAGAGTGTGAGATCACTGAGACTGAGGAAGAAAGAGTAAGAGAGGAACACTTCCAACATTCCCAAAGTGTCACATGCCATACAAGCTCAAAGAAATGTGCAGAGTAAAAATAATAAGTTCACCACCCCCCCCCCCTCCACTTTTTAAAAAAACAAAAAAAACCCAAAAAAAAACAAGCACAAACATTTATTAAACGCGAGACCACTCATCGGGCAATGAGACAAGATTACAGTCAACCACTAAGATCACGTGCTGCAACAAGTAGCGACACCCTCCCCCCGCAGTGTGGGACAGGTGAATCAAGAGGTGAAGTGATGTCATCTTCCGTAGGAAATAACTTCATAATAGACAGTGACTAAGTGACCTGAGATTAGTTGCTTTCAATAAGATGGGAAGGGAAAAGGGGGGGGGGGCAGCACATACACACTTCACTTTTGTCAGCAAAAGACTACTTCATTTAAAAAAAAATAGGGGGGGGGGTATACGATTGGGTCATAGCGGCACCTTCGACATAGAGTCAGGGAGGTCACGGTCACAGTAACAAGAACAAGACGATTTAGGGGGAAAGGGAAAAATCCTCCTAGAAATACAGAGCAAATTACTTTGACTGAACTTTCGTTTGAACATGTCCAATCCTAAAAACATGTACCATAAACAAAATTGAAATCCATTTCCCCTTAATAAAGGGTCCCAGTGACGGGGCTGATAGTACATCTCGTAACACATTGCAAAGCTCGCGTCCGGTAAGGAAAACAATGCATTGGTCTTTGCTAGATGAACAAAACTAGATCTAAACCTCTAGACTATTTTTTCGGAACTAGGTTTATTAAAGTTTGCTTCCAACTGTCTGAATCAACAAACTTCTGTCTGGTAAAGATCCAAGCAGATGTAAATGAAAACATCCCTGTTACCAATGGCTCGTATCACATGATCTTGGATTATAAGCGAGGTCAAAGGCCGAGCACACCAGGAAACTCTTCCATGTTCCCATACAGGTGCCCGCCTTAAAAAAGCCCTCATAGAAGAACGGTGTGTAAATATTAACATGTTTGATGGGTCTTTCGTCTATCCCCGCCAGTTCAGTAGAATCGGTCCTAAGACACCCCAACGGGGGTTCTTTTTAGCTTCCCCACAGGCCCAATCGTCTCCTCTAACGAGCGTTTCCACCCGAGCGCCACAGTGAGACAAAAGAAATACGGTCGTATCCGGTTTACAGAACCAGACGCTGATTCGGACCCAAACCGCACCACAGAGCGGTCCCTGGTGATGGTACACAATGAGCTCACCGACATCCTATAACAGCATCAGTAAATGTCACATCACACAAGGTCTCACCTCACTTGTCTGAGTGGGGCACGCGTGATACAATCACGTGATAATGTTCGTACAATGGAAATCAGCTGGACATAGAGCATTGAGTTTTTAAAAGGGTAGAATTCATAAATGTGCATTTGAATATACTACTGACAGAATGAGGTAGTTCCGAATCTCTGACCTACTTTATAAAAAGTCACGTGACTGTGGTCTTATACATGGCAATATCTTCCTATGATAAGATCTAGATTTAGTGCTAGCCTAGATCTAGTTGACCTACTAAATAAACATAAAAATTAGTGAATTATTATAACATACTTTTCATTACTTAAAGATGTATAGATCTAGACTATTTTCATGTTTAAATTACAATGAAATCAATGAAGTCATTGATGTAAACAACACACCCACGTGACTGAGTAGAGATCCGGAACTACCCCATACAGAGACAGGACGAGAGTGGATAGGACCGTTTATCATTGATTGAAGTGTGGGAGGTGAAAGGTCAGCATAAAACTGACAATCCTAGTGCTAGACAGACACTCAACAGCAGCTGTCAGCCCCGAGATATGCGTTATGGTCATTGTCAGTGGGCCAATCAGAAGCAAGTACTGAGCCATCCAAACTTAGCCTTGGGCCACTGGAGACAACACACGATTGACCATAACCATATCTGTCCAGAACAGAAGAATCATACTCTAAATTTAGAACACATTTTAAGAACTAGTAAAGACGAAAAGACAACTCCATTTCAAATGTTTAGTTCTGATTCTTTGCCCTATATGTTTTTTGTAATACAAAATAAGAACTGTAGTGAAATGAAAAGGAACAGCTAAATCTAAAGTTCACAATCAATCAGAACTCAAGCGTATATTTAAAATATGCTAACTTCTCGGTGGACCTAGGTTCATACCCTGCCCGCTGCCATCCCCAGTCGTCCTGCGGGAGGTTTGGACTAGGAAGTAAAATATCTTCAACTCCTAAGCAACATTCGAAACATGTAAAACATTTTACTAACATTTTACAATCTTGACTTGTCAATTCAACTAAATTCACGAGAACACACTCCGACAAACGACATAGCGTCGGTGACACCACAACCCAGGTTCTGGCGTCTCTACGACTGCGCTTTACCAATTTAGGTCAGTGACTTGAGTAAGCTGACCTAAACCGGAAACTGTGAAGCCAATGCGTCTCTTCTTACGCCCTGAAACAATTCATCTACTTCCGTGCACCCCAAACTGCATCCTTAGCAGTTCCATCAATTTACACCGGGATTAAATCAAGTCTCAAACAAGTCAAAAACATTTAAACTCAAAATAAACTAAATGAACTGGAAATGGAATGAATTGTAAAGCCAACAACCGAATCAGTGAACAATGCAATGAGAAGATACAAGAATCAAACTTGAACAAGTTCATAACTTGGACTTCATCCCAGTACCAAGTAGTTCAGTTCATTGAACGTTACAACCAGTGCACACCTCATTACGTAATCTCCGAAACATCCCATGTGAAAAACAACACACACACACAACCGAGTAAAACTCGTTTTTTTCTCTAATCCTCGAAATGTTGAACACTGAGTTCAACAAGACACCACATCACTTTAACAGACGAATTCCTGGCTCAAGAATTGCGTTTGTAAGGTAGTCGGTTTTAGGGAGGGGGGGGGGAGGAGGGAATAAGGTGGGGTGCTCTTTCTCTGAGGTCAGGAGGGATGTTGGCGCGGTGTGAGTGGAGTGTGGCACCACGACTTAGTGCTACGTGTCATTTAACTAAAGTGTGTTTGGGGGGGGGGGGGGGGAGACGTGGTGAGTTATGTCAAGATTACAAAGTCAGCCAAGGAACTGCTCAGTTGGTGCAGTTGGAACACAGGAGACTAACGAACGAGACTTCACGTCTTCAACATCCAACACATTCTTGTTTGATCACCAGATGGTGAGTTATACATAACACATGACACCAGATGGTGAGTTATACATAACAAATGACACCAGATGGTGAGTTATATAACACATGACACCAGATGTTTAGTTATATAACAAATAACACCAGATGATGAGTTATATAACAAACGACACCAGATGATGAGTTATACATAACAAATGACACCAGATGATGAGTTATACATAACAAATGACACCAGATGATGAGTTATACATAACAAATGACACCAGATGATGAGTTATACATAACAAATGACACCAGATGGTGAGTTATACAACACATGATACCAGATGATGAGTTATACATAACACATGACACCAGATGGTGAGTTATATAACACATGACACCAGATGGTGAGTTATATAACACATGACACCAGATGGTGAGTTATACATAACAAATGACACCAGATGGTGAGTTATATAACACATGACACAAGATGGTGAGTTATACATAACACATGACACCAGATGGTGAGTTATATAACACATGACACCAGATGGTGAGTTATATATATATATAACACATGACACCAGATAGTGAGTTATATAACATGACACCAGGTGGTGAGTTATATAAGAAATGACAATAGATGTTTAGTTATATAACAAATAACACCAGATGATGAGTTATATAACAAATAACACCAGATGATGAGTTATACATAACAAATGACACCAGATGATGAGTTATACAACAAATAACACCAGATGATGAGTTATACATAACAAATGACACCAGATGATGAGTTATACATAACAAATGACACCAGATGATGAGTTATACATAACAAATGACACCAGATGTTGAGTTATATAACACATGACACCAGATGATGAGTTATACATAACAAATGACACCAGATGGTGAGTTATATAACACATGACACCAGATGGTGAGTTATATAACACATGACACCAGATGGTGAGTTATATATATATATAACACATGACACCAGATAGTGAGTTATATAACATGACACCAGATGGTGAGTTATATAAGAAATGACAATAGATGTTTAGTTATATAACAAATAACACCAGATGATGAGTTATATAACAAATAACACCAGATGATGAGTTATACATAACAAATGACACCAGATGATGAGTTATACAACAAATAACACCAGATGATGAGTTATACATAACAAATGACACCAGATGATGAGTTATACAACAAATAACACCAGATGATGAGTTATACATAACAAATGACACCAGATGATGAGTTATACATAACAAATGACACCAGATGTTGAGTTATATAACACATGACACCAGATGATGAGTTATACATAACAAATGACACCAGATGGTGAGTTATATAACACATGACACCAGATGGTGAGTTATATAACACATGACACCAGATGGTGAGTTATACATAACAAATGACAACAGATGGTGAGTTAACACATGACACCAGATGGTAAGTTATATAAGAAATGACACCAGATGGTTAGTTATATAACAAATAACACCAGATGATGAGTTATATAACAAATGACACCAGATGATGAGTTATACATAACAAATGACACCAGATGATGAGTTATATAAGACATGACACCAGATGATGAGTTATACATAACAAATGACACCAGATGATGAGTTATACATAACAAATGACACCAGATTTTTTTTTCACTGTTTTTGTTTGTGTGTGTGTATGTGAACAGCTTGGACACGTGAAAACAAATGTTTATATTTAAAAAAATAAAAAGAAAAAAAAAGAGGGGGGGTATACATTGCTGTTAACACGAGCTCTGATTGAGGACAGTATGAAGGCTCATTATATCTAGAGGTCCAAGAATCAACCAGACGAAGAATGATAATAAAAAATGTTCAATGAAAGGATTCCTATTGAACACAATTATTAGCAACTAGATGTAGTGAATGAAATATATAACCTTTAAGTTGCTGCTCTGTGACTAAAAGACAAATGAACACTATAAACATGTTGTGAGTACATAGAGTTGGTGTGCTCTAGAACTTGCTGACGGTGTGTATTATCACCATGGTAACAAGCAGAGGACGGGTAAATAAACGTACATAAATCTATCTGGCCCCCACTCAGGTGTGTGGGTGGAGGACAAGCTACCTGACTGAGCTGACGTCATTTGTTTTGGTACATGACCCTAGTGCAAGGTTCTACCAATGTAATCAACATGAAATCAAGCAAGTTAAACCAGAAACAGCATTAACAAGTTATGTAAGTTTAAGTTTATGGAAAACAATAGATGCTATTATGTAATTTTCCGTTTATTTTGTCTTCATATCAAGGAGGTGACAGCGATCATTGAACTGCATTAAGGGTTTCCTTATACATAAATCTATCAATAAGATCTTACAACTAGGTATAAGACAGCGATCATTGAACTGCATTAAGGGTTTCCTTATACATAAATCTATCAATAAGATCTTACAACTAGGTATAAGACAGCGATCATTGAACTGCATTAAGGGTTTCCTTATACATAAATCTATCAATAAGATCTTACAACTAGGTATAAGACAGCGATCATTGAACTGCATTAAGGGTTTCCTTATACATAAATCTATCAATAAGATCTTACAACTAGGTATAAGACAGCGATCATTGAACTGCATTAAGGGTTTCCTTATACATAAATTTGTCAATAAGATCTTACAACTAGGTATAAGACAGCGATCATTGAACTGCATTAAGGGTTTTCTTATACATAAATCTATCAATAAGATCTTACAACTAGGTATAAGACAGCGATCATTGAACTGCATTAAGGGTTTCCTTATACATAAATCTATCAATAAGATCTTACAACTAGGTATAAGACAGCGATCATTGAACTGCATTAAGGGTTTCCTTCTACATAAATCTATCAATAAGATCTTACAACTAGGTATAAGACAGCGATCATTGAACTGCATTAAGGTTTTCCTTATACATAAATCTATCAATAAGATCTTACAACTAGCTTTATAAAAGCGAGATATACAGTACAGGGTTTTCAGACTTTCTAATATTTGGGTTTGGTAAATAAGTGTCTCCTTTGCGGCAATCCTTTCCATCCAGCAGTCAATGGAGATGGATGTTTTCGTGCAAAAGTCAATGTCGTAAAAGCGAAACTGACCTTTGAACCCATTGTCCCCTCCAGACATCCTGTGCCAACGAAATACACACCGCCCGTGCACTATGGCTCACAATACTAAATGGACAACTTTTTTGTGGATGGATTGTTGTGTTTCGTACGGTGCCGTTGTTCGATTAGATTACATTCAATGCCAACGGCGGTGAAGACAAAGCGTCACTCACTTCTCAGTGTGATTTATTGAGCTTGCTTTAGTGTCTTGTTTCGCAAAACAAGAAGTTGACATGAAACGAAAGTGTGAGCAACACGTAGAGCAGACACAGCAGTGTGTAGGCGAAGCAGATTTGGAAAAGAGAGAAAATAATCAGTTTCATGACATTTTGTGTATTTTCCTCATGTGAGCCATAGGAAACATAGGATCGGCTCTGAACTAAAGCCGCACCCTCCGACACACACACGTGTTTACGTTAAACAATAATGATACGGTAGTACTCTCTCTCTCTCTCTCTCTGTTGTTGTAAAGAGGAGCACAAAGTTAAATTCTAAAAATGTGACTAAATATGTGTCTGAAACAAATATTACAGACGTACGTCTATTTAGAAAGGTAACAGGCCTTGCGGCAATAAACTAAAAGCCTACAACATGAATGTACTTTAATTCCATGGCCTCCTAACTTACGAAGCAGTAAATAAAGCGCCTACCATGAAGTTTTAAATCGTCACTGTGTAGGTGTTAGGGCCCCAGGCTGTAAAGTATCTTCTTTTTATTTACCTAATCAAGTCTTACTGTTATTTAAGGTTTCTTCGACAAACAAAGGCTTGACCGATGGCTCCATGTTACGTCAAAATAGAAAAATGGGCGGCGTGGTACACTAAATGACTAAACAAACTCATACAAATAGAACACTTTAGTGACAGGTTACAAATGATGGGAAATGTCAAAACAAAACTAAATCTGGGGAAAAGTTTATCACACTATTACTTTAAAATGTTCATATTTGCCACTTTTGAGAGTCATATTGTTTTAAAAAAAACTTAAAGTGACAAGTTTTCAACAAGAACTGGGTTAATACAGGCCAAATAAAAAAAAAATTATATAAGGAAAAGAACTGCACATTAACAATACAATATCTTAATATTGCAAGATTTATTTCCCTTACTTATATCAAACAAAATTAATTCATTACCACTAATTAATTGTTTGATTTTTTATTTTTGTAATTGATTCGTGTTTTGTTAGAAACAATGAATAATTGTGCAAAGTGATTGCCAGAGCGGTTTTGAAAACAAAAAAAACCCAGACACGACGAAAGAAAACCACAATGCTGAAGGCTCAGAGTCTAGAAGCAAGTTTTACAACAAAAATAGTTTCTAGCCAACAGTTCTAGGAACGGAAGGAGAACAGTGACACCTGCAACGTGCTTAAAATATGTTTTTGACCGCTTGTCAAAGCTCTCAAGGTCAAGGTCAAAGCTATTTTTTAGATGGTCTTATTGAAAAATATGAGATAAGAGTATGTGTTATTACTGCACAACATTTCGTAGACATAAAATAATATAAAACTTAATCAGTAATAAATAATTAGGTATCTCTTTTTGCAAAATGAATTTAGCTTAATTTGTCCTAGGCTGGATAACTCGAAACTGGCTAAAGACAGTGTCTATGGCGCATTGTGGAACAGGGGAAGAGTCTCTATAGGTCTTAGCAAATGCTGCAGCAATGCCTAAGACGAAACTCGTGGCAGAAAAGCTCTCAGCTTCCCACTTGGACATAATTGTCACAGCCTGGTTTAGTTATAGGCGTGATGACGCGAATGTATCTGTGCTGTAGATACCTCTACAATGTTCTTTGCTGATAACTAATTACTTCCACTCGCGCACTAGATTTGCTAGTGCGTGAGAACATTAACATGCTGAACTCTTTGACCACAATATTTATAATAATTAATAGACTCACTTGTAGCAGACATGGTTTTTATTACACACAAATAATAATTTATAAAGATATTGGCGACTTCAGCCATCACAAATGGTTCAGTGATTACTAGTCACAAAATATTACAGGGGTTCTAAAACTGACGTGACAATAATCCATGCTTATGATCTGAGAAATCCAACAGAACGCTATGGGAAGAAAAAAAAGGTATAAAACCATGCACACAATGATAAGCAGTCAACTATTAAATCTACTTGCCCAGCACACAATGATAAGCAGTCAACTATTAAATCTACTTGCCCAGCACACAATGATAAGCAGTCAACTATCAAATCTACCTGCCCAGCACACAATGATAAGCAGTCAACTATCAAATCTACTTGCCCAGCACAATGATAAGCAGTCAACTATCAAATCTACCTGTCCAGCACACAATGATAAGCAGTCAACTATTAAATCTACTTGCCCAGCACACAATGATAAGCAGTCAACTATAAAAACTACATGCCCAGCACACAATGATAAGCAGTCAACTATCAAATCTACCTGTCCAGCACACAATGATAAGCAGTCAACTATCAAATCTACCTGTCCAGCACACAATGATAAGCAGTCAACTATCAAATCTACCTGTCCAGCACACAATGATAAGCAGTCAACTATCAAATCTATCTGCCCAGCACACAATGATAAGCAGTCAACTATCAAATCTACTTGCCCAGGACAATGATAAGCAGTCAACTATCAAATCTACTTGCCCAGCACAATGATAAGCAGTCAACTATTAAATCTACTTGCCCAGCACACAATGAAAAGCAGTCATATATCAAATTTACTTGCCCAGCAAACAATGATAAGAAGTCAACTATCAAATCTACTTGCCCAGCACACAATGATAAGCAGTCAACTATCAAATCTACTTGCCCAGCACACAATGATAAGCAGTCAACTATCAAATCTACTTGCCCAGCATACAATGATAAGCAGTCAACTATCAAATCTACTTGTCCAGCACACAATGATAAGCAGTCAATTATCAAATCTACTTGCCCAGCACACAATGATAAGCAGTCAACTATCAAATCTACTTGCCAAGTCTTCGCTGCCTCCTGAATCGTCCGGACATTCACTCACTGTAATGATGCATTCCATGTTATTCGAATCTCCAGAGTAACTTACAAGAATCACACACGATCGAGACAAGATCCCCGCCAAGTTATTTCAGCGTTCGAATCAAAGTAAAATGAAAAGTAAAAGAACGGTAACCCAAGTTAACATCCCTAATGCCAGTAGAGGGGGGGGGGGAGAGGGGGAGAGGGTGTGTGTGTGCTGGATGAGGAGGAGCAGGGGAGACAACAGCTCACAGGGAGGAGACCTGACTCTTTATTTATCTTTGTTCAACGTTCAAACATTGACCTCAATTTGGAGGGAAAGGGGGGGGGGGGAGGCCATATGCCTAGCAGTTACTCCATGTATACAAGGGAGTGTAGTGACATCACAATCACATATACACTAGTAGTACGGACCCAATGCGTCAGTGCTATTTGTAGAAAGTGTTGCTCGAGTACCGTGTACTGGCAAACTTCTGAAATAACTACACCGAACAAGATGCTCTTCATTCACTGCCTACGTCTCCTTGGCGATGTGGACCAGAGCGCCACAGACAAACAAGAGACACGTCAGACTCGCTTCAGTCCTGCTCAAACATACACACAATCAACACAAGTACCGCAAGTCACATTCTCTTTCGAGGCTCAGGGTCAAGCATAGTTCTAGGGTATTAATTTACAAATAGAAAAACAAAACCTAATGAAACACTCAGAAAGACACAAAGATAGAGGCACATTACTGATTCCATACGCTAGAAGAAATTCGTATAAGTGGTCCTTCTTCCCAAGCGTTATTAGAGAATGGAATGGATGGCCTGAATCAGCCTGGAAAACCATAAACTTAGCAGACGTGCATCACTTGATTGACACATGAAATGCTTTGGACGTAATTATCTTTTTTTAAGTAACGTCTGTTATCTATAAGATATGTGTTACATGTATATAATAATACATTTTATAATTAAATACAAAGAAAAACAAAGGATATGGGACCCAAGAAATGTTAAAGTCTGTATCAGGTCAAAGTTGCTACATTCTCATGCTGTGAGGCCAATGAAGAGCTTACAGAATGTAGGGTACGAGACATGCACAGACATCAATCAAATATTTAACAGCTAATTATAGAAGGCAAATACTTCCACGTTTAATTATTCAGCTAACCTTAAACCAGGTAGAATAAGGGATTTCCCGTATCTATAAATAACCCTAACCCAACTTCCGCCTACATCGTACAACGTTGCCAAAGCGGTGCTCGTATGACGAAGGGAGGAAACTTGGGTCAAACTCGTATTCAATCCAACATTGATTGGGTTTACACTGGGTTGACGTAAGTGAAACTGCTACCATGGCGATATTGTTCACCCTAACTGTCTCACTAACAGTCACCAAACATCACCCATGTTTTGTTCTGTTGTCTCATATTAGCTACCACTGAATACAAACTCACTCGAATGTGACTAGATTCACGTGTGGCCATACCCCAAACACTTTGGTAGGGTTCACTAGATATAGATCTATATATTACGCATCTATCTCATAGAGCCCTACAAAAATGAGACGACCACAGGCTCGTGTTGACTAAAGCAATCTTTGCTCTCTCTTTCTTTTTTTCTTTTCTTCCCTAGCACAACTGACACCAATATTAAAACACTTATCTGTGCAGCTGTCCTTGGCTGTATCAACAAACCAAGGATGACGCCAATTGAAAAATAGGTAGATGACCAAGTTTGTTTTTTTGACACAGACATACACATACACAAAAGAGTGACCAGGGAATGATGGAGTCATACAAAGTATTAACCAAAAAAATGTAGCTAAATATTATCAAGTGACATTTTCCGAAACATTAAAATAAAATGTCAATTTAATAAAAAAAACCACAAGCAATCAAAATGAAACAAAAAATTAAAATAAGCTTCTCTATGGGAAACAACTGCACATTTACCTCAATATATCTCAATACTGTAAGATTTTATTTCCTATTTTCTAACTCAAACAAAATCAATTAATTAAAACTATTTAATTATTATTTTTTTAAGGATTGGTGTTTTGTTTGGGACAATGAATAATTGTTCAAAGTTGAAGTTTGATCCGAGACAGGGAAGTGGGAGCAATAACGTGTACACAATGTGTACCAGACAGACGGAGTGAGTCCATACAAGCTTTGTAATAGCGAGAGTAAGAATAACTTTGTTCATATCTATGTAAGTGCATGAAAACTGAACAAAGCTTAGTAAGTGCAGTCTTTCGCTACAAGCAAAACGTTCGGGATTTAGACAACTATTTAATGTGTAACACTGTCATTAAAACGAATAGTTTGAGTTGATATCTGGCATCTCCTCAAGTTATTTTTATAACAAATGAAGTGTTAAACGTGGCTTAATTTCCAATCACTCCTGACACTACTTGGCATTTAATGTCACTGTATAGCTCACTTTATTCAAAAGTTTCTCTATTGGTACACTCAATCATTCCAGATTCTTTCATTGCCTTCCAAAAGGTTGGCAGGTAAAACAGAATCGACCCCCAATAAGAAATCCGTTTAAAAGATGCAAAGCCTTGAATCCCAGCACATGACCTAGATAAAGGTAGACCACTGCTGTTACTCTCAAACGTGGCACGCATTAGGGTGAGTAACGTCCCCTGCACTGATTCACCCTTCGACATTAAGCACAACGTGGGAAAAGTGTTGCATCATACTAGCTCTAAATGGTTGGCCTTTTTCTTGGCCAGACTAGAACTCCACGAGATGATATACTTCTGGGCCGCTACGTAGTTTGTTTTCTTTATGTAATGCAACGGTCAATGTTGACTGACAGCTGCGCTAAATCCAATGAGTCATTGAGGAAGTTATCATACAGCTCACTCACACGCGTATGTCTTTACTTCCGCTCACTACTTAGAACGTGATTCCAATGTTTTAATATAGACCCGACTCATCAGTACCACTACCACACCCTGTATTTCTTTCCCAGTAAATACCTAAATAAAACCCAGCCTCGTACCCTCGTGTTTGTTTTCAGTGCAGACTTCATGAACAAGTGAATAAAGAAAACAGAGAAAGAAAACGTCTGCGTATTATAAATCCTAGAGATTTAGTTGAAAAAGTCATATCATAGTTGGCAAATCCGCCTGGCCGGAATGAAGGCATTAGTACAGAAAAGCTAAATTGGCAGCTTTGTTTTTTCTATGTTATTTTTTTTTTTGGTCAGCTCCTCCCCACCCCCCAGGTGAATGACTTCTCGATTTAGTGTTAGTGATTATCTTTAGACAATCGAATCTCTGTCAGCGTGCAATAATCAACAATTTAACAATTTTATTTGTTTTGCCACAAGTGTTACAAAATTACAAATAATACCAATCTATAACTAATCAACGCACTCAAGATAATCAAAATGAAAACAAAAGTAATAACAATGCAAGTGGTGATAGAGATTATAATTAAAATGTGTGTGTGTGTGTGGTCATTTTCAATAAGTTCTAAAGACCAAAAACACACACACACACACACGATCAAACAGAAATATTAAAGAAAAACGTGAGCAAACAGTAATAATAATAATAATAATAATAGTTAATTTATCATAAAAACGAGCTCTTCAATACTACTACCACTATAACAATAATAATAATGATATAGGGACTACGATGAATTGTGTTTCTCCTTAACGAAACTCGACCCTGGCAGCGACAGAAGATGAATATTCGTTCGTTTCTAAAATAATAATATCTTTAATATCTATTTAATAGCTATCTAATAATATCTTTGTGTCTCTTTGACAAATCCCAATCTTGACTGGGGTTGCCAAAGAAGACTAGCTAATGATTTTGAAAGTATTAATTAAAAATAAAAGGAAGACTGGGTTTTCATATGTGCTAGTGGCACAAACAGGAACTAATTAGAGCGAAGAAAGAAAATATGGAAGGTCTAACCTTACGACCTGTCCTGAGTAGGATCTCACATGCCATGTAACTCAAGTTTACAATTCAAGTCTAGGAACCAGACATCCACCATTACATAGCCATTATCCAACATCAGAAATCCACCATCAACACATTGTGAGACTTATGGAATCAGTTCAGAGATAATCCCCACATCCCAGCAATGCCAGAATCAACACTGCCCAGGTATATATGTACACACACACGCAGGGAAAGTGAATTCCCCCCAGTACCGAAGAGCCAAGATTCGCCCTTGCACAGAAATTTTGTTTCCACCCTTTCCTCCCTCTTGCTACATCACTCCCCCCCAAACAAACGACTCGGCGAACGGTCCACGGGCCAAGTCGCTATATGTCAATCAATACACGCGATCGTTAAGCTAGTTTCGGTCCACGCGCTGCCTGATACAACGGAAGAGTGTGGAGCATCACTCAACTGGATTCTTGGAGATGAGATCCCACATTGAGCTCCTGATACCTGTGCATTTGAAGCAAAGTAAGAGAGAGAGGGGGGGGGGGGAGAGATAGACAACATCGTAATCAATCATCAGTCAAAAGTAGAGAGACACTAAAACTGATGCCGATATTTTCTATTTTTAATTCAAACTTAGTGAAGACACCGACGGGGGATAAGCTTTCAAGTAATTTCTTGTGTGACGATAACGTCTTACTGCTGGATGAGTTATACGTCCATTCATTCAAATCTGTGTTATCAATAAGTCCAAGCTAGAGCAGAAGGTTAAAACTTGGTCTCTAGATAGGGACCAAACAAGCAGGAAATGACGTATAATCTCATTGAAATAAAAACAGGAAATGACGTATAATCTCATTGAAGTAAAACTAACTCCCAAATACAGTTTTGAGTTAATCAAAGAACGATAATTACGAAAACTAGACGTGGGCCATAACTTACAGAGCATATAGATTATTTTCTGACAAAGGGAGAGGGTGGAGACAGGTCTTCGGTTTATTACCTAACACAGTAATTACACGTTATCAAGTGTAATCGTGACCTTGAATGAACTAGGTTGATCACCCTCGTTTAATTCATGTCCAGCATTAACCTGCTCTTAACTGCTAGTCTTATCAGTTACATGTCCGCGCGCCAAGCCGTAATGGGAAAATGGAAAAACGAATCGTAGGCCAGCAATAAATAATCCGAATAAGAGAGGAATAGAGAGAGTACAATATAGACATTGTCAGGCGCCTGTTATACTGAACTAATGATCTACATTCGTGATCTAGGTAGAAGCTACAAAAACAAGCAAAATATATAAAAAAAATCCTTTAAAAACATTATCTAAAGGGAAAGAACTCCGTCCTTAAAACTATATCTATCAAAAATGTACAAGTAATTTTCCTTATTTGATATCAAACAAAATAATTAATTATCAACAGTTAATTTACTAATTGAGTATTTTTTGTTTATTGATTCATGTTTTGTTAGGTACAATTAATAATTTTTTAAAGTATGAACCTGATCGGATGGTGAGGGAGAAACAATTATTTAAGTGGACTAAACCCAACAAATTTAGTCATACCTGTGAATACTGAAGTATTAGTTTCCCTTGTTGCTTTTAAACAAAATAACGAATTACCAGTAATTAATTGTCAAATTGGTTACCTTTTTAAAATTGATTCATGTCTTGTCTATGTCCATGAATAATATTGCGAAGTTTCATCTTGATCCGAGAATGGTTGTGGGAGAAAAAACGTGTATACACTTTTTACCAGACATAATAGTTGTAATAGGCTTTGTAAATATGCTGAGTGACTTATCAAATGATAATGAAAGTTTCAGTTTCCCTCCAAAGCTACAGGAATTAATTCCAAAAAACCTGTTTACTTCATACAAATTAGACTTTTATTCTAATCAAGTCTTCTTTGTGGTATATTATAAAAGTTGTTACTATAGCGCTCCTCTTTCGGAAAACAAAATATCACTCTTTCATTCTTGTATTTGAAGAAATGTAAACCATTACGTTTATTCAGAAGTGAATTATAAACATTTTTTACACAAGAAATATTTGAGATTGAACAAGTGCAATGAAAAAAACAAACAAAAGGATTAGGGTTCAGGTCACATTTCTATTCCTCAACTTACTTATAGTTGTAAAATAAAGTCTTTCTCCAGGTCACATGTCTATTCCTCAACTTACTTATAGTTATAAAATAAAGTCTTTCTCCAGGTCACATTTCTATTCCTCAACTTACTCATAGTTATAAAATAAAGTCTTTCTCCAGGTCACATTTCTATTCCTCAACTTACTCATAGTTATAAAATAAAGTCTTTCTCCAGGTCACATTTCTATTCCTCAACTTACTTATAGTTATAAAATAAAGTCTTTCTCCAGGTCACATTTCTATTCCTCAAATTACTTATAGTTATAAAATAAAGTATTTCTCCAGGTTACATTTCTATTCCTCAACTTACTTATAGTTATAAAATAAAGTCTTTCTCCAGGTCACATTTCTATTCCTCAACTTACTCATAGTTATAAAATAAAGTCTTTCTCCAGGTCACATTTGACAAAGATGTAAAAAAGAAAAACGCTTTAGCCTTTCCCGATCTGCTAGTCTATTAACTTAAATAAACTGATAACAAAAAGTATCTTAACAATTAAATAAAAAAAAAAATAAAATAGAAATTCTACTATCCGCAATAACTCTAGAAATTTTTTCTCTTCATGTTTTGCATCTAATTATTGCAAGGTTAATAGTAAGCTCAATTTAGAAGTTAGATTTTGTTTGACGGCTAGACACTTCCCCCCTCCTCATTTAATGGTGTCCAACCCACGGTTCATTTTTACAGAAATTCATACAATATCTTAAAAGTAAAGTTCCCCTTTCAGAACTTGCAATCTCTAGGGCAGATGATGCTAAAGTCATCTGTATCTTTGACCAACGGTTAACGAGCAGGGTGTCACAAGGACCAACCGCTTTTACTTTCCCCAACTAAAATCAGGTACCCATTAGAGTTGGGTGGACTCATGGGCGCTCTAAAAATCCCGAAGCTCAAAATCGCAGTCTTCAATGAGATTCAAAACCTGACCCCAAGCCAAGCGCTTAACCACTCAGCCACCGCGCCTCCCATACAATGCCTTATTGGTGTGTATGGTGTGTAATGTGGATAGAACCGCATTCATTGAATTCATTAAGCACAACTCTTTGGCCCGTTGTACGATACTCAGAACTGGGGATCTCTTTCCTTTCAATGTAGACAAACATTCATTGTAAGATGTTCAGACCTAGCACGGCAATGATGTGTTGCTTTAGTTTTCACTTTGTAAATCCATTTCTATATAAAAACGAAGAGATTAGAGACTGGGTTACTACAACGATTGGATTCCACGATGACCTGCCAACTAGTGTAAAAAAAGAAACGCAAACTGAAACTCTATAAAGATATTGTCAAGTCTTCGGGGCTTGCAAAGACATTCTTTCAGGAAACTGTACCATCAAAAAGAAGAAGACAGAGAAAGCGATGGGAAGACAGCATATAAGAAGGGATGGCCTTGCCATTGAAAGAGGTTCTACCCAAGGCAAAGACAAGAGAGGAATGGAGACAAATTTTGTGTGGTGCACCAACATATATATATATATGTATCGCTGATTACTTTTAGCGCCAGTTTCTTAGTCCAACTGATAATGTATGACATCAATTCTAAGCCTAGGGATGATGACCTGTCATAATATTTACCTGAATACCGTGACTCCCCCCCCCCTTTTTTTTTAATGTAGCTCTCTTCACTTCACCCTCGTGAAACGAAGAGGTCATGACCTCCACTAAAACCTTGCCCCAGACCACTGGGCTATCAAGTCGGGCCAGGGGGAGCAGTGTTTGGGAGTGCAGTAGATACATGTGAATCTCCGTGACAAGGTACTATCACTGAATTCCAGACTCACGCACTTCACCACCAACAGATGTGTCCGTTCGGCTTATTTTGTAGATAAACATTCAGTCAAGATGGCCTGAACAGTTGCAAAGGCGCTGTTCGAAATTACCATATCAATGTCGAATATAAAAAAAAATCTAAATCTATACATTAAGATGTATACCGTACTGGATAGATGGATAAATAGATGCAAAAATATTGTTTGATTGATTGACAGAAAGATAGATAGATAAATAGATAATTCGAAACTTCAATTAGTAGAGCAGAACATGCAAACAAACAAAACAGAACTGCTTTAGTAAGGGGCACTAATAATTCTATCCAAATAATGTGTGCAAACAATAGGCATTATGGACATTACAATGTGAACGAATTTCTCCAAGTAAATTAAATATTGTAAATGGTGTATACGCATCTGATTAAAAAAAATGACCACCCCTAGTGACAATTTTGTGTGCCTATATAACTTGGCGTCATAATGAAAAAATATGTCATTAGATGAGGTGGAAACACAACTCCTTACATTCACAAAACAAAACAAAAACGGAGGCAACCCTTCTCTCCCTTGACATACACCTATTTAGTTTTACCGTCACTGTTTTGTCTAAACGAGTCTTGTGACTTGAGAGGAAGGATGCATATAAAAGAATGAAAGAAACAAACAATTGATTGTATTCCACGGGGTTAGGGCAGCGGACACACAACATCAAAGCATCTCACATCTTGTGTCTAGGCCACTAGCATTGCATAAGAAATAACAGAATAACTTACTGTGGTCCAGACGGTCTTCATTTGAGATCCTGTCATGACTATAATCCAACCATGAACACACACAAAATCTCTACACACAAAAAAAAATTACATAAGAGGTTAATCCAATCAGAGAAACCCGGAGTTAGGTCATCATTAATGAGATGGGACTCTCAAACGTCCTGGCAGAGAACATTCACATGATATTAAGATGAAATCACTAACCACTGAAACCTTGAAAGTTCCCAATAAAATCAATTGTCCATGGATAAATCTGACTATTGCGCTCGATTGATATTTTGTGTAACTCACAGCATACTAAATCTGGCTACTCTGTTACTATCTTGCTACTTGACTCAGATTTTTACTAGCTGTAAAATAGTGCCAAATGTATCCACATTTCAAAATGTCATATAGCCGCAAGAAATAAACTCAACACTGGTACGTCGACTATTTCAAATTCAAAATGTCAAACTTTTTTTTTTTCTCGCACTGAGCAAGGGGGAAAAGCACGAGGGTGAGGGGTGCCAAGCTTAGGGCGTGAGAGAATAAACTGTTGGCATCGTGAGGGCCACGCTATGGAGTCGCTACCGTTAAACAAAGAGATGATTTGGCCGCATCAGACAGAGAATTAGGGGAAAGGGGCTGCGAAGGAGAGTCTGGAGTTGAGGAGGAGAGAGTGAGTCTGGAGTTGAGGAGGAGAGTGAGTCTGGAGTTGAGGAGGAGAGAGTGAGTCTGGAATTGAGGAGGAGAGAGTGAGTCTGGAGTTGAGGAGGAGAGAGTGAGTCTGGAGTTGAGGAGGAGAGAGTGAGTCTGGAGTTGAGGAGGAGAGAGTGAGTCTGGAATTGAGGAGGAGAGAGTGAGTCTGGAATTGAGGAGGAGAGAGTGAGTCTGGAATTGAGGAGGAGAGAGTGAGTCTGGAGTTGAGGAGGAGAGAGTGAGTCTGGAGTTGAGGAGGAGAGAGTGAGTCTGGAATTGAGGAGGAGAGAGTGAGTCTGGAATTGAGGAGGAGAGAGTGAGTGAAAGGGTGATGGTTAGATCGGGAGGATGACATTTTTTTTTTTTAGAAAGGCTACAACAGCAATAACTACACACACGCACGTGATAACTCACGCATTACAACCACCACCACGAGTAATGTCGTGACTGTGAGTGAAAAAAAAAGGGGGGGGGAGATCTCTCCAAACACGGCAGTCCGACATTAAAACAGAAATATAGAATTATACAGCTCTTCATATTGAGCGATCATTTTTTTTTTAGGAAAAGAAGGGGGAGGGGAGGAGAGAAATTGGAGGCGAAAAACATGTCTGCTCCCTGCCCCTCCCACTACTCCACAGGCACCCCCTCCCCCTATAGAGTACAGGGCGTGGCGTGAGCGTGTTTGCGTTTCTATTTCTCTCATGTGTTCGGGCGGCAGTGTGTGTAATTAGCTGCAAGGAACGCGTCTGGATGAAAATTACATGTTAATTGTAGGGTGGAGATGATTTTTTTTTTTGGGGGGGGGGGGGGGCGGGAGGAGGAGGCAAAGCATGTAAAGTTAACGACATTTACCCAACGTTTAAAAACTGTGTGTGATTAATACTATATTTTTAAATCGGCCTGCGAGCTATACCATGAATCATGGCTGAAGCGGTACACAATCTGTATCGAATCTAGAAGTTCACACACACACGACTTATAATGACTTATAGTATTATAGAAGAATTGAAAGCTTTTGTCATCAGTCAATGAATGGTAGTGGCCAAACATATATATATATATATATATATACACACACACACACCGGTATATCCAAATTCTTGCCCGACAGACCTATATCTCCAAAGTCTTATCCCATTGTCTTTACGACAGACCAAGTCCCAAGTGAAAAAAAGAAACATAACCTAATACGGCTGCAGCTTTGTCCAAGTCCAATGTGGCAACACTTAGGTCAGAGCTCCTGGCTATTTCAAAATATTGCACATTCCCTTTATCTGCAAATTTGGTGACCTCTTTTTTTTTTTTAATAGACAAAAAAAAAGTTCACTAAAACGTGGATACAATCACTGCAAATATTACTCAAAGAGACCTACAGTTAATGTAATAAACAATGACTTAAGAACAAAAAATGCTAAATAGAAAAAAAAAAAAAGTAAAGTTCCTCTTTCAGACCTTGCGATCTACAGGGCATATTATGTAAAGGTCACATGTTCTATGTCATGTGGCTAGCACAAAGACCAACTGGGGTGGACTCAGGGGCGTCATAAATTCCAAAGTTCAAAATCTGAATATTTTTTTTACCTGAGACCCCTCAGTTTTGAAATCAAGCACTTTACCACTGAGCCATCATTCCCCCCACACTAAATAAAGACATGTACTATTTCAATACATAAAAAAATGTATAGATACAATTTTTCTAAACTTTCTCAAGAGAATATTTCTTTCTCACATAGTTTTCTGAGTAAAAACAGCTCATTGGACTAAGGCAAAAAAATAACAAAAACCACTTAATTCCATGGAGCTACACCACTTAAACACACTTCAGTAACAGCACAAACACTTATACACCTACTAGGTCTATCTGTATTATACCTTCATTAACAATCTCAATGCCTAACTAAATGACCTACTTACAAATATAATTAAGAAAACTTATGAAAGAATATTTATCTTTACTTATATATTACAGACGTTGGTTCAAAAAAGATTTCTTTTTCTAAGTACTATTTACATCATGCCATCATTACCAAACGTTTTGAATTACTTACATACATGTCCATAACATTGAAGAAATCTTTATCTTAATTATTATATCCTTTATTATCCAAACAAGAAAGCTCAGTCCAGAGGATGTTTACTGATAACCAGAAATGAAATGCGGATGTTATTCAACACTGTTGAAGAGTGATCCTATCGAATTATTTATTACCATTTTAAAATAAAATAAGCAAAACACTTCTGTGTGACTTTAACTGCTGGGTCTATGATGTATTGAAATATGAAAGTTTAATTAATAATAGAGTCTATGATGTATTGAAATATGAAAGTTTAATTAATAATAGAGACAAAGAACAAAGCCCTGATCATACACTAACATACAGAACTGCAGCTTAGTCTCAGAAAAACTGATTTAAGTAATAAAACCTACAAGTCAACTCTGTTTTAATCCAAACTTAACTAAATGTAGAAACAAAGACTTGGTTAAATATATAGTAAAAAGTTTTTTTGTTTTTTTTTGTTTTTTTTTAGGGAAAAGAATTTGTAAAATTCATTTAGAAAATTAAGTGTAAATTAAGAGATGCAAGATTGGTTATTAAATTTTTATTTCAATGAAATTTCATTTTGTATTGATGTATAGATTGTTTGTGTGATAGACAAGCATGAGAATATGAATATCAGATGCTTAAACAAATACTCTTTAAAATGTTCTGATCCTATTTCACATCTAAAGCACTTTTAAAATACACATACACAATAAACCCATGACACATCAAAACAGAGAGCTCAAGATATAGCGAGAGCTGACATAAACTAGAAACAAACACATGTCAACCCAGTCGGCTCAACACACCACAACATATCTACCCAGTGAGCTCAACACAATTCTATGACAACGCCAGCACACAGCTCAAGTGTACTACTCAGAGCTATTAGTCTTAAAGGAGCTACTGCTTCCTGTTTATGTCTAATCACCGAGGCTTAAAGAGGCAGTTATTTTTACTATACTAATATAGTTATTGTTCCATTAATAAAGCAAGCTTTATATAACAAACAATATGTTGTGCACAATACAACAAAATATGTTTTCCATCTAAATTGCTGTTGGAGTTTTTTAAAATATTATTTTATATCTACTTCAAGGCAATTTCGTTTTTAATTATTTTACTATCTAAGACTTACAGAAAAAAATTAAAAACAAAAACTACCAATCAATTTTTTATGCAAGATTTGGCTCTTCTAAGCAGATAAATTACAAAATTAGAACAAAATTAGTCTCACCTGAAAAGCTTTCTGTTTAACCCAGACAGGAGAGGCTTTAATGGTTCGTGTGTTTCTTGGAGGTTTTTGCCTTGGTGGTTTTGGAGGAGGTGTCGCCTTGAGTTTGGTTGGAGAAGAGACATTGCATGTCTCCTGCAGCAAAGCTAATTTCCCATGCTGATAAGGTAGAGAGTAATCCTAGAGACAAACAAAGAGATCATGCATTGTCCTACGTGTAGGGTTATTAGACAAGAAAATGTTTAAACTTAATGATTAGCAAAGAGAAGAAGTAAAAAAAAAATGATGTTTGATAATGATAGTTCATGTCTTTCACTACAAAACTCACTTTTTGTTTCATAAAAAAAAAATGATGTTTGATAATGATAGTTCATGTCTTTCACTACAAAACTCACTTTTTGTTTCATTAAAAAAAAATGATGTTTGATAATGATAGTTCATGTCTTTCACTACAAAACTCACTTTTTGTTTCATAAAAAAAAATTATGTTTGAAATGATAGTTCATGTCTTTCACTACAAAACTCACTTTTTGTTTCATAAAAAAAAAATGATGTTTGATAATGATAGTTCATGTCTTTCACTACAAAACTCACTTTTTGTTTCATAAAAAAAAAAAGAAAGTAAAAAAAAAAGGGTTAGCCTGGACATGAATATCTTTAGTAATGATGTGAGGACCGAGCAGTTGATTGTCTATTCAAAATCATGAATATAAAAACTTGAACTCCTTGTTTTTCCTTTTCCATACACATCATACAGAGTCTTTGTCAAGTCACTAGTCAGTTCAACTATAGTGTGTACATGACAAAGAAAAGGCAAAATGGTACGGTAGCTCTCGAAGTATAAAAAAATCAAACCTGTTGATTTGAATTTTGATTTTACCTGGAAAGAAACTTAAGTTTTTATGTCTTACATATAATATGGATTCTTTAAATAGAATCACTAGGCCCACTAACATTTGCAGACTTAGTGGAACAAAATACTTTTAGAAACATAACAGATAAATGATGTTGTTATACATGTTATATATTTTTTTCTATTTCTATTTTGATATGGATACAAAAACAATCCTAGGGTGACCTAAAAAAAAAAAAGTAAATGTTCCCCTATCAGACCTTGATGTCATTTGTTACTGTGGCCTACGGTTAACAAGGGTGTCATGTGGCCAGCACAACTACCAACCGCCTTTACATTACAACAACTAATGTCAGGTACTCATTAGAACTAGTTGGACTCAGAGGCGATCCAAAGATCATTTAAAGCTAATGTTCTATCTGCCATATATGAGAACTTTGAATGTTCGTACAAAACAACTAACCTGAAACTTCTTCAGCTTATGTTTTAACAGTGATGTGGAAACTCGACGTTTGATGGTACCCTTCACTAAACTTGACAAATTGGCATTGCGACTTGGTGTTACAAGGGCAGTAGACTTAGAAAGGTTTCCACTAGAGTTTGAACGTTTTACTTTGCTTTTCTTATTAACACACTCAGTGGTTGGACAAATTACATTCTCCTGAGAAATAAAAAAACATTTAAAGGTAAAAAGAAAACACACACACACTAAATAGGAAACTAAGATGATTGGGAAAACCATAAGCTAACTACGGTGACCAAAATGGAAGTCTACAAGGCATGCTTCATGAGTACACTGCTGTATGGCAGTGAATCATGGACCACCTACGCAAAGCAAGAGAGAAAACTGAACTCATTCCATTTGAGATGTCTCTGTAGGATCTTGAATGTCACATGGAAAGAAAAAGTGTGCAATACTGAGATCCTTGCGCTATCAGGTATTCCCAGCATCTTTATAGCCCTCAGACAACACCGTTTGCGCTGGCTTGGACATGTTCGCCGGATGGAGGACAAGCGCATCCCCAAAGTTATCCTCTATGCTCAACTCGCGACTGGCACAAGAAAAACTGGTCGCCCCCCACCTCTGTTACATAGATGTAATAAAACGTGACCTCAAATCAGTGAACATCAATACTGACAATTGGGAAGACATAGCTCTAGACCGCAACAGGTGGAAAGAGACAGTGACCAAGAAAGCTATGGACAGTGAAAGTACATGGGTCTCAGCCCAGGAAGAAAAACGCACAACCCGAAAAACGGCCAGCTCCTCTACCACTGAAGCAAAAGCCACCTTAACCTGCGCTATCTGTGGACAGGAGTGTCTCTCCAAAATAGGGCTCCACAGCCACATGAGGAAATGTGCTCTCTGAGATGAACCATAGTCGTCCTACGACTGAAGGAGGCCAATGGAAGATGATTGTGAATACAATGTAATTAGATTTTAACTTTCTGACTAACAAACAAAAGATCCAAATAATAAAATAATATTATTTATTACCATTGCACAAAAAAGTTCTCAAAGATTCATATATCTGGAATATATATATATAAATATATATTCCCAGATTTATTTTTTTTTATGAATAATGATTCTAACATTTTTATGTTTTACAACTAGATAGCTACATGATGGGATAGCGACAGGCAGGGTTTGAACCCAGAAACATCAGCTGACAGTCAAGAGGCAGAATGTATGTCATATGATAAGGCAGCCATCTAGTCTCAACATGGCTTTGGGCTTTAGTCAACTGACCTATAGAATACTCTAGAGATCTAGATAAATATAATATATAACTTTATAAAGTCATATAATTTAAATTTATTTAAATATGCTTTTTTATTATAAAAACTGGAAATAAAAAGTTACCAAAATAATCTGGTTCTAGACTCAATTCTAGATCTATCTTACAGTACTCAGTATACTACTACTGAATTTAGGAAATTTAGGCACCGCATATTTACAGATATTTAGGCACCCGGATAATTAGGCACCGGATAATTAGCCACTTTTTGACAAGGCGGATAATTAGGCACCGGATAATTAGGCACTCTTTAATAAGCGTCCTTAATTTTGAAAATCATTTTAAAATGTTAACGTATATTTTATCCTTAGGCTATGGGCTATCGGTGACGTTAATGTAATAATCTGTATGTATGTGTGTATCAGTATCAATCAATTAAATCAATATCATATATCTAGCTCTAAATCTATCACTACTATAGGTACTTTGATACAAATTTCAACTTTAATTAATAGAAATGAAACTAGTATAGTTAGATAGATCTTTTTGAATGGAGTTCAGTGATACCTCATTTATGCTTCTAGGTTAATTAGAACATAAGTTATGACCATTTTACTGTCGGAAAATTAGCCTATTAAAATACCAAAAAAATTGTGACCGAAAGGAGGAGCTTATACATTTAAACTGCTATAACTTTTTAATGCTTAAAGATAATGTAATGAAATTTTCCATACAAATGCACAATTATGTTCTGATAATTATGACAATTTTAAATCTGGGATATCTATTAACACTTTTTTGTGTTAAGCCCTTGATGTAGGGATAGGTGTTGAAACAGAAACAGAATACATATTCACACATAAATGGTCATAACTTTTAAACCAATAGAGATAATTGAATGAAATTTTCAAAAAATTGCATGATTATGTGTTATTTATTTCTTCTTTATGACTCTGAGATAGAAGTTGAAACTTTTTTTTTTGAATTTCTTAAATGTGTGTCGACATTTCGAAAACGACAAAAAACAACAACAAATGTCACTTAAATAGTTATAACTTTTTAACCAATAGAGATATTCAAATGAAATTTTCAACAGAAATGCATGAATATGTGTTATTTGTTTATTCTATTATAACCCTGAGAAAGAAGTTTAAGAAAAAAATTTTTCTTTGTCAACGTGGAACGACAATTTAAAATAATTGTCAAAAATTTATGTTGGTTATAACTCTTTAACCAATTAATATATTTAAATGAAATTTTGAACAGAAATGCATGATTATGTGTTATTTGTTTATTCTATTTTAACCCTGAGATAATTTTTTTTGAAATTTTGATTTTTGGTAAATGTGGAATGTCAAGTTTGAAGGTTTTTTTGACAAATATTATGTTGACACTTAAAATGGTTATAACAACCAAAATTTATGTTGGTTATAAATTTTAAACTGATTGAGAAATTTAAATGAAATTTTCTACAGGAATGCATGCATGATTATGTGAAAACTAATTGAGAAATGCCAGAAGGTCGACTTCCACAGGACATCCTGTATGGCGATCTGATAGAAGGCAGGAGAGCCGCTGGTCGCCCACTTTTACGTTATACGGATGTATGCAAACGCGACATGAAGCTCTTCAAAATCGACACTGGCAACTGGGAAGAGGTGGCACTGGACAGATCCTCATGGAGAGAGAGCATAAAGGAAGGGTCAAAGATTGCAGATGCCATACACAACAGAAGCAGAAAGAAGGGTGAAAATGCAACGGCGCCTGGTGATTATATATGCCCAACCTGCGATCGCAGCTGTGTATCAAGGATTGGCCTCTTTAGTCACACAAGAAGTTGCAAAGGGAAAAGATCGTCTCTCGAGACGTAAAATGCCACAGAATTGAGAAATTTAAATGAAATTTTCTACAGGAATGCATGCATGATTATGTGAAAACTAATTGAGAAATTTAAATGAAATTTTCTACAGGAATGCATGATTATGTGTTATTTGTTTATTTTATTATAATCTGAAACAGAAGTTTTCATTATGTTGACACTTAAAATGTTGCAACTTTTTTAGCCTTAAATTACTTTTTAGGCTTTTAACTGAAATGAACAAGTTTTTGCTGATACTTATAATAAACTTTGGATGAATAACATGTTAGAAAAACAACACAAAAATAAAAACAAAAATTTCTATTTCATACTTTGAGAGCTGTAACATTTTAATCTAGACGTAAGAGATAATTATACAAGATTTACAAAATTAAAAAGAAAATAAAAATAAAAAGAGTATTTAAATTTACATATAATGTAAATAACAAATATAGATTTCTTGATGTCATCAGTCTGAGTGCGTTTGCAAATGTACGTCAGTATCCAAAGCTTGTGAGGATCATGCATGATTGTTTGAAGATGAACATTGTTTGGGTGTACCCTATCTTTTTGGCTGAAATAGAAAAAATACTTTTAATGCATACCAATGTAGGCTTGCTGAAAGAGTAAAATTATCAAGGCTTAATATAAATGGTTCATTGCACAATTATCAGCTGTATTGTGAAATTATATTTTTCACATTAAATAAATAACATCCCAGATATGCAACATGTTCCCTTAAATATACATCTAACTATTTGATGGGTAAGCACATAATGGATTTGTTTGTTGTTGGAAATTATCAATTGAAGTACTGTCTCTGTAGCACCTTACAAAAACCTTCAGCAAGTTCTTTTGTGATCTCGATAAATACTTCATCAACAGCCACATTTCTCAGGGCTTTCAGAACGAGATCTTCAGTATCCAGAGTCTGGGCAAAGCAATCAGTTAGTATTGAAAGGAGATTCTCAGGAGAATGCACAATGGCCTTTAGTTTGTCAATGCAGACCATCACATGAGAGATCTAGAAAACAAGAGAATAAATATAATAGCTGCATAAATGGTAATTTTTTTCTTTAAAGTTATAAATGTGGTAGAAATATTACCATTTCCAGATGTTTCATCTTTCATTTTTGTAGATCAGTGTCATCCACGGTCCAGTCAACATCTTGCCAAAAAGCCCTGTTAATAAATATAATAAATGTCAAAAGGGTTGAGACACCTAAAAAGGAATTGCTTGAAACTATAACTATGCGGGTAATCTTCCTGCAAAATTTCTTCATCTCGGTCATATGCCTTCGAATCTTATTGTCAACAACATCCACATCAAGGCCTGCCAGCCCACATTATCTGGGGAAAATGTAACAAAAAAAAGTTTCAAACAAAATTACACTTATGTACAATTTTAATAAAATGCAGTTTAAAGTTTTTTTTAATAAAAGGATATAAGACATTTTATGTAAATTGAAGGCTCAACTTCATAAGTCCTAGTCCAGACAAGCCTTTACTTTAAAATAAATTTCTACAATTATCCTAAATCTTATAGAGAATATAGTAGATCTATAGTCTATCTATAGATTTTTTTAATATCTGAAAATTTATTTTCATTGAAATAAAATGATATTTCAATTGATTTGTTTTATTTTGTTTATAACTTGTTTATTTATAACATATTTAGTAGTGATTATTATGGTAACTATCACTAAAAATTTTGTATAAATTATTTTATAATTATCGCAATTATATAACCTGCTATTGCAAGAATTATCACTTAAATTTAACTAAAAATGAAAAATAACAATTGAACTAGGTTAACATCATTCTAAAAGTTTAAAAAATAACATTCAAAATCATGGATGATTAAATAAAACTGTATTTGATGATGGATTAAAAAAAATCGATCTAACAAAAAAGCTATGCAGCCATTGATAACCATTGAATCTATCGTTTCCGGTTAGTAATGGCGGCTAGTTTCGTTTTCTAGCCAAGATACTTGATGCACTGGGTGGCCTTTTACTAATAAAGTGGAACACTTATTGCAATAATATGAACAAAAATAGTTAGATTAGATATTAAGGTACACGGGATGACTTAATTAAATATGCTTATCAGAATAAAAAAAAATGGATGGTCAACTTACCCCTAAGCTCAACACGCTGGAACTCCATGAAGACGATAGAAAAGCACTGATATAAATCAAAAGAATTAACTGATATCCGATCCTTGAACAAACAAAGGGCTCTGATTATCCTTTTGTGTCTGATTTTGAAGACAAAACCAGACTGGAACGAAATGGCCACTGCTTTCGGCTTAAATACTGCGGCAAGAATACTACCGGTTCCGGTAACCAAAAAAAATCTCGCGCGACCGGAAAATCGAAGTACCTACACTACTAGATCAATGATTAGATTTAGATTCCAGAATGAATGGACCTCATTCACCAATCATAAACAAACAACATTTAGCCAAGTGATTCTCTGTCTCTTCCAGATTCAAATTATGATCTCATTTTTAATACACAATGGCTATCATGTGAAAGGTTTTTTTGTTGTTTTATCAATATTATCATGTGAATAAGTCTAAATGTTGTTTGTTTACGATTGGTGAATGTGGACAATGTGGTCCATTGTTTTACTTTAAGTATAATGAATGTTATGTCTTGTCAAGACAATTATGATTATCTGACTGTAACTGTGGAAGTGTAGAGTCAGTATCTAATATATATTATCAGTCTTATCTAGACTGACTAGACTGTCACGAGAGTGACTAGACTATCTCTACATGTACATCTAGTCTAGACTAGATGTGTATACTTGAGTCTAGATCTAGATCTAACTCTAAGAGTAAGAGTATTTTTCAATGTATTTCTGTGATGACATGATCTGATGATCATGATCATTCATGATGATTGACTGAACTGAACATCATACAATAAAGAATACATTATTCATCATGATCAGGGCATTCAGGCAACAAATGAATAATTATTGCAACATCATCATCGATCATGAATATTATTAGATCTAGATTGACTAGATCTATAAAACTTACTATATTATTAACTAAAAGATTCTAGATCTAAGATCTAGATCAGTAGATCTATTCTATAATCTATGAATTGAAATTAGGTCTAATGACTATCTTCTTATCTTATCTTATATAATGACTGATATGATATTTAATAATTTATGATGAATTATCATAATCAATTATTTGAATGATAATCATGAATAATGATGAATATATATGGAAAAGATCTAATTTAATAAATATCATAATCATAAATATGCCAATATTCAATAATATTGGCAATATGGTTGACACTTGAGTATATTTTTAAATTTACTTTTCGAATTTCATCGCCGTGAATAGTTCTGCGTTTTCTTTTTGATTGTGTTCCAGTGAAACTAAATGGGAAATGAAACTCAGATTTTAACGGTGTTCCCTTGTCATTTTGAGAAAATTGAATATCCCGCTTGGAAATATCGATACTTTTACGCGACATCTTTGTTGTCATTTTTGAAATATATTTATTGTGGATTCTATATCCACATTTAATGTGTCCGTTAGGTAGTCTTACGCAATTGTCACATAAATTGTGCGTATATTTAGTTTCTAACCATCTATGCTTCTAACGAACTGTGACCATAGATATAATTTATATATCTACATCTTTTTCTAAGCGTTGAACATCTAGGCTATTTGATTAGATCAGCGACCCCTTTTTACAATACCCCCACTCTGCCGCGACCCCCCCCCCCCGCAATTACACACAGCAATAGAAGAATAGACAAAAACAATCCATTTTTTCGATGGTCTTTGGCGACCCCTAGCAAATCGTCAATCGACCCCCAAGGTGGTGGCGACCCACAGGTTGAGAACCCCTGGATTAGATGATGTAGATCTTTTTTTTCTTTTTATAATAAAATGTTTTACATGTTTCGGATGTTCCTTCAAAATTGAGGATAATCTACTTCGTAGTTCAAACCTCTTGCAGGACGACGGAGAATGGCTGTGGGCTGGGTATTTGCAGACCATCGAGAGGACATTCCAGCGCGCATACCGACTGCACGACCATGGCAAAGAAGAGCATAGAAAACTATATCTCTTATTTACTAAGGTTAGTGTAATTAGAGCATGAAACGAGTTATCAGCCAAGACAACCATTTGGCGATTCATTGATCCACAGTTAGTGACTTAGTCTAGTTCTGTTAGGTTTCAAATTAACAAGCATCTTTATGCTAATTTATAAGATAATATTAGAATTAAAAAAAAAACTAAATGTTTAATAAAGAGTAAAAAAATTTTTAAAAAGTACAAATAAACAAAATCGAGAATTTTTAAAAAAATCCGCCCGATAAGGGACTTGAACCCTTGACCCTCAGATTAAAAGTCTGATGCTCTACCGACTGAGCTAACCGGGCTTACAAATATCAAACAATGTATAAGAACAATGTCTTTTTTTTTTTTTTTTTTTATTACTTAATTGCTAGGCTCCCAAATATTACTATCTTAAAGTACAAGATAAATCTAAATCTCTGTTTACCATATCATAGTTTAAAAAAAAATGAGAATCAAAATAACGGATACTTTTGTTTACACTTCCTATAGATATAGTAGCTACTGCATTACATTTAAAAATAGGCCAGCAAGGGGAAGTAACTTATTATTCGAGTTATATCTATAGTCATTGTCTATAGTACCATATTCATATACATATCGTAGATAATACAGGGCCTGGTTTATACCTTTTTTTTTTTTTTTTTTTTTTGGGGAACTCTAGGCTATATGGGTGCACATATGAATAATAATACTCATATCTAATTCAATCTAAAAGTAGTACAAGCATGTCAAATTTTAGAAGAAAATAGAGTTGTACTCGTAGACCTAATTGTGACTTACTTAGACTTAGGTCCTCCCGCGCCGTTCGGCGCATTGGGCGGCAAGCTGTCTCCCTAAAGATCTGTCACTGGCAATGTCTGAAGCCTCCTCCCACCTGGTGTCCACTGTTTTGAGGTCCTCCATGAAGGTGTGTCGCCAAGTAATACGAGGGCGTCCCTGTTTGCGCTTTCCTTGTTTTGGCTTCCATGTTATCGCAACTCTTGGTGTGCGTAATTCATTTTGACGTAGAACATGTCCCGCAAACCTCATGCGACGCTCAGTCACAACCTCACCAAGTGTTCGACTCCCAGTTTGGCATAGGATTTCCTTGTTTGAGACCCGATCTGTGTAGCTGACTCCCAAAATCCGTCTCAGCCATCTCTGTTGAGCCACATTTAGTCTTTTCTCAATTTTGACAGATGACTTCCACGACTCACATGCATATATAGCAGTTGGGATGACGATGGTGTTGAGAAGGTGTATTTTTGTCTCGAGTCCAATGGCTTGGCTAGTCCAAATAGGCTGCAGCCTTTGGAAAATGCTCCCTGCCTTTCCTATTCGGCACTCTACATCATGGTAAGCATCTCCATCATTTGTTATGATGCTGCCAAGGTACGTGAACTTGTCCAGCTCTTCAAGCTTTGAGTCGCCAAGTCTGACGGGGACACCCTTTGCCTTATATCCCACTCGCATAATTTTTGTCTTATCCAAGTTTATGCGGAGGCCAATTTTGGGTGCCTCTCTGTCTAGGCTCTCCGTCATTTCTTGAATGCAAAAGACCTAATTGTGAATAACGAATATTAAATCTGCATATTTACGCCAACAGTGTATAGTTCTACTCGACTATAATGGGTACCTGACATTAGTTTGGGTAAATGCGTTTGGTCGTTCTGCTGGCATGGCACTTTATCTTATCTTATATAATACAGACGTTACTTCAAAAAAGAAGATGATTACGTCCTACGCGACATGCATTCAGTCATGCATATTAACTAATCACTTAAATTCTGCCAAGTCACTGGTTTTCCTGGCTAGCTCAGGCAACCCATTCCATGCTCTAATAGCACTAGGGAAGAAGGAGTATTTGTACAAATTTGTCCTAGCATATGGGACGAGGAATGTTCCTTTATCTTTGTGTCTTTCAGAGTATTTTATTAAATTTTGTTTTTGTATTTGAAGATTATGGTTCAGTGTTTTATGTATAATTGCTACTTTACTTTTGAGTCTTCTGTCCTGAAGGCTTTCTAAATTTAGTGATTTTACTAAAGGTGTTACTCTAGTCAAATGTGAATATTCATTTATAATGAATCTCACTGCTCTATTTTGTGTCTGTTCCAGTTTCTTAATGTTTTCTTGAGTTCAGGTGTCCCAAATGGAGGATGCATATTCTATTATTGGTCTAACCAAGGTTAAATAACATTTTAATTTTATGTTCTTATTTGATTTATAGAAATTTCTTTTAATAAATCCTAATGCTTTGTTGGATTTTTTTTTATAGTTTCATCAATATGTGGATTCCATGACAGTTTTTCATTTATTATAACACTTAGGTATTTTGCGTTTTTTAGTCTGTGTTACTGGTTTGCCATGAATAAGATAAGTGGAATTAATTTGTTTTAGTTTTTTTGTTACTCTTAACAACTGACATTTTTCTGGGTGGAAAGACATGCTCCAATTTGATTCCCATTTCTGTAATTCATCTAATTCTCTTTGTAAAATATCTGTGTCTTGTGTTGTTTTTATTGTTCGTTAACCGTAGGATGGCTGTCTGGTCGTGCGCGCGCGGTTTGCGCGTTGGACTGTCGTTCGGACTTACCGATGGTCTCGGGTTTGGACTAGGAATTAAGTAGGCCTAAATTATCTTCAACTCTGATGGAACATCCGAAACATGTAAAACATTTTACAAACATTTTTACAGATGACCTACGCTTTACATCATCTGCCCTAACAAAATCTAATAAAATACTCAAAACAAAGATAAAGGCAGATTCCTCGTTCCATATGCTAGGACAAATGTGTACAAATGCTCCTTCTTACCTAGTGCTATTAGAGCATGGAATGGGTTGCATGAGCCAGCCAGGAAAACCAGTGACTTGGCAGAATTTGACTAGACGCATGACGCGTAGGACGTAAACCTAATCATCTTTTTGGAAGAAACATCTGTATTATATAAGATAAGATAGCGATCACAAGGTCTAAAATTGGAACTTTACTTACTTTTACTTATAGGCCTAATTAGTTTGTAAAAAGGGTATATTTTCAGAGACAGTGGAGGTATAGGCTCTTGGATTGAAGACTTGTGACACAAGCATACACTTCTTAATCACGACGTAAGATTTAAAGTGTTGGCGATCAAAAATGCGAAAACAATGTATTAAAAAAGTTTCTGACCCGATGAAATTCGAGTCCCTGTTAACATGTTAACGCATGACTAGACTGACACAGGGATTCGCTTAATTAATTAGGCAGTGCTTTAAAATAAAAAAGGTGCCGGTACTCAGTGATGGATTGCCTAATTTTTAACTACGAGCTACTAATAAATTAATAATAAAAGTTAAAATACATTGTACAAGAAAAATAATAATTCCCCCCCCCCCCCCCAACATTGAAAAAGGTTCCGGTACGCCGTACCGGTGCGTACTGTCACAAAAAAAAAAAAAGCCCTGCGCTTATAAGACGTAACTATCTTCTCTTTTTTAAGTAACGCACCGACTGTAATTTATAAGATAAGATAGGACACAAAATCTAGATCTAGAAATATATTAATATGATTTCGCAGTGACCATATCCCGAAATTATATTTGTTTATTAGGCGAGGCCAATTTTTTTTTTTTCTCCCCTCCCCCAGATCTAAAACCTGACGATGCTGGTCTACATAATGAGATCTAGGTTATATGGCACACATTTACAAGTCCACAACTAACAAGCCATCACACACGAGAGGGCTACCAGTCCCTGGGTCAAAACAAACACACAATCAAGCTGCTGTAGTTTGCGCGTGCGTAGAATCACTCACAACATGCGCCCAACTCAGAATATGTGCGCTAGGGCAGAACACCTAAAACAACCTTTGTCTTATTTCAACGGTAGATTCTATCTTTTAGACTATAAATATAATATAGTATATAGCCTACAATATCTTATTATAATATACTGGATTACTTTAACTAAAATGTTGTGATATACGTTCGTTATCTTGTAGATATACTAATTACTATCATATAGAGACTAATAGAGTCTAGATATACTATATATATATATACTAATTACTAATACTCTATAGATTTATATAAAGATAGGCTTATATATATATATATACACCTCTATCTATTCTATCTGTATATAATATACTATACTATAGTAATATAGGCAATATAGCCTATGTCTACGTATCTAGGTCTTATAAAATTTAGATATACCACTACTCACTACATTACTATAATATAGACATAGAATGATAGATCTAGATATAAAACAAAACAAAAAAAAACTATTCTATATCTAGATATTATAGATCTAGGTCTATATCATCTATATTCTAGTTACCAAGACTAAGTTAGACAATCGAGTAGTATCGAGTCTTGAGCTATATAGAATATTATATTTAATTATATATATATATAGATCTAGGATCACCTAGTTTTTAACTAGTTTACTCACTGAGATGTGCGTGCTTGCTAGATCGCCAGTAATGACACGCTAGCCACACACCCTGTCATCGATCCTTCGATCTGTTGACTCACCAATAATTAAGATCTAGATCTAAATTTAATAAACGTAGTCACACTAGTCAGTGTCTAGAGATAAAAAATATCAATAGGTATGGTATTTCAGTTGTATTTGTGGCAATAATGCTATATAGATCTAGATGTAAGATATAGATTAGATCTAGATCTATCTAAATTTAGGCTACTTATAAAAATGATTCTAGATATATTACAATAATCTTTTAGAGAATCTAGTGACTCTAGTCAATTAACTCATGCGATGTACAGAATGAATATTGATCTATACTTTATACTCTAGTAAAATAGGTAGGCAAAAAGTAACAAAAGAACTATTAAACATTAATTGTGATAGCGATACAGGATTCTTTAATCCAATTATGTGAAACTTAATGATGACTAGAATTTATTCTAGATCTATAGAGAGATTCTAGGCAAAGAATCTACAGTAGGCCTAGAGTCTAAAGACTTCAAAGAGAAGATCAGAAGGTTGTTCTAGAATCTAGATGATACATGTAATCACTCTAGCCACAGTAATAAGCCTATATACTATTTCTATATAGGTACTATAAATAATATACCTCTCTAAATGTTATTATTGTATTTTATAAATTTCCTCTAAATATTCAATGGTTTCATGGTATATTAATATTATAATAAATATTATTAGACATCAAACATTTTTTCTTCAATATATATCCACATCAACCCTAAAGGGTAGTAGAGGCTAGAGTTTTGTTTTCTTCTTCTTTGTTTTATTATGATATAGCCTATCTTATCTTATAATTTATAGATGTTTTTAAAAGAAGATAATAAAGTAGGCCTATTACGCAGAGACAAAAACTCTGATAAGTCATTGGTTTTCTAGAATTAATGAATGAATTTTGTGCATTGACATTTTATATTATCTTTAGGCCTAGGTCAACATAGAAAAATAAAGTTTAAACTATTTCATTTTATTAAAAAAAAATATTTTTTTTTTCAGACTAGCCCTTGGCTAGCATTCATGGTTAATGACAAGATTAGGCCTACTAGAAATGCTGATAACTAATATTTGAAAAAGTATTTATCTAGACAACACCAATGGCTTCAACACTCCACATTCCATTCCGATGTCCTAATTGTGGAGATAATAGTAGACAGTTCGAAACATTGCATGACCTGCGGAGCCATTTAGAAAAGGAACATTCCTATACATCTTCTCGATATAGACACCAACCTGTAACATCATCACCAGCAGTAGGTCTACGATCTAGAACAGGTAGACATTCTCCTCTGACTGAGATGTTCCACAGTGATGCCCAAAGACTGGAGGAATCTCTGAGGAAGAGAAAAGAAGAGGAGCTGAATAACAAACGAAGACGAAGTGAAATGTCAAATTTGCATTTAAGTAAAGATAGCTCTGGTAATGCAGGATTTCAAGAAAAGATTCAAAATATACCACAGCATTATTCATTTAGGGATTACGGTCATTCCAGCAGATTACAAAAATACTACACACCATCTAAATATCTCAGGGACAGACAAAATATAGAAGGGATGCAGACAAATAAGGCATTTCCTGACGAACCTTATATGAGGGATAAAACAAAGGATGAACCAATCTCAGGTTTGTTTACAGACATACAAAATAAAGAAGGAATCAATAGATCTTCTCATTTTGCCGAAACTGATTTATCTTCACAAATGTCACCTTCTATAACGGCTACATCTAATCCAAGTGAAAAGCATATCAAAGACACTCTATCTGCATTATCTCATGAAGTTTTGGTGGAACGGGCAAGTCAGTTTGCCACTGCAGATTCTTTATACACTGCCCAGGAGCTTTTATCCAGTGTTGAGCAAGCCGCAGAAATAAAAATAGCACAACAGAAAAAAGTGATTGAGATACTGGCTGAGAAGCTGAAAGAAAAAGAAAATAGGTTGGCAGGGGTGATGGGTCAGATAGAACTTTTATCCCATCATCAGATGGACAGCTTTGAAAAGGTCAGTATCTTGAAACGTCAGTCTGACCTAAAGGCCCAACTATTGCAGAAAGAACTTGATCAAAAGCAAAAAGACTTTGATAATCTCAATCAAAAGCTTTTTGAAATACAACAATCTTTAGTTAAAGGTGACTCTTCAATGCAAAAGTCAGGAAAGATTGAAAATAGCAGCATTTTAAATGTAAACCTCAGCACAGACTCTCCAGAATCATCTGCATCCATGAACCTTGACCCTGACTTTGAAAAACCTACAAGCTTCACTGAGAAAATGTCTTTGGGCAGAAGTGCAAGTAAAACCAAAGAAATAAAAAGAGTACAAAATAAAGCTCACCAGTTGGAACGGGACAGACAGAATTTATTGATAGAGATGCAGAACTTGCTGCAGTCTGCTGCCACAGATAATGAGAAACTACAGTCTGAGTTAGCTAGTCAATCTCAAGAACTATCTCAATTAAGTTATGATCTTGAACAGTCTAAACATGAACAAGCTGCATTGCTAGGTTAGTAACTTTTCTAAATTCTAAATTAATAAGATGACATGAAGGCAGCATGGAAATACTATAATGAGTTTAATTGTACAGTTTTTAAGGCATATTTAGCATTTCATAGAAAACGCTAATGAGTGTTCATTTTTTTAATATAAATCCCCCCCCCCCCCCCCCCCACAACAACAAACAAAGGATTGTTAAATAGAATTTAAATGCTTTTTGTTTTGTTTCTGTTACTATTAAGTTAGTTATATTGATTATGTACTCATGTGACTTAAAATTTTGCTTTTACCTCTGTGCATAACTTAGATATTCAACATTTTATTTATCTTTTGAAAAAAAGTGTGTACAGTCTTTTCGATTAATTGTTTTAAACTTTTTATTATTTCAGGTGAAACGCATGCTTTGTATCGCCAAGCTGATGTCAGTCTTGCGCAGTTAAAAATTATGTTGAAAGACAAAGAAGGAGAGTTGAAGAATGTTTCTAAATCTCTAGAGCAGGCCAAGGCTGCACAGTCCAAGTTGGCCAGAGAGAGAGATGAGTATGTGAGGCTTTGTCAAGAAAGAGAAACCAAGTATAAAGAGATGATGTCTTCTAATAGCCAACAGGTAGAAATAACTCAAACACTGAACTGTTTTAGAGGGCATAATTCAAATACTTAAATGGCAAACAGTATACACATAATTATAACAGAGCTTCAATATTTAAGTGCAGTTGTCAAACAATATGTATTACTTCTATATAGTCTACATTATCATTCTCCAGAAAATCATTATTAGTTGTTAGTTTTTTACTTAGCTTAAATACTTAGCAGTTAACACATATATTTATATATTGATATAAACTTAGTAGGAATACTCAACAGTTGTATGTTAATACACACTTTTTTTGAATGCTGAACAGTTTTAATTTAAATTCTAAACAGCTATACTCTGCAGGTATACATGCACTACTGAAAGCCGTAACCATAGAGAACTCTGATAGCTGTTTGGCTGATTGTATTTATTATCTAAATGCTTTTTTATACCAATATTTTGAAATTCTCATGTCTAAGCTGTTGGGTATGTTAGCTACATTCCAACTAGTCCTAATCTCAGTTGAAGTTCATCTCAAGTAGGCCTACACACATGTGTTTCCAATGTCATTATTCTTTACATGTGCTATTTTATTTTATGTGTTTTTTCTCCCTCTTCTTTTGGTTAAAACCTTAAATATTTATTTTTAATGTGCTGCTAATCTAAACATCTATCCCTCAAATCACTAGATCCAGTCCATGAAGAAAACTCTGGATTTAAGTGTACATGACAAAAAGCAGCTTCAAGGAAAGCTAAAGGATTTAAAGCGGGAACTAGATGCTAAAAATGGGAAAGATGCAATTTTGTCGGATAATGTTGCTCACTTGAAGTCAGCATTAGAGGAAAAAGTGAAAAGTCAAGCCAAATTGAAAGAAGAACTTCATAAAAGGGAAGATAAACTTAAAAAGGCAAAGCGGTAATTAAGGTTTCATTCTTCAGTTATGTGTTTGTTTTTCTTTTAATTGGAATATTAATTTAACCATAATTTTTTTAAATTCTATAATTGAAAGTAAAGCAACATGAAGGCACAACTAATTCATCTATTATCTTGAGCAACTTTCAACTACTTCTACAAATGTTTAACACTAAAAGATATTACAGATTTAATGAGCACAACAACAATTAATAAACATTGAATAGGCTCATATAGTTACCCTTAGTTCCATCAAGCATTTAACCCATGTTTAATCTAGAGCACATTATACTTTGTATGTGCTCAACTATATTGTTTATATTCTAAGACATTGTAGTAGCTTTTCTAATTTAAGACATATATTCTGGTGGTTGTCTCCTAAATCTACTGCAACTTCATTTTGTAGCAATTTTTGTTTTTCTTTGTGCTTCTAAACAAATATTTTTATTTTAATTAAAAAAAGAAAATAATATGTAAGGTTGTGTGACTGAATGGTAGAAGCTGATTGGCTACTTATCCAGGGGTCTCAAGTTAGAATTGTGACTTGAGGTGACTTGTGTTAAGATTATGACTTGAGCTGACTTGTGTTTGAATTGTGACTTAATCTTACTTGTTTTAAAATAGTGACTTGAGCTGACTTGTGTTTACCGAGCATTTAAAGTCAAAGAAGCCTTCTCACAGATACTGCATTCCCCCAGATATCCATAAAAGACACAGCCAGGAAAACCAGTGACTTGGCAGGATTTAGGTCATTGGTTAATATACATGACTAAATGCATGAAGAGTAGGACGTAATTATCGTCTTTTTTGAAGTAACGCCTGTATTATATAAGATAAGATAAAGAGATTGGACCAATGCACACTGAGAATGCTATTAACATGAAAAATTTGCTATGCTAGCAGTTTTAAAAAAGGCAGAAGGTAGGCCTAAACTTTTATTATGTTTAGAACTTATTTAAAGCAAATATTTCAATCATTTATTTTTTGTCCCAGTGAGATGGAGAGAATGACCAGGTTCCTTGAAGACACGGCAGAGAAAGAGTTGGAAGCCCGGTCAAAGTTGGAGGACTTTATCTCTGGATTGATAGACAGAGCTGGGAGGGCAGAAACTGAGCTTCAGAAATTAAAAGAAGAGTCCTACAGACTTCATCAGAAGTCTAAACAGTCCTCAAAAGTAAGTGGAAAGTTTGACAGCAATGTACATTTTTTATTTAAAAAAAAAAGAGTTAACTATGGAAAATAAAAGGTACATTCCTCGTCCCATACGCTAGGACAAATTTGTACAAATACTCCTTCTTCCCTAGTGCTATTAGAGCATGGAATGGGTTGCCTGAGCTAGCCAGAAAAACCAGTGACTTGGCAGAATTTAAGTCATTGGTTAATATGCATGACTGACTAAATGCATGACCCGTAGGACGTAATCATCTTCTTTTTTAAAGTAACGTCTGTATTATATAAGATAAATAAAAAAGTTAAAATGGAAGTACAGTTGTTTGTACTGTTTTAAATGTACTGGAATTCATGTAAAAATTGCAGGCACATCTAAAAGCTTACTATAAGACAAAAGAAAAAATTTACATTGAAATGAGCAGTATTAGGACATTCAGTCTACTGTATATATGATAGAACTTAAGTCATTATGCCTGTCTTCCTTTAGTCAAATCTTTGATTACACATTTACAGAAATAATTTTTTTTTAATACAAATAAAAAATTATTATTTTTTTAACTGAAAAAAAATATCTTTGAAAAAAATATATTTAAAATCTTGCTAATTTGAATTTACTATTTGTTTTACCTCTATTAATATTTTGTATAGAAACACAGAAGAGATTCCAATCAATTGGATCTAAGTGCTCTCCCTGGTGCTAGTTCTTTAGTTGCCCAAACAAGTTTGGAATATGATACAGAGAGTCTGTCAAGTTCCAACATACCATCTACATATCAGTATGATCAAAAACACTATCACAGGTACTTTATCTTTATATCTATTAAGTCAGACCAGCATCATTGCTCAAAAGCAATATTAATGTCTTGACATGATGTTTATTAAATTGTCTCATTTCACTGGCAATGAGTTAGCAAGAACCAAGTAAGAACTTGCACACATTAGATCTATAAAGATATTTGGCCAAATGTTGTGACTGTGTCAAGGAATGTTAGGTAGCAAATAAACTATTTATATTTCTCTTTTATCTCATTAAGTGTCAGTCTTGAGCGACTTGTGTGACATGAAACAAAAAATTTAAGGTCATAAATAAATAATCTTAATTTGTGTGTGTGTATTCTACAGTACACCTAGAGCCCCAACATCCCAGCAGTTGGCACCTACACCTCTTCCCAGGAAGCTCTCTCCAAGGAACTTTGGAGCGCCTCATGTGACTAACAAAAGTATGAACATTTCTGAAGTAGATAGTGATGTGCACCACATTTCTGGTGATGGTAATAGTAAACCACTTTTGCCTGATAGCTTGTCAAGCCTTGCCTGTGAGGACGCTATATCTAAACATGAAACATCTGCTCCATCGCATGGCATCTTGCAACAAAACACAGCAGACAGGCAACAGAATGAAGAAGAGAAACATTTAATCTCTTCTTCAGCGAAACTCACAGAGCCACCAAAATCTGAAGTTTCTGATCTGCCTGTGTGTCCAGCTTGCTCACAAACATTGCATGCTTCACAAAGGCTGGCTTGCCCTGAGAACTTAACAGATTCTTCTCTTCTATTTTGTCCATCACATCATTCACCTTCACTAAATGTTTTACAGTCTCTTACTTCTGTCTCACCTGAATCAAAATCACTGCATGTTGTGCCGCACTCTATATGTATAGTCACTAATAGCATGGCACAGTCAGCCTCACTAGCACCACTTCAGTCACAACCTTTTGCTGGATACACCAAAATGAGTTCACCAGTCATGTACCCTGTACTGCTTACCAATGTATACACCACTGGTCCAGTCAATCAGACGAGTTTATTGCCCAACCATAAAGTCATCACTGACACTGAAGTAGCAGACAAGTCACTATTTGCACCCAGCACAATACCAGAATTTGCACCCATGTACTATAACAGCACACCTTGGTTTTATAACTTCACTTCAGCTAATCCTTATAACCTATACACTGATTGGTCAAAGCAGCTTGCACGATCACTGCCTGAAAGTTTGCTCAAAGAGGAGGAGTCTGATAACAGTCTGTACTTGTCCTATTTAAATTCAAAAGAGATTTCACTGTTTAAAAACACACCTCAAGTAGAGCGAATGTTTGCCAATGTATTTAATGACTCTCATAACTTACATGGTTTTGAAACTCCTCCTTTGACAGAAGAAAGTCGCAGAACTCCTAAAGAAAGGTTACAACCTAAACACATTTATTCAGACGCTGAGTTCCGCCAGAGGTTGTCTATGGATGAGAACGGCATCATGTGGGAGTCCAGTCATGACAGTAGGACACATCACAACGATGATACTGACATAGATGAAGACATATCTGATTTTATTTACGATGCTGAACCAACCCATAAATCAGATTCATCACAATATTTTAATGTAAAGGAATCTCCTAACAAGCAATCAAAATATTCTCCACAGTTCGAGGAAATGTCCTCTGTAGGAAAAAAGATGGCTAAAGTTTTGAACGCAGACAATGCCAAGACATACAAATCATCAGCCAGAGATGATAACAAACATTTCTCTTCCAATTATCACCCAAGGTCATCCAACGATTATAGTTCCGAAGAATCAATGGAAGAAAGCCCATTGCAAAAAGCTAGAATGGTACAGAAACGTCTGGAATATTTCACCAATAGTAAACCAAGAGATTTTCTAGTCTCGAAACAGTCAGAAGGTTTTGATGTCAGTCACATGGACTCAGATCTTTCCACCAGCAGCTACCAATCTCTTTATAAACCTAATAACCATGTCAACTCAACTGTACAGAAAACCGTAGCTGAAAATACTATAAAACAGGAAGAACTGCAAAGTCTGCCTACAAAGACAGAGATAAATCACCCTGAGGCTGTTATAGTACAACAGAAATACCCTGATGTACAACAGAAATACCCTGACCTACATCAGAAATACCCTGATATTGTGGAAAAAGATTATGTTAATGAGGCCATGGAGAAAGAAACTGTTGTTAGTAAACCAAGTTTATTTGCCGTACAAGAAATTTCAGACAATAAAAGTAATTTACAAACTTTAGCATCGCTTAAACAGTCTATTCAGAATCAAACTCCTGAAGTGAATCAACATTCAACTGTTCAGAATCAGCCTGCCGCAAAGTACTTTGATTCCATTCAGCATCAAGTGCCTGACCAGCATCACCTCCTTGAACCTCACTCACCATCTCAACTAGTTGACCAGATTAAGGATCATCCACTAACAAGTCGAGGTGGTGATCACATGCATAGTTCAGAAAAGTTTGGCGCACCTCAGCATCTTCCAAAATCTACACTTCTTGAAGCTTTAGAACCAACACCAATGCCAGTGAAGGAAGAGCTGACTCATCACACAGAAGTCTTGCAAGGACAAAACAATCCACACCCAAACAGTGCTGTAAATGCTTCAAATGCTGAGAATGATGATGAGGATGTATCAGAAACTTCATCGAATGAAGATTATACAGATTTAGGCCCTACCAGTATCTCAGCACGCAAAGAAAGCATAGATGCCTCGACGGATACTGATTTAGAGAAGCTAGCCAGACCTGGTTATGTGCAAAAAGGTCTTGTTGTTAGGAAAAATATTCCAACTGTAAAACACATTCGTAAAAACAAAAGACGAAAGCCACTTATGAAGCGAATGCAGTCTGGAGACTCCTCAGAAGCTGATGGTAAGTTGATATTAATGTAAGTTTGTATTTTTTGTTGCTAAATTCTTTGGTAAAAGTGATGTTCTAAAACTAAAAACATTTGAGTGTTTTTTGTGTGATTATCTAACATTAATAGTCAAAGCTAACTCAGCCATTATCTCATTTTATAACAAGATATGTTTTTGGTGTTATGGAGAATAAAGCTAGTTATAGGTTAGATGAAGACTATTTGTTACATGATCTGAAATGGCTGTGAGCTCTGTGTGCTTTACATTTATTCAAATGGATAAAGTTGGATATTTCTGTTCTAGTTTATTTCTAGGATATTATATGCTAAAGATTAAAGCTTCATGGACTCTTGAATATTATATATTCTGAGAAAACAAAATTTTTTTTTTAGCAATTTCAATGTGATACAACTCTAACAAATATTGCTATAAACTTTCCAAAACCACATCTTGTTTCTGATGGCCTTTTTGTTTTAAATATTTTTTTTTAAATTTTAAACATTTAAAGACATTTTAAACATAATTTCTTTAAAAAAACATAATTAGAAGATGTAAATAAATATAAAATATGTACAAATTATAGATTATTACAAAAGTGTGTTTTACAATGTAACAAGAGTCAATGTGATAATAATAAAAATTAACAATTTAAAATTATGGATACAGTTAAGTTTTTAAAAGTAGTCTTATATTTGTGACAGTTTTATTAAATGTGTACAATTGCAATGGAAATCTCTAAATTAATATTTGCTGAATGAAGATTATTATTCAAATTTTTTTTTCAGATCTTGATGATATGCAGAGAGAAAGGCGCCATTTCATCCGAAGAATGCGAGTTGCACTTTTCAAAATTTTCTTATTCTTAGACACAGCAACACTTGTGAAAATGTCTTGCGTCTGCAGAGAGTGGTGTAAAGTAAGCAGACATCCTGCTTTGTGGAAAATTGTTAAATTAGAAAATAAAGCCATCTCATCATCAGTAAGTACCAAAAGCATTATGTTAACAGAAAGAGCAAGGTTTACATGTTTAGACATTTACACTCTTTAAATTCTTACAAGCTCATTACATTGTCAAAAGTATTGCCAGTATCACAATTCATTAACATTGTTTGGATTTATCTGTTAATAGAAATTGAACAGGTTTATTGTTATCATGGGAGCAAACTGTTGGTTGTCATTGTTGGGTCAAGGCTGCTTGTAACTAATCAGTTTGTCCTTGAACTTTTCCATATATACCTACTCTCTCTGCCTTCTATTTTCTTTTTTAGGTAATTTTTTTTTTTTTACAAACATTGTCAACAAAAAATGAACTTTCTTCATTAAAATGTTTTAGACATTCCCCCACCCCCCACTACATGAAGCTAAATACATTCCACAGTACAAATAGATAATCAAAGACTAGTATTTAGATGGAGAATGTCACAATTGTGTTTTTGGAGAGATCTTTGTATTGTCTCCACAAACATATGTCATTTAGATTCTGAGGTGCCTTTTATTCTATTCAGCACACTTCTTGAACACAATGAAGTAACACAGCACTGAATTTAAATTTCTTGAGTTTAATGCTTTCAAACTTGTTTAACAAAATAAATAATTTAAAGCAGATATCACTTGTGCGATGATAACTTGAATAGAAATAAAACACAATAAACCATCACAGACTAATATTAATATTCCAATACAAAATACTTGTAATAATGGGTACTAGAAACAATGACTGATGACTGAACAGTGACCAATCATCCAACTATTATAATTCTCTTCACTGTCCTTATATAGTAGCGTATGACAATCTTTCTGGATTATTTTGGACATTGATAGTAATTTCTCTTCGGTTCCCATAATTCCACTCTGACCCTACATCATTTTTATGCAAAACATTTTTCCAGAAGGATCTGCTTTATTTTCCCACGCGCATTCAATGTGACCTAATAATACTGACTGTTGAAGTACAACTGGTCAGCCATTATTATGAGCTTTCAAGTGTGACGTTATACACACACATGAATCTACCTATAAATTTATGTCCTAAGTTTCACTATTAGCTTTTAGTGTTCACTTTTTAGTTTCACAATGTCACTCAACCTTTTTCAACAGTTTCTCAACACGTTGTCACAATGGTGTACACAGACTGAGTCACTCACTTTGAAAGGTTTGTTCTTAGCTAACTCCCTCGTCTAGCCATTTCCTTTCATCAGAGAAGATGTAACAAGTACCAGTATATGCTTTTATGTATAAAGTACCAGCAGATGCTTTTATTTTTCTAACCCCTTATTGATTCTGAAGTAGGAAAACCAGAAAAGGCAAATTACATTTGGAAATGTTTCGAACAATATAAATTATAGCTTTTATGTAGCGCTAATTTGATTCTTATAGCATGCTCAGAGCGCTATGGTCCAATCTCATTTGTGGACCAGTGGGGGGAGGGGGTATCCCAGAGAGGGTTTTCCATGCTGCCTTTAGGTGCTCAGTAAACACAACTCTGCTCGAGTCGGGTGTTCAACCTTGAGCCCCCTTTGTAGGTAGCCAAGCCAAGCTAAGTTCAAGCGCACTTAGCCTCTCGACCATGTTTCTCAGCTAGTTAATAGGCATCCCAATTCCATGTTTAGGTATTGGTGTAAAAAGTTGAGTTGGTCTAGTCTTATTGTTGTTGCATCTTTAGTGCTTCATTCTCAGCTGTATCTTGTTCCATAAATAAACAAGGTCTCTGTGTGGGTTGAAGTTATTAATGATTAGAAATGAATTCCCAGGAGATTAATTGTATGGTTTATGCTTATGTTACACAGCTGAACATGCCCATTGGTGAGATCATGTGGATTGATATTGTTGATTGCTTTTAGTTGTTTTTATAAACATGTTTTTTTATATCTATAATTAACCCATGGGAGGACAAAAGAAGTTGAGAAGTTTTGATGTCAAGTAAAAAAAAAAATTTTTTTAAACCTAAACATTTCTTTAAATTTAGTTTTAAAAAAAGTTAAATTGAATTTTTAGGATAATTTGCTTTAAGTTAACTGAAAAAAAGTTTATTGTTATTTTCTTGTTAAAATTTTTACTTAAAAACTTCATCTAATTCAATAAGCATTAAAAAAATGTTTTCTTATTTTTTCTGTGTGTCCAGTTTAGAAAAAAAAATAAAGTTCATTGAAATTTCATGATAATTAATAAAATAAACTTGTATACAGTGAGATGTTGAACATAAGATAGATAAAAAAAAGAATGGGTTAGAGGAAGTTAAAACTAATGAGGTTTTTTTTTGCAACAAAAGTTGTTATATTTATCATTGAATCAAAAACTAAAAAGTCACATTGGAACATTCTTCACAATGTTTTGTTTTTGGCTAATGTCGCTCTGACAACCTCCTTACTATTCTGTGGACCAGTGTAATGTATTGTGTTGTCTTTGTTTCATGTTAGCCACAGCAGAAAGTTAGTTTTAATAATAAAAAACAAATACCCTGAAAAACAAAATAAGTCAATCATTAATTAAAACATAGAATTGTGTTAAGTAGCTCTTAAAGGCAAGAAGAAAATTTTGAATCTGTACACTTTTTGCCTTCTTAAATTTTGTTTCTAATTTGAATTCCTTTCACAAAAATTTGACTTTCATTTAAATGCTATGAGTTTTATATTAGGAGTCTGTTGTTTACTTTGATTTTTTTCTAAGTATTTTTTAAATATATACCAGTATTATAAATGAATTTAGTTGTAAGTTTTTTTCACTTCTAAGTGTGTGTTGTCTTTATTTTAATATACAGTGCACTTTGCCCTAAACATTACATAAAAGATACCTCTGAAATAACAAATTATTAAAGTGGAATCTTTTTCAATATTGCTGAGAGCAATGTAGATTTTGAATGAACATTGAGGCAGTCTAGGCTTGGCTTATCACGTAAGGATTTAGTCTAGATTTGTGCAGTGAAATAAAGAGTGAAAAAAAAGTACTGTAAGCTTTATAGATAATTATAAAAATCTAAAAAGTATAAAGTTAGCAATAAACTAACTGCTGTTCCTTGAGTTTGATTTTTCTTTTTAATGAAAACATTTGCTATGGATGTTTTTCATGTTAATCATTCAGTTTTTTTTTTCAAATGTAGTTTATATTTCTTTCAGATTTTTTATTGGGTTTTGTTCTTGGGTCCAGAGAGAATTTTAAGTGACTAAACAAGCTGATTCTGGAGCGCAAAGCTTGCCACAGTTAATGCATATAAAACCACCTGTTCAAGAGCTATCTGATAGGGAAGCTTTCTGTCTCATTCTCTTGTCTAAGGCTGCATCTCTTATTTTGCTCTCAAGAGGTTCATAACAGAAACACAGTCTATCTCCATACTCTTTGATCTAGCATAATGTCTTCTTATCTAGCAAAAATGTCTTTTGATCTACCATATTGTCTTCCAATCTAGCATAATGTTTTCCAATCTAGCATAATGTCTTCTGATCTAGCATAATGTCTTCCAATCTAGCATAATGTCTTCTTATCTAGCAAAAATGTCTTTTGATCTACCATATTGTCTTCCAATCTAGCATAATGTTTTCCAATCTAGCATAATGTCTTCTGATCTAGCATAATGTCTTCCAATATAGCATAATGTCTTCTGATCTAGCATACTGTCTTCCAATCTAGCATAATGTTTTCCAATCTAGCATACTGTCTTCCAATATAGCATAATGTCTTCCTATCTAGCATAATGTCTTCCTATCTAGCATAATGTCTTCCTATCTAGCATAATGTCCTCCTACATACTTTCATTGATACCAGTAGTGCTGAGATCTTGCTTACAGACATTAAAAAATTAATTAAATTATCCCTTTTATATAGCGCTACTTTCATGCTTATAGCATGCTCAGAGCGCTATGGTCCAATCTCATTTGTGGACCAGTGGGGGGCTGGATATCTGGGAGCAGGTTTTTTGTGCTGCCTTTAGGCGCTCAGTAAACACTGCTCTGCTCGAGTCAGGTGTCGAACCCCAAGCCCCCTTTCATAAGTAGCCAAGGCAAGTTCAATATACATATCGACATCTCTATTTAGTCTTGGGCATTCTTTGGATCTGACTCCCTCCCCAAGCTTAGCATAGAGTATATGCTTAACGTTCTTCAATTCTTAAGGACATCTTCTATAGACTTCCCCCTATGTTCTAGCTAATAAGCTTTGAGAATCTGCTAGCATTTCTTCTGTATTGTTAACATATATTTTAATATTATTAATTTATTTTGAGCTGAATTCAAATTGGTTTTCATTGTTTGAAAAATTCCCATAGTCTTAGTCTCAAACCAGGGACCTGACTCAGTTTTGACATTTTGACAAGATGTACCAGCTAATGATGCCCTCTTTTTGTATATTTCCATCAATATTTTGTCTTTTTCATTTAGAAATAGAAAGTACCTCAAATAGATCAGCATAATCAATGAAATAAAACTGTTTCTCAATGACCCTTAAAAATGATCTTTAGCCTTCTTAAAAATGTATCATTAGGTTTAAACAGGTTCAAATGGTATTCTCAAACTGTTCAGATTGAAAGCAAACTAACTTTTTCATTTACTTCTTAACAACAATATATTATTTTAAAATACCTGTTCATGTTTTTCTTATTCAGATAAAAGTCGTCTTTTAATTTAGGTGAAAGTGTAAAAACATTTAAAAAAAAACAACAACTCAGTTTTTTCTCAACAACATTACACAGTTTATTTTTATAAATTTAACTCTAAAAGTGCTGAGCTATTTTACAATGAGTGCATACAAAATGGAATTACAATTCTGATGTTTAGAGGCTAATCTACCACACGGGTTAAACTTTCATATTTAAAGAAAAGTTCTTAAATTACAGTATCTCATGCTCTGGCTATATTGATGTCCACAATTTGCAGCGTTCTCAGTCAAGATCACATATTTATTCCCTATTTATTGCAGTTAGTGTTGTATTCATTGTTTTTCATGTTGATAGAATCAGTTGATCCGCTTTAGTTAACATTTCAGAAAAATCAAACAGTAGATTAAATGGTTTAATGGATGTTGATAGATAAAATAATTTAATTAATACTATTAACTTTTTATTGAAGACATTTATTAACGTACATATTAAATCTAAAGCTTTACTTAAATGCACCTGTACATCAAACTTCTAAAGTTAAATAGTTCATCTATTTTTTGTTATTTCTAAATACATTTAACTTTTTTTCGAAATCTGCATTAATCTTCTGTTTAAGGAGTGATTCAAAATGTAAATATAAATTCTTCTAATATCTAGCACAAAACTTATCCTGAAGATTTTGATAGAAAATTTTAACTTTGAAAGAGATACTTTATATCAACATTTTTACTTCACTATTAAAAAAAATAATTATTAATGTAATATTTAAAATTCTGAACAGGGCTCACTGGGCGGCCAATTAATGGAGCAGAGTCTGCAGAAGAATATTCAAACTCAATTAGGTAAGAAATGCAGGAAACATTTTTCTATTTTAGAATTTCCATCTTTCAATTATATTAAAGTTATATAGTTAGTGCGTAAATGTTTGAAGATAGTAAATATATATCGTAGTAAATATATAACAGGAAAATCACTAGTAATGTAGAGATAAGAAATATGGAAGTAGTTTAGTGACATTTATGAAGTCAGTTATATGAACATGTGTTTATTTTATCTGGACTTGGTACAGTACTGGGATGTTGATGGTACATTAAGTGGACATTGAACTGTTTCCTCTTTCATTGGATTAGTCAAGTTCCCCTTTCAGACTTGTGATCTATGGGGTAGATGATGTAAAGGTCATCTATTTCAGTGGCCCATGATTAACAAGGGTGTCATGTTGCTAGCACAGTGACCAACCGCCTTTACTTTTCCCCAACTAATGTCAGGTACCCATTAGAGCAGGATGGACCCCGAGGCGCTTTAAGGATCCTGAAATTAAAAATCTCAATCATCATCAGAATTAGAACCCAGGAACCCCTTGGTTTGGAAGCCAAGCACTTAACCACTTGGCCACCGTGCCTCCTTCATTGGATTAAACTTTGTGTCCTCAACATTCTAACATGATTTATTTGTTGGTGCTTTGGATGTCTAGTAAATTATTACTTGTAAAAAATTGATAAGACAGGCCTCTAAAATAACTTTATTAAACAATAATCTATGTGAGAGGCCTATAACTAAATTGTATTTAAGCAAAATACAGTCACCTAACAAAACACAAAAAATAAACATTGTTTTTCTCTGTTCAGAGGTAGTTTAGAAGCTGGTTTGGAAAGATTCTTGTCCTCCTGTCAGAATACCATCACACAAGTTTGTATAGATCAGTGTGATAACATTCTTACAGACAAGTAAGTTTTTGTTGTTTGTTTCGATGTCTAAGAAAGTAAATTGTATGACATTAAAATTGTTTGAAGTTTGTCTTAGCTAGAAAGCCTGTTTTCTTTTTAAACACTTGAGATCTTTTAATCAGTACACAGCTTAAGCATGTATTTAAACTATTTTAAAAAGCTTCATTATAGATATAAAAAGCTTTTGTAATCAATCTAGTTTCAATTGTTTCCCATGATTTAAGGGCTTTGGGAACAATAGTCTTCTAAACCATTTATTTAGATCTTATTATTTTCATTTTACCTAAAAAAAAACTTCTATTTCCATGAACAAGGACACCAATGATGGGGAAATGACTGGATTGTTGGGAAATTTTAAATTTACTGTTAAGAAAAGAAAAAGCTTAAGAGTTAGCTTAGCAAGAAAATATATTTTCAACATTTTGATGCCTTATTATAACAGATGTCTCTGGCTAGTGAGTGGCTACTGCCGTCTACTGACCAAATTGACCTATCAAAGCTCTGTCGACTGTGTCACACCTCAACTCATGTGGGCTCTTGGTGGTGGTTGCCCTGGAGTGACGTCATTGTTTATTCAACCCAAGCCTCCATTGTGAGTTAAACTTTCTGTATTTTTCTGTGTTGTATTATAATTGTTATTGGACTATAACTAAGACAATCTATACATAAAGTTTTAATGATTTAGATAAGGTGCACAGGTCATTTAAAAGATCATATTATTTTTAATATTTAAATTAAAAATTGGGTGCAATGGACTGATACTAAAGTGCTAGAAAAATTCAAGGCCTATCAGGAATTGCCTTAAGGGTAGTTGTGAAGGAAGTTGTCTTGGGGTTGGATCACTGGCGAGAAACTCCGAGCCCCAGTTCAGTCTTTTGACAGGAAGGCAGGAACCTCTATCTAGCACTAGCATACATTTCTAAAGGACTCTACTGTATCAGATAGTTAATCACTTTATTAAACTACTGAAAATATGTTCAAGAAATTCAACAATGTCAATTAGATAGTCCACATAACTCAGACTACCTATCTTAGGACCAAAACAAACTGTCCGCTCTAACACAAAGTAAAAGTAACTTCTCTCTCAATAAAATCAAGTCGCACCACTCCCCCTCTCCAACAACTCTCCCTCTCTCTCTTAAAGCCCTTTGCAAAGTGTCTATGTAAAGCAGACAAAAGTTTAGTGAAATTGACACTTATACTAAACCTCATAAGCGTCAAGGCTATGCTTGAATTTAAAACGGTTAATATACGCAAACCTTGTTACTGTGCCTCATCAATTATAATCATTTTGAATATATATGCTTTCATTTCTAGATGAGTCATTTTTAAAACATTTTACATCAGGCATTTTGAAAATCAATTTTGATTTCACAGAAATTATTTCACTTCAATATTTATTATATACAGCTAAATGAATGCCTGAAATTATTAAGTATAAACATTGTGTAAGTCAAAATTGTATTAAACATGTATCGTAATGAACAGTTGAATGCATTTAAAGAAATTTTTGTCTATCACCGTAACAATGATAACTTATTAATAAACATTGAATGTTAAAGTTATAATATTAAATGTATATAGTATAATGTTATGATGCAATTACAAAAAAAATTTATAAAAATTTCTCTTTCGAGAAAAACATGATAGCTTTCATTCACAAAATTTGTGATATTTCAGGTTAAACATTACACAAGTAATATTGTGTTACACAAATATTGTTCAAGATAGATTAAAAAAAAGAGCATTATGTACTTATGTATTTAAGTGGAAGACATTAACCAAACTAAAATGTGTTCTTTATAGTTCAGGCTTTATTTTTTTATTTTTTAAACTCCCCCCTTTAAAAGTTTCAACCATTTTTTTTTTCAGTTTTTTAAAAACAATTTTTGTAAGAAGTTACCTGACTCGAAAACCTATAAAGTTAGAATAACCGCTTCCAATTTTTACTCCTTTAATGTCTGTCTGCCTATCGGCTTCCACCCATACTCTGTCACCTTTAGCAAGTTCCAGCAGTACTGAGGTGCTCGACTGGGCATTTTTAGTGCCACATGTTGTACACAGGGCTGTACTCTTATTATTGTGGATTATACCAACACAGAGTTCACCAGGAGAGTCTGCATTTACAGAGATGGAAAAAAAATAGATCCCATTGACTGGTGCTTCAAATACTGCATCCTGTTGGTTAAAGCATCCCCACTTATTCAGAATAGGTGTTGTAAATAGTAATCTCTTTTTTGGTAGTATGGTGTAAGATGAGGATACGTTAACAGAGAAGACTGGCAAAACATTGGACATCTCATTAGCCTTAGCTATATCAGGGTCATCATCTGAAATATTAAGTTAGTGATTATAGCAAGCAAATATGTGATAATATTTTTGATATTAAAGTGAAAATTAGGGATTGATATATTGGTAGATTATACTCAAATCATAAGTAATACTGTATTAATAATGGAAACTTAAGTCACTAATAACATGTAAGTTGTAAATTTTGCTCCGAACTAGAAATAGCTGTAATGGTGGCTGAGATATAAAATAATAGTGTGTTTAGCTGAGGTTCAAATGTCAATAAAGAAAATTTGTTTCTGTAGGGTTTAAATTTGAGCTGAGTTGTCAGGCACCATGGCATAGGAGCACATTTCAGTAATTTGTAACATATTTGTTATTATTTGTTCATTCTTTTACATTGCCAGCCAGCTTTTCTCTTTGGACGACCCTTTCTTTGTTCTCCCTCTACTGTACCTTGAAGAATGACTTTTGATAGTGAGTCATGCCTTACAATATGACAACAAACTCAGATTTTGTCTCTTCACAGTATCTAGGAGTTCCTCCCAGAGTGTTGACTTGTACAAACTCATTTGTCTTCTTTTCCTGGTATCTGATACCCAGCATTGTTCTGTAGCATTTACTCTCCAAGACTTGAATTCTTCTTTCAGCCTCAGTGGTCAGTGTCCAACTTTCACAAGCATGTAGGAGTACAGAGTCCATTAGCCAAAAGTAAAGCTTTCATTTTACTCTCCAAGACTTGAATTCTTCTTTCAGCCTCAGTGGTCAGTGTCCAACTTTCACAAGCATGTAGGAGTACAGAGTCCATTAGCCAAAAGTAAAGCTTTCATTTTACTGGGAAGGGGATCTTACTCTTCCAGATTTTCTACAGTTTGCTTATGGCTGCGGACGCCAATCTTAAACTGGTTTATATCTCTTTTACAGATCCTCAATCTTTTGTAATGTTTGACCCTAGGTATTTAAATGAGTCAACTTCTCCTAATGTTTAGCCATTCATCTATGTAACATCTCATACCATCACCACAAATTAGTATTTAGCCATTTTCAGCACAGATTTCTATGCCAACTGCTCTATCTGAAGCATCCAGTTTTGAAGTAAGATCTTTGTACTTGTGTCTGTATTTTCTTCAATGAGGTCTACATCATTCGCAAACCTGACATTGGAAATAGGTCACCTGTTTTGTTTAAGCTAGAAGTAAATCTTTCTAGAGTTTCCATCATAATATGTTTCAGAAATAAGTTAAAAAAAGCTGAAGAGAGAATGCATTCTTGCAACACTCCTATGGATGTTCTAAATTGTACTCCCAATTAGGTTATTCAGAATTACTGAGCTATTTGCATTTTTGTATAGTGCTTTGATATGATTGATAATGTTTTTATTTATGTTGAACTCCCTCATCATGCCATCATGTTAAACTTGGTGAAAAGCTTTTTTGAAGTCTATGTGTACCAGTTTCTTTTGGTGTTGATGGAATTTTTCATTTAACAGTCTTAAACATTGGTTAGAAGGACATGGTATTTATCTGCTAAAATATCAGGGCTTTTTTTAAAATCATGAAATGATGTTATAAAATGTTATCAAGTAGTCTACCTAATCATTCAAATGTTATCAAGTAGTCTAACTAATCATTAAAATTTCTCAAAATATCTCAATGTTAAATTTCAAAGGCTTCAAAAATGAGTTTAATGTTAATCAAAACTCAAACACCACATAGGCATTTAGTGGTTTATATATATTAAGATCTACTTTTTAATTGAAAGGCAAGAAAACGTTATCAAAAATCGGTGTTACAGTACAACAATCCCATGGCTGCCTGGTCGTGCGGTTTGCACGCCTGACTGTTGTTTGGATTTATCGATGGTCCCGGGTTCAAACCCTGCCCACTTCCACTTTCAACTCTGAAGGAACACCCGAAACATGTAAAACAACAAAACCCTGGCCATTGCTACAGACCTTGTTAAATAATTAAAGGTAGTCAATTAAAAAAGTAACTGGCCTGGATGGTAATAATGTAATGCTCAAGATATAAATCTATACATTTAAATACAGTTTCTGATCTTTCAAAAAAATATAAATCTTGTGTAGTAGCTTTACTTTCTTATCTTGTTATCCATGGTTATAATTTTTTAAAGATTATTTAAATGAGATTTACCTTTAGAAATGTTGGAGCGCATCTCTGCCTGAATATTGAGAATTTCTTCTTGTAGGTGTTCAACATTGCTGGCTAGTTCAGATCTGGAGGTCACAGTTTTATTACTTTCATTTAAAATGTCTCTCAACTTGACCAGTCCACTTATCTCTTTTTTAAGTTTCTCAAAGTCTCTTACTCGGAACCCATGGACTTTATCTTGAAGGCTGGCTATGTCAGCTCTAAGCTTAGACATCTCTAAGCTGTTAGTGTTCAGTTTTTCATTGTTTTTAACTTGCATCTCATCAATGAGCAATTGCTTGACTTCAACATTCTGCAGTCTCGTGTCCATTTCAGGTATTTCTGATTGGTGGGTTTCTTTCAATAAGAATATGTCTGTTTCAATTTGTTGTATTTTATCTATCACTTCTTTCTTATTGGTTTCTTGCCAGCTAATGTAGTGAGTCTGAAGTTCTTCAACTTGTGTTTTTAAAATCTTGATGACTGTGTTGTTAGTTTCTTGGCTTACTGTGGCCAAGTTATATGCTAAACTATCGCTGGTGGTGACATGAGAAATCACATCTGGGGAATCAACTGGACCAGAAAAAAAACAAAAAAACAAAACATGTCATTAATTTTTTTCTTACTTGAATTGTTCTAAATATGTTTAATGTAATCTCTTTAACTTGGTGAAATTATCTACTAGATCAGTGGTTCTCAACCTTTTAAGCTCGTCTACCCCTTTTTACAAATCCCCCACTCTGCCTCAACCTCCCTCCCGCACATACACACAGCAATAGACAAAAAGAATCCATATTTTTAATGGTCTTAGGCGACCCTTGGCAAATCATCAATCGAAGGTTGAGAACCCCTGTAGTAGATTCTATATATGGTTGAATTGGTTTCTTTTTACAAAGCTTATATCAGCTCACTATGCCAGGTAAAATCTTCTACACGCTATTTCTCCCAAGATCTCGGATAATGATGAAATTTTGCGCAATTATTTCTTTTACCTGAGAACACAAGAATCAGTTTAAAAAATTAATCAATTAGTAAATTAACTTTTGGTAATAAATTATTTTGTCTAGTGTCTCAAGGTAAACAAATTGTACTTGACTGGAGTGGTGGTATAAGCTGAATATATATATAGATTGCCGTCTGAGGCTTAGTGAACACAAACATGAAATAGAAACAATAGATAACCATACAATCTTCCATGTTCATGGATTCTTCGTTGGTAGAATGGTTATCTCGTTGGCTTGAAAAGCCTGAGAATTCTTTAGCCCACAAGTTTGAATTCAGGTTGTTCCCTTTTAAAAAAAAAAAAACATTTAAAAAGGGATCACCCAGATACCCCATTCTTTCTCCCCCGCCTACCTATTTCCAACAAGTCCAGACAAGTGATATGATCATAGCGTATTGAGAAAGCTAAAAGCATGAAATTACGCTAAACAAAAACAATTGGTAAAAAAATATTTCTAATCACACAGATTTATTATTATTTTAGATCTATTACATTTAATTACATGATTGATTGTATATTGTTGACTGAAACTAAAATGCTAATCATTACCTACTGTAAACACTCCTTTTTTTAAACAAAGTTGATTTGCTTTAAGTGCCTAAAAAGCAGTCATATGACTGATATATATATAATTAAACAAAAATGTTTCATAATATAAGGATGATTTTAACAGCCTATTCTGAGTCAGAAAAAAAAAATTTGGTAACATTTTTAATCCAATGTTTACAACCAGAATTCAACCTGGCAACAAATATGTACAAGTCCAATCACTGGATATAAGTGAACACAAATCTTAGACTCACCATCCATATCTTCCAGTGATTTCATTACATTTTGACACAAAGTTAATTTATCTTCCAAACTATCCAAGTAAATGGCCACTTTGATTGCAGCTGCAGCAGATCTTCTTTCTGATCTCATCAACTCATCAATTATTTTCTGAGCCTGCCAGGGATAAATTAATATAACTTTGTAATCAAGTAATAATGAGTCTTAGAAATAACTTAATAAATCAAAAGAGCTGTTGTTGTTTTTTTTAATCAATGTTAATTGTGTGTGTGTGTTTGCAGATTTCATTTATTATTTATTCCTAAAGGATTGAAGGAAAGGTGTTTCTAAATATAGATTTTACATTTGCATACTTAACACACACACACACTTAGACTAGAATCTTCAGAATATTTGCTAAGTCCAATTTCAACTCTTTTTAAGTTTTTTAGCATTGGTACCTTGAATATGCAATTGTCCAAAACTTGTGTGGTTTTAATATAGGTCAGTTTTTGTTGGTTAACAGCCTCCAACTTTTCTTTGAGCAGCAGAGCCTGTGTTGAAGTCATGGTAGTGAGCTTTAAATAGTGGACCTATACTATAGACATTAACTTTAACTCTTCACACTGTGCTGTTAACTGTGAATCAATAGAGGTACATGTAATATTTATACTTATTGACATTAATCAAAGCATAGTTTATGCATCTTAAGAAAAAAAATTCTGACAGTGACAAAGGTTGTTTTAGCTGGAGGTTTGTTTTACATGTTTTGAATGTTCCTTCAGAGTTAAAGATAATCTGCTTCCTAGTCTAAACCTCCCACAGGATGATGGGGGATGGCAGTGGGCAGGGTATGAACCCTGGACTATCAACTGAAGGAAGACAAATACATCATATGCATTTGATGTGTCAATCTATTCATGCATGTGAATCAATGACTTAAACTCTGATACGTCTTGGTTTTCCTAGCTGATTTAGGCAACTCATTCCATTCTCTAAAGGCACTAGGGAAGAAGGAGCACTTGTACGAATTTGTTATAGTGTATGGAATAAGAAATGTGCCTCTATCTCTATGTCTTTCTGAGTATTTCATTAGGTTTCGTTTTTCTATTTGTAGATTATGGTTCAATGTTTTGTGTATTATAGCTACTTTACTTTTTACCCTTCTGTCCTAAAGTGTCTCTAAGTTTAGTGATTTTACTAATGGGGTCACTCTAATCAAATTTCAATATTCGTTTGTTATAAATCTCACTGCGCTGTTTTGTTTTTGTTCTAGTTTCTTTATTTTTTTGCTAGTTTAGGGATCCAAACAGGGGATGCATATTCTAATATTGACCTAGCTAAAGTTAAATAAAATCATTAAATTTAGAAAGCCTTCAGGACAGAAGACTCAAAAGTAAAGTAGCATAAAACACTGAACCATAATCTTCAAATACAAAAACAAAATCTAATAAAATACTCTGAAAGACACAAAGATAAAGGCACATTCCTTGTCCAACATGCTATTAGAGCATGGAATGGGTTGCCTGAGCTAGCCAGGAAAACCAGTGACTTGGCAGAATTTAAGTCATTGGTTAATATGCATGACTAAATGCATGACGCGTAGGACGTAATCATCTTCTTTTTTAAAGTAACGTCTGTATCATATAAGATAAGATATGTTCTTGTTTGATTTGTAAAAATTTCTTTTAATAAACCCAAATGTTATGCTTGATTTCTTAATAATTTTATCAATATGGGGATTCCGATGATAAATTTATACTTATTATTAAATGATTCACCCACATTCTACATTATAGTCCTAAATGGCATGCTTCTTATGACTAATCTTCAGGCAGATATTGCTTATCAGTCTAGTGAAGCAGGAAGTGAAGTGGTTGAATGGTACAGCACTTAAATGACTTCTGAATTGAGAGTCATGAGTTCAAATCCTGGTGAAGACTGGGATTTTTACTTTCAGGATCATCAGAGCGCCTTCAGTCCACCCTGCTCTTTACATTAGTTGGGGAAAAGTAAAGGCGGTTGGTCATTGTGCTGGTCACATGACACCCTTGTTAAACCATGGGCCACAGAAACAGATGACATTTACATCCCTACCCCATAGATCACTAGGTCTGAAAGGGGAACTTTACTAGTGAAGCAATTCATCTAGGAGAACTTCTGACTTTTCATAGTCAATCTTTAAAAAAAAAATTCAGACTTGGAGCCCTTTAGGAAATGTAAGTAATGGCATTCTGTTCAAAAGCTTCTGTTACTGAGTTGGAGCATATTATAATGAACATTATATTGGATGTTCAACCGAGGGACAAGGCCTTTATGTAAAACTCAGACAACCAATTATCACTTTATCTGAAGCCCAAAAATAGGTTCTGGATATAGATGCATCTGCTTCCATTCCCTCTCACTGTGGCTAATGGATTATGCTGTTTTGTAGTTAATTAATAATGGTGTCATATGTGGCAAATAGGTGATGGTGTCATAATATGTAGATAATGGTGTTACATGTGGCTGATGGTGAAATTAAGCTACTACATGTCAAAAATAAATAAAGTCTTGAAATGCACAACGGCAAGATGATTCTAACCCATTTTTGTCCACTAAAGCTACATAGCTAGTCAGTTTTTAAGTTGTGGACATTCCTTCAGCAATAAAGATTAGTACATTCTAATATTACAGCCTAACCCCATGCAGTATAGCCTATATGTAAGATGATGATTAATTGCAGGGGTTGAACTCAAACAAGTCATGATCTTGTGATGCCACTTAACATACAGTATATGGCCCAACCAGGCAACTATCCAATTTCATTGCAATCTTATAAGTTTGTGTTCCATTTTTCTTTGTTGAAGATGTTGTTGTATTGTATAAAACCTTTTACACTGGTAATGAATATATTAAGAATCTAGGTGACGCAATGACAGTGAATAATTTAAAGTTTTGCTTATTAGATTCTAGAGTCAAGAACATTTTTTTTTCAGATATTTCTCTAGATCATTATATGATTCTAGCGTAGGAATTGTATAGATCTATGCGTCGAATGATTAATTAGGCAGGATTCGGATAATAATTAAGCTTTATGATATAACATCTAAAATGTATAGCCATCTAGATTTAAAGCATAAGGGGCGATACCGTTAATACCCAGTATTACTATTAGGCGGTATGCCTAAGTAGTAAGTTTGCAATCACATGCATGACTATAGACTAGTATAGACTCCTCACTAGACTGACCTAGGACACACGTAAGTGTCATAAGACGTAATCATCTTCTTTTTGTAAAAATTTAACCTCTGTATTTCATAAGATAAGATGATTAGATATCTGATTATCACTAATCTCTTTAACTCAAGGCTTAAGATCTATTATTCTATTTGAAGTATATCTAGATCTACTTTATGCATTTTATGGTAATAATTACTAAAAAAAAAAAAAAAAAGCATATAGTTGATAGATCTAGTCTAGTTTTCCTTTTATTAAGAAATTTGACAAACGAGTGAGCCTACAGCTAGATCTAGATCAGGTAAAAAAAAGCAATGATGATCTTGTGAGTGTAGATCTAGACTCTTTTGTTTTAATTATTATGTGGCTGTCACGTTCATTACAAAAACGTTTTCTTCCCTTGTAAATGTTTAATTATTTTTCCTATTTCTATAAATAACTCATGGAAATTTCCAATTTTGTTTTCTATATTTAGATCTTGATAAAGTCTTGAACTGTTGTAGACTAATCCTATTGTTGCAGCTACATTAATGCATAACAAGAAAATTATATAAAATATTTTTTATTTTAAAAAAATTTCCTCATCAACTCATGGATAATAAAGATTATGATCATCATTCATTGTAGGCCTATCAATTAGCTTGGATCAGTCATTTGTAATTGATCTGATCTAACAACAATAAAATTTTGCTATTAGAAATATTTTTACCAATTGTTTTCCTTTAGTGCAGTTTCATGCTACTCAGCTAAAGACCCTGGTTGACAATCTGATGCATGTCAGAAATTTGACTTAAATATTAATCAAAGCAAGATCAAAATATTAGTTTCAAACACAGCGTACTCCACCACTGGAAATTGTTGACCATTTCTGCTATTTTAAGTTAGCTCTATCATCTCCAACTGGATAAAGACAACAAAATAGCTAAGTCAATGTGCATGGCTGTGGAAAAGAGTGTGGGACAATATACCTAGCTGATTACCAATACCAAATCCCTAGTCTACTGGACCTGTGTGATGAGCACTCCACTATACAGTAGTGAAGCATGGTCAACCTACTCTTGCCAGGAAATAAAGCTTAATATCTTCCACCTCTGATGCTTAATGTGGATTTTAAAAAAAAACAACTATAAAATAACCAATGATGAAGTGCTGTGAAGAGCAGTATGCTAGGACATCCACACTTTCATAAGCAGTAGATAGCTTGGCTGGCTTGGACGTGTTCACAGAATGCCACAAGGTTGACTATCACAAGACATTCAGTAACCTGATGTATGCAAACGTGACATGAAATTCTTCAAAATCGACACTAACAGTTGTGAAAAAGAGGCAACGGATAGCTCCAGATGGAGAGGAAGCATAGAGGAAGGGCGGCGCCTTCGACATAGTCATGGAGGTCACGAGAAGAAAGGAAAGGAAGTGACCTGGATTGCAGATGACCAGAACTAGAAATATAGGTGAAGGCGTCTGGTGATTAAAGATATCCAACTTGTGACTGCAGCTGTGTATCATCGATTGGCATCTTTGGTCACACGAGATCAGTTGCAAAGGGAAAGATTTTTTCTCAAGACATTCTTCTTTTTCTAGCCAGCTTTTTGCTGCTGAGCTGTAAGCTCTTTAGCAGATGTGCCAAGGAAAAATAGTGTGCTGTTCTCTTCAGTTGTTCAGCACTGCCATACAAGGTGTTGGTTATGTTGGGCTGTAGAGTAGTAAGGTTTGCCTAAGGTGAAAGGGGCATTCAAAGAGGATGTGGTGTACGGTTTCTTAAGTTTGGGTGAAGTGTCTACAAAGGGATAGATGTGTGGGATTTATTTTGTTAACTCTTTTTCTCCTAATTGACGATGCCAACAATGATTTGACCCCCATTAAACTAAATGGAAAATTTGTAAGAAAGAGCATGCTTTCTCCTACAATTTAATACCAAATATAACTTGTTTTGATAACAAACAAAAAAGTTATTGAAGTTTTTATTTTTTTTCAATATAATGAGAAATTTTACATATGATAAAAGTTGATAGTGAATAGCGGGATAGTGAAGTACATATGAGCAAAATGAATAATACCATCGAAATGAGAAAAATAATTGTGGAGAGAAAGAGTTAAGATGGTAATTTAAAGGTGTGCATCCTGTTTTTAGTTCGGGAGGAATTTAATGCTGTCCAGTTTGTTAGGCATGGTCATTTCTATGTACATAGCTTTGCCTGCTTTTCCTGATGCCCATTGGTTAAGCCACTTCTCTTTGTGATTGCTGATTGATCGCTTAATAAAATGCCACAAAGATCTTGATAGTGTCTAGTACTGTAGATATCTAGACTATATAGTAATATCTAGTAAAAAAATTATAAGATTATACTACTGATTTCTGAGTAGCCTGCCAAGTCTAGATCTAGTCAATCTGGTTCTAAATTCTAGGATTAATATGCACCTAGACTAGTTATAGGTCCTAGGGCAGGCTCACTCAACTTTTATCATATGCAAGATTTCTCATCATATTGAAAAATAAAAGCCTTAAAGATTAGTCCATTCTTAATACTACGGGCTAATGAAATTTGCCTCAGAGACCTCAAAGGGTTAGGGTAAACAATGCATATCTAACACACATCTAGTTAACACAGGAGTAACTCAGTGGGCCGTGACATCGCCATTGATGCCATTGTGGTACATTTTTTATGCCAGTAATTGTTTCTTTCTTTAACAATGTTTTCAAACGATGTGGCCCTCCTTCCCATCCTGTCACAGAGCTCTGATCTGATTATTTCAGGAATTGCGATGATTATTTCAGGAATTGCGATGATTATTTCAGAGAAATACAAAACATTGACAAATACTGTCAATATATGTTTTTTTAAATATTAAATGTAAATAAAAAAAACTAAAGAGATAATTGACTTTTATAAGCAAAGAGTCATTGTTTCTGTAGCTGAAGAGAACATTGAAATAGTCTAAACCTTTAAATATCTCAATTCTGTCTTAGATGATGACTTAAATTTCACTTCAAAAAAGGGAAACAAAGATAAAGATTACTAAGAAAAATGTCCTTTGTTAGTGTTAGCAAAAAAGCCTTATCAAAGTTTTACCATGTTCACATCTGCAGTATTTTAAGATTCAGCATCACAGCCTTGTATGGCAATCTGAATGTTAAGAATAAAATAAACTTCATAAAATCCTAAATGCTGATAATAAGGTCATATTGACCATAAAAAAAGTATTAAAAAAAACACAAAATTTTTAGGTCATGATTTTAAAATTTAACCATCTTAAAGAAGATACCAGACACCAATAAAAAAACAAACACTAAAGTAGTCCTCTATAATCATGTATTATTTGCTGCAATACTCTGAATTATTATGATTCTGACTCTCTCTCATTAAGTAGGGTCTCTGAAGGCCTTCTGTAAAGTGTTATGCTCTTCCGCAGTGTCTTGAAAATGTAACTAAGACAACTGGAGGTAACACTGGAACAGATAACATCGACGAAAGGCCTGCAATCAATAAATAGAGTCGACGCTGGTCTTGAAACGACAAACACTTTTAATACTTAATACGGGAACCGTCCGATGTACTCTATTACTAGCCCTCTATATAATTCTTCTTATTCTTACTGTAAATAAGAAACGTCTTGATTCTAAAGCGTCGCCTAGAGAGTTCTTGTTTTTTAACTATCTGTCACATCACTTGTCACTAAGAAAAACTTTCCCCTTATACCCTGAAACAAATACAAAATTCTAATCATGTCATAACAAAAGCAATGAAACACCAAAGACTTGTTGCCAGTATCATCTTTGTCTGGTTACAATTGGCTGCCCCTCTCCATGCCACCACTACCATTATTACATATATGTATTCTTCTTTGACTTCTGTGTAGTACTTTATCAAAAGCAACTCTCTGTAGATCTAAATAAATACATTCTACAATCTAAAGGTTTGGGCCTATGTACATTATTTTAATTTTGTTTTCATGGATGAATTTGGGCCAAATCACAGTTTGTTTTGTTTTTTATGTGACAGCTCCCATAACTTGGTCACAGTCATCTGTTCCTGTACTGATCTAAATAATTTTGTCTTCATTTATACTTTCCCCCCAAATCTCTTTAGTAAAGCCAATGGAATGAACAACAGATGCTTGCTTTTGATTGCTCAGTTCTATAAAGACATTCAAGAAATTGGTCTTGGAGGGAAAGAGTTTGATACAGCTGGATTAGTTGCCCTTGGTAAGCCAAAGTAAAAGCTATTTAAATTACATAATAAGTGAACACGTTTCTGAAGTTGATGTAGATCTATGATTTATTGTGTATTTGTATAGGCTGACTGAGATATTGTGACTATGTATGTGCTTGTCTGCTTGTGTTTTTATATATGAATAATTACCGCTACCTATAATATAATCCAGTGTTTCACTATCTTATCTTATCTTATCTTATATAATACAGACGTTACTTCAAAAAAGAAGATGATTACGTCCTACGCGTCATGCATTTAGTCATGCATATTAACCAATGACTTAAATTCTGCCAAGTCACTGGTTTTTCTGGCTAGCTCAGGCAACCCATTCCATGCTCTAATAGCACTAGGGAAGAAGGAGTATTTGTACAAATTTGTCCTAGCATATGGGACGAGGAATGTGCCTTTGTTTTTGTGTCTTTCAGAGTATTTTATTAAATTTTGTTTTTGTATTTGAAGATTATGGTTCAGTGTTTTATGTATAATTGCTACTTTACTTTTGAGTCTTCTGTCCTGAAGGCTTTCTAAATTTAGTGATTTTACTAATGGTGTTACCCTAGTCAAATGTGAATATTCGTTTGTTATGAATCTCACTGCTCTATTTTGTGTTTGTTCCAGTTTCTTAATGTTTTCTTGAGTTGAGGGGTCCCACACGGTGGATGCATATTCTATTATTGGCCTAACCAAGGTTAAATAACATTTTAGTTTTATGTTCTTATTTGATTTATAGAAATTTCTTTGAATAAACCCTAATGCTTTGTTGGATTTTTTTATAGTTTCATCAATATGTGGATTCCATGACAGTTTTTCATTTATTATAACACCTAGGTATTTTGAGTTTTTAGTCTGTGTTACTGGTTTGCTATGAATAAGATAAGTGGAATTAATTTGTTTTAGTTTTTTTCACTAACTGAAAAGGAGGATTTGTTTTTTCATGGACAAAAAAAAGTCCTGTTGTATTTGCATTGTAGTTATCTTGAGTATGAATGAAGTAAAAAACAACATTATTACCAATGTTTAAATGATGTCATCTCTTCTTCTTCTTAGGATCTATCATACCTGTCAATGTTGTTAATATTTTGTCTTACAGTCAAATCATGTCAAAGACTTCAAGTTGTTCATCTGGAGTACTGTATGCCTATGACCTCTGACCTTGCCACCAGTCTTTGTAAGGTTGGCTTAAAAAATATCCAGACTCTTTCCATCTTGGGAACTACGGTGGAGGCTAAGGCTTTACAAACTTTTCAAGGTATGCCTTTTTTGTGTGTATATTTTAGAATTTTCAGATTTCCTATCTTTCCAACTGGTCCAATTAGTAGGCCTATGTAGTGTTTCCTAATCTGAATGTTGAACTTTGAGAACAGAGATTTTATTCCAGTGATGATAAACAATTATTTAATGCATAAGACTTGAGACTTTAATTCTCACACAAAGTTCGGCTTATTGGGCGGCAAGCTGTATCCCCAAAGATCTGTCACTAGCCATGTCTGAAGCCTCTTCCCACCTGGTGTCCACTGCTCTGAGGTCCTCCGTGAATTGGTGATGCCAAGTTATATGAAGATGTCTCTGTTTGCCTTTGCCTCGCATTGGCCTCCATGAATAAGGATGCTGAATATTACTTGGATGAGTTGAAGAGGTGGAAGCTTTGCTGGGGATAAAGTGCTGGGGTTTAGGTGACTGGGATTAAGACACTGAAGATCTTAATGAAAACACAACATTTTTTTTGTAATCTCCCAAGAAATGTCATCTCAATTTGCAGGGAATTCTAGGCAGCTAAAAAAGATTCTGGTCCAAATGAAACTAGAAGATTGTGTTGGTGGTCTAAACAAGAAAAAAGATAAAGAAACCTATAAAAAGATGGTGAAAGCCTTAGAGGTAAATGAAAAGCTTGCTTGAGTTACTTTAGTGATGACACTAAATTCTTTTATCTTATGCATCCATACATTGCAGCTACCTAAATAATCTTCGTAACTATAGTTACTATATTTATTACAGGGACTGAAAACAAAGGCTGGCATTGGTAACATTCTGACACTGGAAGCTGGTCCTGCAGAGTAAAAATGTGTACAATGGATGCATAAAACACAGCTAAATATTTGATCTATAAATCTTTATGTGAATGGCTGTGTAAGTGTTTATAAAACTTCTTGACTGCAATGTATTTGAATTTCACACAAAATTTCTAATATAAAAACAATTTTATCTTCACCTTTAGCAATCTCAATTCATTTACAAGACATACTTTGTTTGATATCCTATATTCATTTGTCAAATATTTTAAAACTCTGTGCCCATTCTGAAATTATAATTTTTTTAGCACTGTAAAATTTGTTTACTTGTTTTGTTGCTATTAAATTTGGTTTCTCCACAATCTAGACATCATGATAATATTTGTAATCAATGTTTAATTATTTTGTTTTGTTACTTCAATTTGTGCAATATTTATTCAAACCACTTTTCTTACAATAATTCTGAAGTATATTTTGTGTTGGGTAAAAAAATTTACATACATATAATACATAACAATGTTTATTAATTATCAATGTAATCTTTTTACTGTGCAATACATCTAGTCTAAGTATTTTTCTCTTTGACAATATTTATAGAATCAAGTTTCTGTTTTTTACTTTTGATATTTTATTGTTCAGTCTTACAAGAAATCATTTCAAAACAGTCATGTTATTTTTAATGGTAGTAATGGCAGAATCAGTGGTGCATAACTCTCTTATATTTCTGGTGCTGAACTCTTTTACTGCTCACTAAATACTTCTCTTATAAGTAGTACTTTGTTATTTCCACTTAGTTCTTGAGAAAAATAGGGAATTCTGGTGAGAAAATAAAGTAAATGGAAATGAACTGTAAATAGAAACTAAGTTTGCAAACTGTTCTCCTTACCTCCATCAGCCCATTTTTTTTTTCAAACCTATTTGTGTCCTCAGAATAAACTTAGTCAAGAAATTGGAACTTCTATAATTCCAAGTTTTCTTTGAAACTAGGAGAATGCTAAATGTCAAACACCATATCATTGACTCTAAAACTAAAAAGATTATTTTGTTTCAAGTATAACTGCAGTGAGAAAGTAAATAGGTAAAGCTTAATTGTATATTTCATAATGTCAGTATCATTATCATTGCACAGAAAATTTATTTGGTTGGAATTCAAAGATCATAGGAATGACATGGATTCCAGGCAATTGAAGCTTCCGCCTCTTCAACTCATCCAAGTAGTATTCAGCATCCTTATTCATGGAGGCCAATACGAGGCAAAGGCAAACAGAGACATCTTCGTATAAGTTGGCACCACACTTTCATGGAGGACCTCAGAGCAGTGGACACCAGGCGGGAAGAGGCTTCAGACATGGCCAGTGACAGATCTTTGGGGAGACAGCTTGCCGCCCAATAAGCCGAACCGCGCGTGAGAATTAAAGTCTCAAGTCTTATGCATTAAATAATTGTTTATCATCACTGGAAGAAAATCTCTGTTCTCAAAGTTCAACATTCAGATTAGGAAACACTACATAGGCCTGCTCATGTGATACCTGCATTCTCACTTGCAGTTTACTATTTGGGTCCAATAAAAATAAAATATTTCAGTGAAATAATTCACTTAAAAAATAAATCCACATAAGGGGAGAAGACCCAATCACTGATGGAAATCTTTCCTTCTTTAAAAGGCCCACAAAAATACCAACACTTTGCAAAGGTATAGCTCACACCTTGTTTATAACTACATTGGTTATCATACACACACACACAAAATCATGTCTTTAGTTTGACTCGGCCTTGAAAAAAAAAAGGAGGGGGGGCTGAAGTTGTACATGGGTTTTTTAAATGTAATCGATCGGATATGGCAGGTTTACAACACTAATTGTATTACGTTTTTTTTTCAGACTAAGACTTCTTTCAGTAATTATCTTATCTCAGGCTAGACATTTTCCCTTTAACATAGTATCTCAATAAAAATATGTAATTTGTCCTATTCTTATTTAGTGTACTATTCATCATTATCCTATTTTTATTTGCGTTCCACTTTTAAGGTTGTGTATTTAAACACACAACACATTTATACAAATGGTATGTGATTTGCTTAAGAAATTGAAGTTAATAGTTTACTTGTGTGAGGTTAACATACCAATATTTCATTCTACTAAGTTTTATTGCAATATATAAAAAGGTCACTTTTGTAGAAATTGGTTTCACGATTATTTACATATTTTTTACTGTAATTTGGTACTGGATTGGATCACAAACACATTCTTTTACAGTTTGTTTGATATAATTGTGTTTTAAACGTTATTCGATCTCAGGCAACTTTTGTTTTGATAGCTCTAAAATTGTTTACTTAATATCAAGTTTGTTTTTTTCATCTGGAGTTGTAATCTTTTTTTTTTTTCACAAGTTTTTAATTACAGGTAATAAAAGAAATTCTATCCTGAAATCAATGGGTCTTGCAATGTCTTGGTGAATGAATTCTTTGATATAGATTTATACTGAATGATGGATGAGTTTTTTTTGTTTTTTTAACATTTACATTGGATAATGGATTAGTAATTAGTTCTTTGATTTACGTTGGAATAACTTTATTAAGGAATATCCCAAATTTTTCAATATGAAAAGAATCCACTTGTCTCTAACTCTGAGATTCCTAATAGAGCAAAACAAGATGTTGGTGTAGAATAGGTTTGTAGAGAACTAGAAATGTGAGTCATTGTAAACAAACTTAAACATTTCCATTCTATGTTGGACAGAAGCTAGTGATATGGGCCAGTAAGATTTCATGGAATCTAGATTTTGTTACCAATAACCAAACATTTTGCGGGCAGTCTTACTTCATTATTTGTCTTACATGTTGTTCCTTCAAATTTGAAGATAATCTACTAATTTTACTTCCAAGTCTAAACCTCCCGCATGGGTACGGGGGATAGAAGCGGGCGGGGTTTGAACCCAGGAACCATCAAGGCAAGAGTCCAATTCGAATGCTGCAATATCAGGCAGCCAGCATACGTCAAAACCAATAAAAGGAAAGTACATTTCCTGATTTAGTTTTCTTCTTTCCTACCTTCGCTTCTAAAACTTGTTCAGCATTCATATCACACTCACACAAGATGATGCAAATAATGTGCATGCTTGGGTATTGAAAAATCGAAAAAAAATCTTTACCCTGTAATCTTGGAATGAACTTTTGATTTGATAGTTTAATACATCGCACAAAAAAAACAACTATAAATAAGTAAGCTTTTTTGGTGTATCCGGTATACAAACTAAAGGACATGTGGGTAACACTATCAGTATGGATGCTGACACAGGAAGCATACAAACAAGCTAGCGCTTGATGGATTGGGATTTTATGTATTTCTCGATGACTTCGACTGTTTTCAGACCTCTCTGCTCCAGCCGAGGAGCTGATCACTTCGTTCAGAACTGATGTTACTGTGGAATAGTTTTGAAACGTACCCGAACTTAAAAACTTATTGGTACGAACCTGTTCCTTACCTATAGTTGGCAATATTCAAGTAAGTGAAAAAATAATTCAGCGACATGATATGACAGTTGTTTTGTTAATGATAGGATCATTCTTCTGCCTTCTTGAGCTGGCCGTGTCCTTGACTTGATGTGTGTGCATCTTTCCTGCGTCAATTTGGGTTGTCTTCCTTTCGTATCAATACGAAGGGTGCCGTACCTTTAATTTTTGTGCGTTAATGAAATGAGAGGTTTAAAGAAACGAAAAGTAGACTCTGAATGTAAAAACTACCTGGAAAGGTCAACAGATTTTAACCTTTTAATGGAACATGAAAATAAGCCAACATGTTTTATATGTATAGAGCTGTTTGAGGCTGTTTCTATAGAACGTAACTTAAACAGAAATATGAAATAAACAAGGTTACAAAGACAGTTTGTGTGGAAACAAAAACTCAAAATCGGCCCCCGAAGTGGTCCACCCAGGCAGGCTTCAATATTTTCAGAAAGAACATCCGAATGGAATTATATCAGTCAAATGACAGATAAGAATGGAGAAAGAAGGTTGACAGATCTTGTGTAGTGCCCCAGCGGTCAGCAGATCAAATGATAAGTGAAAGTGGATGTTAGATGTGAACCTGACTAGCTTATGTCATAAAAATTGATCTGATTGTTTTGTAGAGGCTTAATCGAATTTAAAAAAAAAACAGAATATAGGATGATGTTTGCTGTGTAGAGATATTTATTTGTGTGTAAATGTTGTACTTAGTGTAACAGAACTTACATAAATTAACAATACAAATATAAAAAGATAAATTTTTGACAAAAAATCTACAACCGTTTGCATAAAAGTCATAAAAATATGGTAAACAGTCGTCTCCCCCTGATGAAGTGCCTATAGTGATTGAGTTTTTAATAGTTAGTAGTTCTATAAGTGGTGTATTTTATAAAAAAAAAACTGCTTGCACAAGTGATTTAAATAAATTTTTCGCTTTCAGAAAAGAAAAACGTAACCGTTGCATCAGAACTTTGAATGATCTAAAATATAATGATGTCCGATTTTCATTTTCTCTTCTAGTTTCTGAGATCTAAACGGGACGGACAGACGGACAGACAGGCCACATAAAACTAATAGCGTCTTTTTCTCTTTCGGGGGCTGCTAAAAATATTAAAAAATAGAAATCAACACCGAGTCCATGTAGGGTGTGCTACTATCGAGGGTCAGCTGTAATCATATTAAACTGTTCCCCAATAAATGTGAAGTGAAAAAACTGTAATAACATTAAATATTACAGTGCCTTCATGTAGAATTAAAATGAAAGCAACGAGTTATTTAAATGTTACAATAATGTAAAAAGTTTTTGGTGTTCAAACTATTATGTCTCTCTCTCTCTCTCTCTATATATATATATATATACATATATATATATATATTAGAGATTTTATGTTTATACAGAATGTTATCTGTATAATAAAAATGCTCTTAATCGGCAAAATGCTACTTTAATCGTTAGCGGTAATAGGCAAATCGTACCTACTGGCTACTAAAAATCGTTTTTGTGTGTTTTTGTTGTGACTGAGAGATATATTTTAATCCCCTCAAAAGTTCCAAGTCATCTTTAAATCTCACACTTGTCTAGATCGAAAAGGCAATTTTTAAAAGTAAAACTTCTCTCCCTTGCAAAAAAAAAAGATCGCTAAAAAAAGGTGCCGGATACCCAGTTGTTGTAATCAATCTGTGTTGCCGTCTGCACACTTACTGTCACATGGAGCAGAGCAAATGTTAGTTTGTGGGCTGTTTCCATAGACGCTCTGTCATTTTTTTTTTGACGTCTTGGTTCGCTGATCCTCCTTTTCAGGGCCGGCCCTTACGATTGCTGGGCGGCCCTATGCAAAACGGATTTCCTGTGTCTTGAGAATGCTTGGCCACTTCATCCCCCAAGAAAGTACCCTTTTCAAACCTTGAGATCTATAGGTCAGTTGATGATGAGGTCATCTATGGTCGACAATTAACAAGGGTTTCATGTGGTCAACTAATGTCAGGTACTTTTTTGAGTTGCAATGGACTGATGGCTTCACTGAGATTCCAACCCAAGGCTCCTAGACTTGAAAGCCAAGCGCTATACCACTCACTCACCTCGCACCTATATTTTATTTTATTTTTCAATCTCATTTTAAGTAATTTTTGTAAAAAATATTACAGCTCATTATTTCGTCTTTTTACAAAGCTTATGTCAACTCACTCCGTCCGTCCGTCCGTCTGTCTGTCTGTCTGATACAAATCTTGAACACTTTATTTCTTCCACTTCTCATTCCCGGTTCAAATTGAAACTTTGCACAATTATTCATTGACGAAGACAATACAAAATTTAAAAATAATTTAATTAGTTAGCGGTAATTACTTCATTTTGTTTTACTTAAAAAAAGGGAGATACATATATACGTATTGAGAGAGATATGGAAATAGCACGATTCTCTCTCTTACTAAATCTTTTTTTTTTCTTACTACATCTTTATGATTCAAGAAATACACTTCGCATGGAATGCAAATGTTAAGATCTATTGTAGTTTTACAAATGGGATAGTTTTGGAATTTTTTTATGATTTAAGTTTAGTAGGATTGATTTAAGTCATTGGTTAATATGCATGACTGAATGCATGACGCGTAGGACGTAATAACCTTCTTTTTTGAAGTAACGTCTGTATTATATAAGATAAGGATTTCAAACTTAAATGGCAAGCCCTGTAAAGTAAGGCATTATCTTACTGTTGATGAAAATATCTTTTTTTTTTTTAAATTAAAAAATTACTACTTCCTATAGTTTCTAACAATGCTTAGATAGTTACTAGTGAGCCCGTTAAAACGAGTGTCCATTAATATCTTCCATTTGGATTCAGAATAGCAGACGACTTAGAGCGAGACCATTCGTTTTTGGTCTCGCCTGGCGCGACCTCTTCAATTCAAGTGTTTTGGAAACGGGTATTGATGTCAGGAAAGTTCGACAGTCATTGAATCATTGGCTTACAGGCGATCGATGAAATGAACTTCTAAGCACAGAACTCGGATTGCCGTGTGTACGTCTAACATAAGAATGCAAGCCTGGTGTGGGTGAAAGGAAGCACATTAACATATGGGGCTTAGAGAATCGATGGCACAGATTTTATGGCATGCTTAAGTTTTTCTTCTTTTTTTTTTTTAAGATTTAAGAAATGTGTGTATTCAAGTGTGTTCAGGTATAATATATACCTTATAATCTATTATGTATGTGAGTTCGAATTGAAATGTAACTTTTTACTGAAATAGCCTGTAAAATAACCTATTAGTTATATTTGAATAGATCGAAAAATCTAATTCTATATTGTGTTTTCCTGCTGTCTCAGAAAAAAGCCTGTCGTAAGTATTACGATTTACGAAATATATATCCGAAGCATCACCTATTAAAAGGATGCAGGTTTTTTTTTTCATTTCGATAGTAGAATAAACAAATTACATCGGTAAGTACTCAAGTCGCCTGAAAGATCCACGCACCATATAACATGGCTGAACTTTTACTTTTTTTGTGTATGAGTGACAACCTTTATTAACTCTTTATCTCCGCTATTTTCACCCCCATGTTCTGACACAATTGTACATTCTACCCTGTTAGGATTAAACTTCAATTACATTTTTGTTTGTTATCAGAAAACATTACTTAAAAGCTAAAAGCTATAAATATATATACTTTTGGTATAGAATTATAGGAGAATGTATGCTCTATTTATATAATACAAATGCAATTTTATAAAAACAGAAATTAATTTTATTTAATGAGGTCAAATCAACGATGGTATCGTTAATTAGTAGAGAAAGAGTTAAGAAACAACACTTAACCCTCCCCACCCCGACTATTAAAAAATATAAATCCTCTCCTATAGTCATAACGATGTACTTAATGAGTTACGTGTTTGAGTTTGAAATTTTGAAAGGTATCAGTGTAGAGTTGATACAGAGTTGATCTAGAGTTGATCTAGAGTTGATCTAGAGTTGATCTAGAGTTGATACAGAGTTGATCTAGAGTTGATCTAGAGTTGATCTAGAGTTGATATTGAGTTAATCTAGAATTGATCTAGAGTTGATATAGAGTTGATATAGAGTTGATCTAGAGTTGATACAGAGTTGATATAGAGTTGATCTAGAGTTGATACAGAGTTGATACAGAGTTGATCTAGAGTTGATACAGAGTTGATCTAGAGTTGATATAGAGTTGATATAGAGTTGACATAGAGTTGATATAGACTTGACATAGAGTTGATATAGAGTTGACATAGAGATGACATAGAGTTGATCTAGAATTGATATAGAGTTGATATAGAGTTGACATAGAGTTGATATAGAGTTGGTATAGAGCTGATATATAGTTAATATAGAGCTGATGTAGAGTTGATCTAGAGTTGATCTAGAGTTGATATAGAGTTGATATAGAGTTGATATAGATCATTTACTGTGTTTATTATTTCCAATCCTGTAAACAGTGATGACGAGAGTAAGTCCAACAAACTAAAGTTGAAAACAATAAGGTCATGAAGTTTCTAGTCTGGAATAGTAATTAGCGTTAAGCCCATAAGGAGAACTATCCTTTTTTTTGCTCAAGCGGCGAGGTTTTAAATTTCAATTTTAAAAAAAAAAATATAAAATTTCGTATAAGGATATTAATCAAATGTTATATAGAACTTCTCATGAGATCCACATATTGTTAAATATAAAAATATTACTAATGGGTTGCCTGAATCATACTGGTAGGCCTATACCATCGACTTGGTGTTTAAGTCGCTGATTAACACATGGATAGGCGCAGGGCATAATTATCTTTTCTTTTGAACTGTATGTCTGAAACTTTTAGAATATATCTTTCCCTTTATTATACCTATAATTTTTTTAAATTTACAGCATCTTATAATAAACTGAAAAAGAGTATTATATTTTTGTTTATAAAATTTAAACCAACGTAAACCGCTACTTTCCATGTGTTCTTTCTCCCCCCCCCCCCCCTTTTCCAACTCTCTTTTTACTTTTTTTTTTTGTTACACGCAGTCAATCAAGACACGGTGTGTAGACTTCTTATCAATAACGGGTTTGGGTATGCTGGATTGCTTCATATGTCGTAGAAAGTTAGATCTCCTTAGCATACCGCTTACTTTCCCTGCCTTAGCCTTACTATCCTTGGGGCCTAAAATATGTTATTATTAGAAAACTTAAAATCAAATACCCTGTTTACAAATGACCATTAGGGCCAAGATTTGGTTGTGTTCAATTCCTTTCTGGTAAATATAATGGCTAGATCTAGATGTAATGAATGACAAATATATTGCCTGATGTCTGTAGTTGGGTGATTCTTCAACGCTTTATACTGTAGCTGGTTGATTCTTCAGCTAACTTGACTGTAGCTGGGTGATTCTTCAATTAACCTGACTGTAACTGGATGATTCTTCAACTAACCGGACTGTAGCTGGGTGATTCCTCAACACATCGGACTGCAGCTGGATGATTCTTCAACTAACCTGACTGTAGCTGGGTGATTCCTCAACCAACCTGACTGTAGCTGGGGGATTCTTCAACTAACCTGACTGTAGCTGGGTGATTCCTCAACTAACCTGACTGTAGCTGGATGATTCTTCAACTAACCGGACTGTAGCTGGGTGATTCCTCAACACATCGGACTGTAGCTGGGTGATTCCTAAACGCACTTGAGATTTGAAAGTATCTGTTTTTTTAATATCATTTATGACTAGCTGGGTAATACTTCAACACATCTTACTGTACTTGATGATAAATATACATATATAAATATTTTATTGGATGATACAACACATCTGACTGTAGTTGAAAAATAAAATACATCTGTTTTCGGATGATACAACACGTCTGACTGAGGCTGGATGACACTTGTACACACTACAATGTTGCAAATAGCTTATACAACACCTGATAGTCTCAGCTTTGTGAGGAATAGAGTTAGCAACTCGACTTTAAAACGTGGATTCAATCACACTTCAAGGCTCGGACATTTTCCATGTCACTAGCCTAGTGTAGATTATCCAGTAGATTATAAATTATCTGATCACAACCTCACTATTTAAGTAAAAAGTCTTGGTTTCTATCTACTTAACTACTTTCAATGTAATAGTTCTGTCCAAATGTCTTTAATCCCAAAGTTGTTAATAACAACTGCGTAAAGTATTGTGTCAGATCTACAGGTAGAATTGATTGTTACACTAAAACAACGTGTTCATATTAGTTTATTACAACAGTAGTGTTGTTACCATTCATTTAATCAATAAGTTATTTTGCTTTATATACATTGAAAGAGAGTTTCTGCAGGCAGGGTTCGAACCCCGGACTTTTGAGACGATAGTTTTGAGCGCTTTACCCCACGTCCAGGCAGTCTTCGTATTGTAAGCGACCTCTTGTGCTGTAAACGACATCTTGTACTGTAAGTGACCTCTTGTACTACAAGAAACCTATTGTACTGTAAGCGACATCTTCTGCTGTAGGCGACCTCTTGTGCTGTAAGCGACCTCTTGTGCTGTAAGCGACATCTTGTACTGTAAGTGACCTCTTGTACTGTAAGCGACATCTTCTGCTGTAGGCGACCTCTTGTGCTGTAAGCGACCTCTTGTACTGTATGCGACATCTTGTACTGTGAGCGACCTCTTGTACTGTATGCGACATCTTGTGCTGTAAGCGACATCTTGTGCTGTAAGCGACATTTTGTACTGTAAGAAACATGTTGTTAAGTCAAGAAAGTATTAATTGTTTAAAATCTTCTTTGACATAAGTTCCAGACTGAACCTGTCTGCAAGATTTGCTCTGACGACACCAAAAGTTACATTTCTCAAGGAGTAGGCTACACGAAACGATACAACTATTGTTGAAATAATGAGCAGATGAACGACTCCCTATAAGAACTATTCAACCATTCATTTGATGAATAGCCGCGTCTTAGATACACTTGAATGCCTTAGTTCTGATTGGTCCCTCACGCTTGTTTTGTTTCTACTGACCCAATTAAGAAAGGGGTGTGGTTGTTCAAACTCAAATGACGTCCCTTTCTGATCATGACTCTTTGTCTCGCTAACACAGATAAAGATTTACAAACAAAAAACAGCGGCAATATGAATAATATTTGTTCTTTAATATTATGTCTTTGCACTGTAGTTTGATTGCTGTTGAATCAATGTTGCTGATTGATTGCTGGTAAAGAAATAATAAACTATTCAACTAATTGAACTAAGAAGGGGCCGACCCTAATTATTGCAAAATGGGGCCCAGTTTGGGTAGATATAAGGATAATAAGTTAAGATTAAGATTGTTTTACAATTTTATTCAATGAAAAATTACAATTCCTCCCCCCCCCCCCCCGTTTTTTTATCGCGCGTAGGATCGGCGTTTTCCATATTGAATGACCATTTTGTCTATTTTGCAGGAGAGTTCTATGAGTTTTTAGAAGATTTTAATAATTTCAGGAACTTTCCCGCAGTTTTTCGTATATTTTGCAATTTCGGATATTTCAAGGAACTCCTTGAAAATCGCGAGAATCCTTGTATAAGTTATAATGGCTTAATTTAATAATTTACACCTAGAATTAGCACGGGGCCTATGAAAGTGGGGGCCCACTGCGCCCGCATTGGTTGCAGTGACCTAAACCCGGTCCTGGAGCTAATGGTACATTCTAAGAAAGTCTTAAAATGTACATTAAATATAGTAGTGGACTTATGACTGTTCCTTGAGGTACAACTGTTAATGGTGTCAATTTCGAGCCATTTATTACTACAGTTTGTTCTTCCCCTATCAGAAAATCCTTAATCCACCGATGCAATGGACCAGAACTTAAGGACTGTAAGACATATCTTGAAATCGTCTAATTACACATAATAATGATAATATAAAGGATTAAAATAATGATTATTTTTGTGTGTGATTAAATCTCTACAAATGATATTATGGACATTACGAAACTGTAAATAAAATAGTTATCTATATAAGGTTTTAATGCGTTTATTACATTTTTTTTCTCCAGAAAATAGGACCCTATGAAATTGCCAAGACAGTCACTAAGTGAAACGGATTTGTCTAAAACCTTTTACTGTAACTTCAATGGGATATTTCACTTTGGATCAAGTATTTAAACAGACTCATGGCTACTTTATTTTAGAAGCGTAAATTTAAAGATTCACTTAGAGGATTAGTTGAAGGATTAGAGACACAAAATGGTGGACCCAGTTGTGTCGTCACGTTTCGGCAAAAGACCGCTGCTGGACATCCCAGCCATGCAGGTGTCTGGACACAGAGGGATCGAGGTTCCGTCTCTGCAGTCGCCCATTTACTCGGCCATCAGCGCCAACCCTTTTCCAAACACTCACAACCCTATGTATGGACCTGGAGTTTACAACCAACAGCCTGGATACATGACTACTGGGGGCTTGATTCCTCCGCGCCCTGCTCCTGCCATATACATTGACAGAAGACACAACTCAGCGCCCCAGATGGGCTTCTACAACCCGCCACCACCTCGGCAGTACTTCTATGGGCCCAACGGTGAGGTCGTTCAGCCGGCGCCCTTTTACAACCCCCAGGGGATGTACCCTGGCGTTGCGAACCCTTACCCTGTACAAGCGCCAATGCCGGTACCGGTTCGCATGCCGTACCCGTCTTACGGACCTTTCAATCCTGGTTTCAATATAACATGTGACCTGGAGTTTGGACGCGTCACAAACATTAACGTTAGAGATTCAATGGGCGAGTTCAGGGGCATTCCAGACTTTCTGCGAGAGGAACTCATGAGAACATATGGGAAATTTCCGTTCACGGAAGTGAAAGTAAAACTGGAAAATGGAGAGTTCCACATTTACGCCACGCACGAGCGTCGCAAGAAACAACAGAGGCGGCGTCGTAGGGATCGAGACTCAGACGTCGACAGCGACTCCTATTACGAAGACGACGATGACGACCAATACATTCGTTTCGATCCCACATACAAAAGCGATATCGACTCCTACACAAGTGGCGTTCGGCCCAGAAGACCAGGAGACAGACCCAGAGGAATCGTCCACGAAAAAGGATGGAATCGATACCGATAAGACATTGCATCGACTCCAGCAATATGAACAAGAATAACATTGTAGATTACGAAAGCAGATCCGTGCAGAGTTATTCTTTTTATGCTGTTTTGATCGATTCGGTTTTTATTATAAAGATAATCAGGTGAAGCTCACGTTGCCTGGTATTGCTTTTTCATTCCAAGCAAGATCAGTCTTAATTTAATTCAGTGCTGCTGTGATTGGTGTAGTGCAGTGGTTCTCGGGCCCTATGAACCCCTTCCCTTTCACACACACACACAGACGCAAACACACACACACACAGACGCAAACATACACTCTATAAGTTACTTTCCTTTCTTTTAAATATATTGACGACTTTAAATTTTACTAGAAGAAAGAGAGCTCTACAATAATGAACCACGGGATTAACGTCTTTTCGTCGGGATAAAACGAGACTTTATAATCAGAAGTCTGCCGTTGTCTCCCCTTCCCCAGCAAATAAAAAAAAAAGTATTTTTATGGCACCACAGGACTATCGTTAACCTAAAGAATAAATAGAATAATAAACTAGAAATCAATGCACTGCAAGCGATGGAATGTATGACTACTAGGTCTTTATAATAAGATGACTGCCTTCTGATCAATATTGTTAAAAATCTGAGTGTGTTAGGTGCCAATCAAATGTGCTGTACGACATTTTAGTGTGACAGTTGATTGGGTTTTGTGACAGTTGATTGGGTTGTGTGATAGTTGATAGGGTTGTGTGACAGTTGATTGGGCTTTGTGACAATTGATTGGGTTGTGTGACAGTTGATTAGGATTTGTGGCAGTTGAATGGGTTGTGTGACAGTTGATTGGGTAGTGTGACAGTTGATTAGGCTTTGTGGCAGAGTATTTAGAACTAACGTACCTACAGGTAAACTATTTGTTTTGTCATTTTATTTTATAAAGAACAACTTTGTTTTTATTAGAAACAGTGAAACAAAATAGATTCTTATCGGTTTATTTTGTAGAATTTACTTTGTCGTATTGAATATTTTATCTGGCAAATATATATAGGTCAAAGCTAGGTCTGCGTTGCCACATGCAATTCCAGACTAGACATGAACTTGAAGTCAATGTATTCTAACGTTTTTTTCTATTGTGTAAAGCAGTGATGCTCAACCTAGTTCGCCCTGCGGGCAATTTTTATTTCCGACACTCGTGTCGCGGGCCACATGAACGAAAAAGTAACGAATTGAAATTGACTTGAATTTGAAAATATTTGATTTGAAACCATTGGATCTAGTACTTACATTAATGAATTGGATATTTGAACTTATCTTTTTTTTTTCACGAGCTTTACAAAGACTCATTTTCTCTTTTGAGTAAATATTCCCATAGATCCTCCAATCTGTAGCTATAGTTAAACTATCTTTTATTCGCGGCTTAAATCAAGATTGTCGCCATATTTGTTCTCTAGCTCGGTTTTCATGTTTTTACTTCTTAAAACAGACGCGACATTTTCTGTACAAATCAAATATGTTCACTTATTATCATGTTCCACAAAAAGTAAAGGTCTGTTCCCTTTTTCTGGTAGATTCGAGGCCTACATTTAATAAGCGTACAAATATTAAAGGTCATGGTACCAATTAATTAAATAAAAATTGAGGGCCCAAACGTAGGTAAAGATACATAAGTCAACATTTTTTTGAATGGGGGATTCTCTATACTTTGTTCCAACATTTCGGAGGGCCGAATGGAACCACGTCGCGGGCCGGATAAGGCCCGCGGGCCGTATTTTGGGCATCTCTGGTGTAAAGTGTTGAAGTTTAAACATCAAGCTATACATTAGTAGCTTATAAAAATGCTATTAGGACTAAAACTATTGTAAATGTCTTAAGATTTGTTTTTCGATTTTGCATTAAAATCTTTGATTAGTATTTCTCGAAGTATCTATTTTAACACACGTTCATTGTTTTAGTTGGCCTCTAATGTTGTTAGGTCTTGATGTTGGCCTATGTTCCATTAATTTGTTTCAATGGTTTTTCAGGAGTGATTGTGTATTTGCAGTGCCATAGTCTACTATCATAAATGTTACATTTTGTTTTTTTTTGTATCTTTAAATCAGTAGTAAATGTGTTGGTCGGTTGTCGTAAATGTGTTGGTCGGTTGTCGTAAAGCCAATCTGTGTATATGGTCGACTGTTAACAAGGGTATCATGTGTCCTGCACAACAACCAACCGCCTTTATTTCCCCAATGTAAGCTCGTTATTTAAGTGCACTCATGAAGCTTCTAAATGTGTACTCAAGGGGATTCTAAATGTGCACTCAGGGGTGTTCTAAATGTGCACTCAGGGGTGTTCTAAATGTGCAGTCAGGGGTGTTCTAAATGTGCACTCAGGGGGCTTCTAAATGTGCACTCAGGGGTGTTCCAAATGTGCACTCAGGGGTGTTCAAAATGTGCACTCAGGGGTGTTCTAAATGTGCACTCAGGGGTGTTCTAAATGTGCACTTAGGGGTGTTCTAAATATGCACTCAGGGGTGTTCTAAAAATCTTTAAAGTTTATAATTCGTACTCTTCGCTGGAAGCCGGAAACCGAGCGCTTTACCACTCGAGCATGTCCCACAAAGTCACTTCTTTATAAAATATGTATTTTTTGTTACTTTCTTGTTTCAGTTAGATCTGTTCAAACCGAAATGTATGTAAGTTATTTTTTTCATGTGATATTGTATAATAATAGGATCTGTATATGTGTGTGTCAGTATTTAGCCAAATAACTGCAATAGTATTTTTAGATTGTTATTTTCATGTTTCTTATGTAACTTTATATCAAGAAATAAAATCTTTCATTGAAAGATTATCTTATTCTTTAAAACCTTTGATCTGGGTATTGTAAAATTTATATTCATACACAAAAAAATGTATATATATATATAATATTTTTCAGTGACCATTAAGACCTTTTACTTATATATTTGATATCAAATTGTTGTATATAAAATATAACATAAAAAAAGAAGAGTATTTTCGACGTAATTTTATTGCGAAATCTCTAGACGCCACGCGCTCGTCTTGTGACTTCACGTGGAAATTAGTCATAATCTCGTTCTCTGAGTAGTTTGTGTATCAACTGCAAGACGTCACTCCTTGACGTCTGCCCATCGAGGATCATGTCCCCTTGCTTGGTGCATCTCTCATTTATTGCACACGACTCTTCAAAAACAAAAGACGAAAAGAAAATATAAAATATTATATATTTTATTATTAAATTATTATTATATTATTATTATAAATATTAACGAGAAAGAAAATTTTTTAAAAAAAGGGAAAGAACTCCACATTTACAACTATATATCTCAATATTGGAGAAGTTATTTCCCTTTATCAAAAAAAATCAATACCAATCATTAATTGGCTAAATAGTTAATTTGTAATGGATTCATGTCTTGTTAGGTACAATATATAATTCTTTTAAAGTTTAAACTTGATTCGAGAATGGGTGGGGGGAGAAATAACTTGTTTTTGTGGACGGTCGTTGACTTGTAGCACCATGCAATGGGGAGGGGGGGGAGGCAGGGTACAGCACTTCGACTTAATAGAAAATGTTTTCGGGGTCAGCTGGAAGGTTATCGAACAGACTGAATCAGAAGCAAGGAAATCTGGGTTTCAGACTGTCGAGAGCCACTGATTTTGCGCCTGATTCGACGCCATGTAACCAAATACGACACCGAATAGTAATTTCCTAACATTTATTAATGTTTACATGCATGCTTGAAGGATTAAAAAAAAAACTTGTGGTCTATAGGGCAGATGATGTAAAGATTATCTGTTTCTTTGGCCCACAGTTAACGAGGGTGTCATGTGGCCAGCACAACGACCAACCGCCTTTACTTTCCCCAACTTATTCCAGGTACCCATTAGAGCTGGGTGGACTTAGAGGCACCCAAAGATCCTGAGATTAAAAATCCAAGTCTTCACCAGGATTCGAACCCGGAATCCCCAGTTCAGACGTCAAGCGCTTTGCCTCTCAGCCACTCAAAGACATTGTACCGCCGAAGATAGAAGTCGAAAGAGTGCTTAAATATTCCCCTTGTAGACAATGGCTTCGTCTGCGTTAGAGAGTGATCGAATATATAGCTTACATATGGGTCGCTGTTAAAGAGCAATTTTTCAAAGCAACTCACCAGAATCGCAGCAAATTCCATCCGCCACACAGTACCCGCTGTCTCGGGCCCCACAGACTTCGCCCCTAACCAAGCAAGGCGTCGAAACCTGGTTCTCTTGTTGACACACCACTGTCTCCGCTGTCCCTATCAAGCAGCCGAAGTCTTGACCACAGCAGATTTTGGGTCCAACACACTGACCTGAGTTGTCCGGTCCACACTTCATACACTGGATAGTAGAAAAAGAAAGACACAATAGCGTATTATTTACCGCATTTTTGAATTCATAGTATTGTCAATGATTTACATTTGAAAATCTAGGCCACACACGTAAACAGTTATCTTATTGTAACGATGTCTTGGTAACCAAGTGGTAAAGCGCATGGCTTTTAAACCGAAGAATGAGATTTGAGCTTCGGGATTTTTAGAACGCCCCCAGCCGACCCAATTCTAATGGGTACCTGACTTGGTTGAGGAAAGTAAAGGCGGTGGTAAAGCCCTTCCAAACCAGAGGATCCCGGTTTGAAACCTAGTGAACGCTTGGATTTTTAATTTTGGGATCTTTAGGGCGCCTCTGAGAGCACCCAGCTCTAATGGGTACCTGACATTAGTTGGGGAAAAGTAAAGCCAGTTGTCGTCATGCAGGCCACATGAAACCCTCGTTAACCATGGGCCATAGAAACAGATGGCCTTTACACCATCTGCCCAATAGATCGCATGGTCTGAAAAGGGAACTTATACACGTTGTTTCTGCCCCAGTTATGTATTGTCGTAAACAATACACGAACCAATACAAAATAAACCAATTATATGTTGGATGTTGTCAATGTGTCTTCAAAAGGGTACATTCATTTATAGTGTAGTGGCCTAGTTGAGTTTAGAGATTGTTAGTTTCGTAAATGAATAGATCTACATCGTGCATTGTTTTTAGCGACGGTAAAAGTTGTGACGTAGACAGACGAATGACGTAGACAGAATACGCGTACATGATCGGAGAAGAACATGGCTAGGGCTGTGTAGAAGGATGCATATTGAATAGACTGTTTATTAAACGACGGATAGAGAGACAAGACGATCCTCCCCATCTGTAAATAAACATCAGTTGAAGTCTTCACACATTTTAAGTGTGTTCAATTTAATTGTTGTGTCCCTTTGATGTGTTCGGACTCGCATTAGAAAAAAATGAAATAGTGTCAGACAACAAACAAAACCAAAAGCCCGGACAATGGCCACATTTTTTTTTCATCTAGAACTCTTATGATAAGCTGTGCGTTATTTTTTTTCACTTTACAACACCATAGCATTATGAACCTAGTTGATGGGACAACACAGATAATTTATTTTTGGCGCGAACGCACGCATGCAAGCACACACACACACACAAACAAAACATAAGATTCACACATGTGTAATCGAAAAGGGAAATAAGAAAGATGACAGAGAATTGATAGTATTAATTCGATTACTACCCTTGTCTAAATTGCTAGTCTTACGATAAAGAAAACACAAAGAATATGTTGGAATGATTATCACGCTCCACTCCAGTGGTCCTCAATCCATACACACAGGGGCGGATTGGGTGTCAAAATCGGCCCGGGCCTTTCTAAACAATTCGGTACACAAGTTCTATATCATATGATGGACCTCCAATTCTAGGTCTAGCTGTCCTCCAAATCATGCTGACAGTGACCTCTATATCTATATAAGAAATAAAAACCTTATGTTACTTTTGAATCGCTTAGTATGTTGGCCCTAAAAGGATGAAGCCAACTAGTGGCACTGTCTACGGATGAAGGCTATTGCATCATTTCGGAAAATGTTAAATTAAACTAGTAGGCGCTATTACACTGTACAGTCTGTGAAAGATTTCTTTTTAAACATTACGTTCAGAGAGGCCTTTTTAGATGAGAATAGTATAAAACCTTTAACAATTTGCTATGTACCATAGTGGCATCCATGTGGCCCTACGGTGGCCCTACCAGCCCATTTGGGTACCGGCCCAACGGGCATTTGCCCGATTGCCCATATAGCCAGTCCGCCCCTGCATACACACCATAATACACATTGAGGAGATTAAAACGTATCCTACTAGTAACAATCACACATACACTATTTTTCCCCCCCGTTATGCTGTAGACAGTTATTTGTCTAGAATCATTGACCGTATCGCCGAGTACTTCCAGGGTACAAGTAGCAAGCGTTGAGAAACATCTCTCTTTTAAAATGAACACGAGCAGCCAAGTGACGTGATTACAAAATTTGTTAATGGGGGTGACACAGACGCTCTGGCCGGAGCACCGATTCCAATTGTCATGGCGAAAATATGCTGTGTGTGGCAGATAGATCCAAAAGCGCTTGTCTACGGCTTGGCCACATGACAATAGCGCTCCAGTTCGAACACCGACTTGAGCAGAGTTGCATTTGCTGAGCGCCTAAAAATGTTCCCATTCAAACCTTGCCATCTACGGGGCTGATGATATAAAATAATACAAGTCTTCAGTTTCTGTGGCCGACGGTTTACGACGGCGTCATGTGGTCACCACAGCGACCAACTGCCTTTACTTTTCCCAACTAATGTCGGTCATCATCGACACACTTCACTTATTCTTAGTAATAGGATGGACTCAAACATGCTATATATTGTGTTTAACAGTCCAGCAATTTGAAATCCATTTTACAAGAATCAATGCTAACACCCTATTTTGTAACATTTCAGCAATGCAGGACTTTTAGAACATAATTTTATTTATGGTTTCTAAAAATACAGCCTATTCAAGTTGTATACAACCTATATACAACTTTGACAACGGAACCATGGGTATTTAAAAACAAAACCTCTTCAAGGTTTATGCACCATATATAGCCTACAACTTAAGAAAACCGAACCATGTGTTTCTAAATACAATCTATTCAAGGTTTCTGAAAATATAAGCCTATTCCAGTATTACGAATGTACAGAATCTATAATATTCTCGTAAACTATCTCATCTATTCTTACAAAATACAAACGTTACTTCAAAAAAAGAAGAGGATTACGTCCCACGCGTCATGCATTTAGTCATGCATATTAACCAATGACTTAAATTCTGCCAAGTCACTGGTTTTCCTAGCTGGCTCAGACACTAAAACTGTGAATATCTAAACAAGACCCATTGAAGATATCTACAAATAAAAAAAAAAGCTTGTTTAAAAAACAAAGCTTATATTTGGGAAAGAACTGCACAATTACAGTCATCGTTAGGATACATATTTATTAGATTTAAAAAAGGTAATTTGAGTAGTAATCTCGAAACCAACAGGGTAAATAGAATACGACAAGAGACGCTAGAAGAAGAGAGTATAGGGGCGCTTATTACAGAGGACATTACGACAGCTACCCTTGTAAATAAATGTTGAAAGACTGATTAAAGTGTTCTCAAGTTATTGAAGAGCGTCTTAGAAAACTGAGCAGCTGTGCGGACTCACATGAGATTGAGTAGTCTGTTATGACACGATTAGTAATTAGGTATTTGTTTCATAGAAAGGGGGAGTTTCGACTCAGAGACAATGACGCGACTAGTAAAAACAAGACTATGATTTGAGGAAGAATAGAGAAATGTAAACAGACAACTTCGGAAGACTTTAGAGATTTAGCTTGATGAAATTCTACGGTTCCATTCGTTATTATTAAACTTCATGTTTGACATTCGCCACCAGCGTCGAAAAATTTCGTTATTTGAGTGTTAATTACCTTTTTCTATACCAAACAAAATTAATTAATTAATTACCACTGTGGCATTTTACGTCTCGAGAGACGATTTTTTCCCTTTGCAACTTCTTGTTGTGACTAAAGAGGCCAATCCTTGATACACAGCTGCGATCGCAGGTTGGGCATATATAATCACCAGGCGCCGTTGCATTTTCACCCTTCTTTCTGCTTCTGTTGTGTATGGCATCTGCAATCTTTGACCCTTCCTTTATGCTCTCTCTCCATGAGGATCTGTCCAGTGCCACCTCTTCCCAGTTGCCAGTGTCGATTTTGAAGAGCTTCATGTCGCGTTTGCATACATCCGTATAACGTAAAAGTGGGCGACCAGCGGCTCTCCTGCCTTCTATCAGATCGCCATACAGGATGTCCTGTGGAAGTCGACCTTCTGGCATTCTACGAACGTGGCCAAGCCAGCCAAGGCGCCTGCTGCTGATAACAGAGCGGATGTCCTGGCACCCTGCTCTTTGTAGCACTTCCTCATTGGTTATCTTATCTTGCCACCTTATTTTAAAGATCCGCCTTAGGCATCGGAGGTGCCTATTTATTTCTTGAAATGAAAAACAAGTTAATTTTTTATTTTTTTATTCATGCTTTGTTAAGGAGAAGTAATAATTAAGCAAAGTTTTCTCGTCATCGGAGAATCAGAAGTGAGAGAAAAAGGTGTAAAAAATGTGTACAAGACAGACAGACAGACAGACAGATAGACAGACAATGTGAGTTGATATAAGCTTTGTAATAAATGTTTACTTATAATAATTGTCCACCCATTAGAGACATTAGTTGGGAACAGTAAAGGCGGTTGGTCGTTGAGCTGGCCACATAACACTCTCGTTCACCGTAGGCCACAGAAACAGATGACCTTTACATCATCTGCCCTATAGACCACAAGGTCTGAAAGGGGACCTTTACGTTACTTATAATAATAACAGTGCAAATAATACAATGAGACATATTCCTCAGTCGGTCGCTATCCCAAAAAAGAATAATAGTTTTATTGCTGTAGTCTTTCTAACAAACATTTCCTATGTCTGCGATTAGTATCTCATTTAGTCAACGCACACTAAAATGCTTTGAACTTTAATCCTGTTGTTGACAATGTCGCGTTTACTGCCCTTGTTGAAAAAACAAAACAAAACAGCCCCGCACCAATTACTGAACCTAAGTGTATTGATGAAGGAGAGAGAGCTTACAAGGGCTGCCTATTTATTTCTTGAAATGAAAAACAAATTTGATTTACAAAAGGAAATTCGTTCTTGTTCTGTTCTCTCTTGGTATAGTTTCGAACAAACGTACAAATCTACATGTGTGGAGAACAACAGAAGCTTGTGTGAGGCGTCAGGCCTAGTTTGTACGAAACTAAAGCGACAAATCGGTGACTAACATACAGTGACCTCTGTGCTATTCTGAACGATTAATGATTTACGGTGAGACACGTGACCGAATTTATTTATACATCTTATTTTTTTCTAGTTTGTAGCCTATTTTTTTTTTAAAAGTTAATGAAAATGACATCATTTTGAATCACAATTCAGGCATCAGTTTGAACTCACTAGAAGAAAAGGTGGCAGCCAATGACTTCCGATATCGTCTGCTATAAAACTCGCGAGAAAAACATTTAAGACTCAGCTTATGAAAAAGAAAATTGCAAATGAAAAGCGCAGACGATGTAAAAGAGAATTTACTTACAAACCTCCGCAGGACGACCTAGCATAACGGCGGGCATCGAACCTGTGAACATAAAAGACTACAGTCCAGAGTACATAGCACACGACCAGGTAGCCACCGGACAACGTATTAGTCACTGTTAGATAGCATAAACTATGTAGGTCACAGTCGGGTCTGATAAGCCATGTGAAATAGTGCTCTCCTCCATAACCTTCTGACTCCAGTTAAAAGTTCGTTAGAATGGATCAAATGTCAAGAACATGGTTAATAAGTCCATAAGCTGAGTGTGCAACAGCCCCTGGTGACAAAAGATGCCCAACCTGTGATCGCAACTGTGTATCAAGGATTGGCCTCTATAGTCACACAAGAAGTTGCAAAGGGAAAAGATTTTCTCTCGAGACGTAAAAATGCCACAGAAGTTGAGCCCAAATGTTTACATTATATCTGCCCCCCCCCCCCCATTAAAAGGGGACTAAGTCTGTTTTAGAAATTATAGTTTTTCATTTGTTTCGCCACAAAGTAATGAACTTTTTTTTTACTCCGCCATAAATGAGGAAAATCTGACAAGCGCTTTCGTTTCACGTATCAAAATACAAAGAGTTAAATATAACTATTTTTGTTCAAAAGTTTAACCCATTACTGCCTGCGTGCATCTAATGCGAGTCGTTAGAATATTCGACCTCATTCCCTGACAAACTTCATTTCCTGACAGACCGTATTCCCTGACAGACCGTTATCCATGACAGATCGCATTCCCTGACAGACCATATTCCCTGACAGACCGCATTCCATGACAAACCGCATTCCTTGGCATACCGCATTCCATGACAGACCGCATTCCATGACAGATCGCATTCCATGACAGATCACATTCCATGACAGACCGCATTCCATGACAGATCACATTCCATGACAGACCGCATTCCATGACAGATCACATTCCATGACAGACCGCATTCCATGACAGATCACATTCCATGACAGACCGCATTCCATGACAGACCACTATTAGTTGTAAGAGAGTGATCGAATGAAAGCTAATAAAATATGTTGATGGCGCTTCTTTGTCAATTTGGTTCGTAGAATGGAATCATAAAATCAGTAATTTTAGGATTTTCATGATAAATGTTAAACACAGTTATCTTCTCTTTGTTTAGTTTATGTTTTGAAGATCAATTTGACAGCAACATAGAAAAAGAAGATAATGCGTTATGGAGAAACGTAGTGGCGATATAAGGAAACCTAAAGAAAAAAAGTTAAAAGATTAAAAAATAAATTCGGAAAGATTTTGAAATCTTGACAATCTCTAGGACTTCGTAAAAAAAGTTCGCATTTGCCAACTAAAAGAATTAGCGAAAGAGCTCAAATTTTTCTTCGACTATTACTGTTTGTAAAATGTTTGACTTATTTCGGATGTTCCTTCACATTTGAATATATTTGACTTTCTAATCAAGCTTCCCACAAGACGACAGGGGATAGAATCGTGCAAGGTATGAACCAGGTATCATCGAGAGAAGTCTGAACAGACCACACCACCAGGCAGTCATCCATAATCCATAATCTCTACTTCTTATTGTCTTTACGCCTTGGAAACCACAAAGCGAGCTATTTATAATCAGCCAGAAATGAACATTTCTACCACTTGATCTAATGCTGCTCACTCATTGAGACACTTTTCTAATCGTTTTGTGACAAGAACATGTTGCAGAGTTGTTGTTTTAAAACTAACGTGATGGCCACTTATTTCCAGTCGCAACTAGGTCTGCGTGGGCACGTGAAAACGTTGCACTCATCTCCGTTGCTATTAAGGATGCCTTTAAAAAACTTGATTTAAATACAACATTTCACCGAAACATCCACTTATTAATTTTTGTCTTTTAAATAAGAAAAAGGAAAGGTAAAACGAACACTATTACCGGATAGGCTACATAAAAATACCTGCCTATTTATATATATGTTGTTGTAAACCTGTTTCCCCTTACAAACCTTTTTTTTTTTCACGTGGAAACTAACGTGATTTTTGTTTTTGGCTGGAGGGCGTCGATGCGGCGCCTTCGATATGAGGTCACGGAGGTCACGGTAGATGACCCGAGTGAGTGTTCTTACTCTGGAATAAATGTAACCTAACACAACTACACCAAGCTGCATTAAACTTTCAACAAACATTCTTATTAGAAAAAGACATTAACCAACCAGTCGATGACCTCTGGAATTTCATTGAAAACCATCTTATAAGCATTATAGAAAATCATATACCAACTAAATACACATCAAACAAAATAAATAAATGCTGGTTTAATAATAGACTAAAGAAGCTTTGTAAACAGAAGGAAAACCTAGATAGAAAATTTAAAGAAACCAAAGCAGAAAGAGTTTACAAAAAGTATATAAAAATTAAACACCTAACCCAAAAAGTAAGCAGACAGCTGCAGAGTGAATACCTTAACAATGTTATATCTAAAGATTACAACAAAAACCTATGGTCATACATTAAGTCTAAGAAAATGGAAACAACAGGCATAGCGCCATTAAAAGATGAACATAACATAATACATAATGATAATGAAACTAAAGCAAACATCCTAAACAAATACTTTGCATCAGCATTCTCAGCCCCAGGAGACAAAGACATAATTCTTAATTTGAACCAAGTAGACAACATAGAAGATTTAGTAGTACAAGAAAATGGAATTAAAAAACTATTAGCCAACACCAAACCAAATGAGCTAGCCCCAGTGTTCAAAATACTCTTTCAGGTATCGCTTAACCAGGGCAGAGTACCAAAGGACTGGAAAGAAGCTAATGTCACCCCCCTATTTAAAAAAGGAGAAAAATCTGATCCAGGAAACTACAGACCAGTATCACTTACCAGCATCACATGTAAAATCCTAGAACACATAATATGTAGCAACATCATAAACCACTTAGACAAACATAATGTCCTCACCCCATACCAACATGGCTTTAGGAAATATAGATCATGTGAAACACAACTAATAGGACTAATTGATGATTTTTCAAAAGGTTTAGATAATAGTGAACAAATAGATGCTATCTTACTAGATTTTTCCAAGGCTTTTGACAAAGTTCACCACCATAGTTTGCTTAAAAAACTAAAATATTTCGGCATTAATGGTCCACTGCATCCACAATCCTCAATCTCTTCATCGAGAAATTAACCGTCAGTCCCTTCACACATTCACACACTCTTATCTTATATAATACAGACGTTACTTCAAAAAAGAAGATGATTACGTCCTACGCGTCATGCATTTAGTCATGCATATTAACCAATGACTTAAATTCTGCCAAGTCACTGGTTTTCCTGGCTAGCTCAGGCAACCCATTCCATGCTCTAATAGCACTAGGGAAGAAGGAGTATTTGTACAAATCTGTCTTAGCATATGGGATGAGGAGAATGCCTTTATTGTTGTGTCTTTCAGATTATTTTATTAAATTTTATTTTTGTATTTGAAGATTATGGTTCAGTGTTTTATGTATAATTGCTACTTTACTTTTGAGTCTTCTGTCCTGAAGGCTTTCTAAATTTAGTGATTTTACTATAGGTGTTACTCTAGTCAAATTTGAATATTCATTTGTTATGAATCTCACTGCTCTATTTTGTGTCTGTTCCAGTTTCTTAATGTTTTCTTGAGTTGAGGGGTCCCATATGGAGGATGCATATTCTATTATTGGCCTAACCAAGGTTAAATAACATTTTAGTTTTATGTTCTTATTTGATTTATAGAAATTTCTTTTAATAAATCCTAATGCTTTGTTTGATTTTTTTATAGTTTCATCAATATGTGGATTCCATGACAGTTTTTCATTTATTATAACACCTAGATATTTTGCGTTTTTAGTCTGTGTTACTGGTTTACCATGAATAAGATAAGTAGAATTAATTTGTTTTAGTTTTTTTGTTACACTTAACAACTGACATTTTTCTGGGTGGAAAGACATGCTTCAATTTGATTCCCATTTCTGTAATTTATCTAATTCTCTTTGTAAAATATCTGTGTCTTGTGTTGTTTTTATTGTTCTATATATTATGCAATCGTCTGCAAATAATCTGACTTTTGTTCCTGAAGTAATGCAATTTGTTAAATCATTTATGTAAATTAGAAATAGTAGTGGACCCAAGACTGTATGTATTTATGTATGTATGTATGTTACTTATAGACATCAAAACCGCTTGACCAATCTTGATAAAACTAGGCAGGAATGTTCCTTGGGTACTTACTTAGACCGTAGTGTATGTATTGTAGCCCTAAAACAAACTTAAGACCCTAAAAAAAAATAAAGTTGTCCGACTCTATTACAGCTATAGTATTTTATGGATCTAGGCCATGGTTAACAATGTTGACATGAGAAAAGATCGAAAGGATTTAGACCTAAATCTAATTTTAAGAAATACACTTTGCGCACATAGTTTTTTACTTTGACACATGAAAATACAAAAGAAGATCCATTGATTTCATTATGTAATAAAATTAACCTTCAATCTTGTGTTTCAAAAGCATTTTTTTACATAAATTAGTTCCTGATATCTGTGACTACAGATTTCCTGGCGAACATTCTTTCATTAGACATTATCAATTGGTTACACATTAACACATCTCTCTACTGAGTCTATTCCTAGGTCTAGGTCTAAAACTCTTATTGAACTCTAAGATGATAAAACTTCTTTTCGCAAAGATAGTTTTGTGCTTTAACACATAAACATATTAATTATTGTCCATTCATTTCATATTTTAATCAATTTGACATTCAAATTTGTTTTTCTAAAGCATTTTTAATACATTCGTTCGCTGTTCGCTAAAGTTGCGTAGCCGTGTTGAGACAGGCCTATATTCATTCATGAAAAAAGGTCACGCATGCGCAACACAGAATGAACTCTATAAAAGCCAATTTTTAACTCTAGATTAGTGTAGATTTAGATCTATGTCTACCTCAAGATCTACTTTATACTTCAACACATGAACATACAAAATTAAGTCTATTCATCTCAAATTGTAATCAAATATATGTAGGCCTACAAGCAAATGTTTTAATTTGAAAAAATGGATTTAAGCCTATTAGCTATTTTTATTTGATAGCTTCATTCACACTATTTTTACATTGACACATTCGCTTTACTTATTACATTATTATTTCGTTTAATTATGACTATATCGACAGTAATGCGCAAATAAAGATTCGCGGATCGCGGGTAACATATGTCTAGTAGGCTATATATCTCTCTCTCTCTCTCTTCTTTGCACTATAAATAACTTTTAATGTGCGTATTGTATGTTCAAATTTATTCAGCAACTGCATTTAAATAAATCTTATTCGATCTATTGATTCCATTCATTCTAGTGGTACTACAGCCAATGAATGGCCCTAGCTTACTCTAGCACATCTCTCCATTCTGACCTATCTTGGGCTTTACGTCTCCAGGCCCGCACTCTTAGATGTTGTGGATCTAATTCCAGGCATAGGTCGTTTTGCGATGTGATCTGTCCGGTTTTTCATGTGTTTTAGCTTTCGTAACACTATTTTTTATATAACTGGGTTGATTGCCCTGTGCATGATCATCTGGGGTGCTGCCCCTTTCAGCTCTCTGGTTTGCTGTCTTTATTTTCGGTTAAGGTGCCCAAGCTTTTTGTGCATGGCAACAGGTTTGATATTGGTCCACCCCCAGGTATTTATTTCCTCGGTACCAACATATCAGAAGGGCATTACCCTTTTCAACACCTTTGCAAGCACTCGATGGGAGATCGAAAAAGTCCCAGCATATTATGATACAGTTTTGATCTATGATTTTTCAGAGTAAGATCCCACTATTTTTAATGTTAATCTCGTGCTAATTAGGTCATTGAGAAAGATAACAAATACATCTCACTTTCAATTACTGCCCTTTCCTTTACTACTACTACTACTAATAATAATAAAGTAACACGCACACACACACAAACACACAATAAAAAATAAGCCACTACAATGCAGGGACTACATTCATTCTGATTTGAAATAACATTTAAAATATGTATTTAGCTGAAATAAAGTAAACACATTTATGGTCTTGTAGGCCTATATTTCCCTGCGGTTTAATTTGGTCTCGCGTATGGGTTTTCTATTAAGAATTTCATTCCCTGGTCGAGGTTATCAAAAGACAACGAGTGTCATTGGATTGGAAGATGAAGCAAGTTGTCTCCCCAGGCGAGAAGTGGTGCCCAGATGATGCAGTTATGTTAGAAATAACTTTTTTTTTTGAGACATTTTTAAAGACATCATCGCGAAGCAACTATTTTTAAAATTATATCTAATACCTTTATTTTGTTTTCATAATGCACATTTAATCGAGAAATAGGATAGGAACCTGCCTACATAGCTGTTTTTAGTTTCCGGTAGTATGGTCGAGCAGAAAGGTCGTTAGCCAAATGTCAATAGATGGTCAAATCCGCATGTGTCACTGGATAAAGGAGTTTTAAGACTAAATTCTAAACATAAAATGACAAAAAATATAATTATTGTCTTTACGAGGACTTACTGAGATACATATATATAATTGTAAAAAAAAAAAAACAGGACTTAGGATAATAACAACTAATATAAATAACAAAAATGCTTACTTAATGTTCAAATTAAATGGGATCCGATATATGAGGCGAGGGCCAATCAAAACGAGTTCCTTTTTTTTTTTTAGAATATTATACAATCTTTAACGGACCTTGTCATTCTTGATTATTTGGGCACAACCGACTCATGAGCTACCAGGCCCAAAGGGCATTTGCCAAATGTTCATGTTAGCTTTTAAATAGTCATGTATTTACTTCTTGAGAACATAATTCAAAACTTGTACACCTTTCAATCAAGTATATGATTAATGAAGCACATAAGGTTTACTGTTCAGTGAATGTAAAGAGAAAAAAAAATTCAATATATTAAAAAGAAAAATGTAAGTAATACTTAAAAAAAAGTTTTTAAAGGTAAAGAACTGCACATTTATTGCCGTATCTCTCAAAGCTTCAATATTTATATCTCCCATTTTCTAAAAAAAAACAACACTAATTAAGTATTTATATATATATATATATATATATATTATTGATTCGTGTATTATCATCGACAAATAATGATCGTTCAAAGTTTCAACTTGAGCCGAGAATGGGAAATACAGTGTGATATTAGTACCCAGTACAGCCAGACAGAGTTAATATGAAATACGGTGTGATAACAGTACTCAGCACAGCCAGACAAGAGTTAATATACGGTTTGTAAAAAGAAACTCAACTTTTAAATGGTCTAACGAGTTGTGAATTTCAATTATTTTATATTAAAGAAAGATCGAAAGAGCTGCGAGAGAGAGAGAGAGAGAGAGAGAGAGAGAGAGAGAGAAAATTAATCAGAAAGGGAAAGACAGAGAGAGAGAAAGAGCCAGATGGAGAGAAAGGGACAGAGAGAAAGGCGGTGAGAAAGTGAGAAAGACACACACACACACAGAGTGAGAGAGAGAGAAATAAACAGATAGGGTCAAAAACAGACAAAAATATTTACCTATCTAGAGAGAAACAGAGAGAAAAACATTCAGACAGAGAGAAAAACAGAAACAGACAGAAAGACATTTATAAAGAGAAACATATAGAGTAAGAGATAGAAAGTAAGAGATAGAAATAAAGAAATAGAAAGAAACAGAGAGAAGTAATAGAAACTAAAAATGTTTGTCAAATGTTTCACATGTTTCGGATGTTCCTTCAGAGTTGAAGATAATTACTTCCTAGTCCAAACCTCCCGCAGGACGACGGGGGATGGGAGCGGGCAGGGTTTGAACCTGGGACCATCGATAAATCTGAACGACGGTCCAGCGTGCAGACCGCACGACCAGGCAGCCATAATATAAAATAATAGAATAATAGAAAAGATACCATACAAAGAAATGACAGAATAAAGAACAAAAGAGAAACATGAACAGAAGTAGATGCTTCGAAATGAATTTCACTATAAATAGCAACAATTAGTCTGTTCCAATGTTCCCTGACTAGATTGTTCCACTCACTGACTGCCCAACGGTCAGGCCCGGAACACGTTTACCCTCACCACGAAGCGGACAGAGTAAACACCCTCAGATTTCGTCGGGAATGGACGCAATGAGTCGCACCGAATTCCCGACACATAACTCTCATTGTTTAACGAACATTATCTGCCCCTATTTAATCGCGACACAAACACAGTAGCAGCCCTTTGTCTCCTGCCATCATTTAACCTTTGACCGTGTACGGGAACGCGTGTGACCAATGAGCAAACAGATTTTTAACAAGCCAATTTGTCTCCCCTTTTCTCGTCTGCTTTTTTCTCTTATTCGTCCACTAGAAATGGTGGGCGAGCTATTCCCTAAAGTGTCGCATAGATAAGGATTCCATTAAACGGTTTCATGTTTTCGTTTTAAATTATCTTTTGTAATAAATAAAATAGCTAGCTACATATTTATTTTTTTTTACAAATTTTACTTGGCTGGGATAAATTCAACATTATAGTGATGGATCAAGCCAAGATAGATGTAGGCTTAGCATTGTGTTAACAAAATAATTTAAAACATGCTTTAAAAAAACAACAACAACAACAGAGCATATCTCCGTTCTATAAATTATATCTAGCAATAATGTACTCGTTATTTCAGTTTAAAAAAAATTCCCAATTCTTCAGACTAATTGATTTTTAGCGGCCCCCGAAAGGAGAAAAGACGCTATTAGTTTTGTGCGAAATGTCTGTCGTCTGTCCCGTTTAGATCTCGTAAACTAGAATAGATATTGAAAATCTGACATCACAATATTTTAGACCATTCAAAGTTCTGATGCAACGGCAACTTTTTTTTTTCTGAAAGCGAAAAATCAAATTATTAAAATCAGTTATGCAAGCAGTTTTTTTTAAGAGAAAAAGCTAATTAGTATGCATTATAAGTTAGACCTAAATTAAAACAAATAATAATCTTGTAAACTTCATTTTCTTAAAATATTTTCTATAGAGAAGAAGCAGACTCTTTGGTTGTAACGATATGTCTACAAATTAGTGGATATTAAATGAATTGTAATTTCTTGACCACTCATGTTTTATTTTTATTTTTTTTAAATGTCTACAAATTAGTGGATATTAAATGAATTGTAATTTCTTGACCACTCATGTTTTATTTTTATTTTTTTTTAAATGTCTACAAATTAGTGGATATTAAATGAATTGTAATTTCTTGACCACTCATGTTTTATTTTTATTTTTTTTAAATGTCTACAAATTAGTGGATATTAAATGAATTGTAATTTCTTGACCACTCATGTTTTATTTTTTTATTTTTTTTAAATGTCTACAAATTAGTGGATATTAAATGAATTGTAATTTCTTGACCACTCATGTTTTATTTTTATTTTTTTTAAATGTCTACAAATTAGTGGATATTAAATGAATTGTAATTTCTTGACCACTCATGTTTTATTTTTTTTTTTTTTTAAATGTCTACAAATTAGTGGATATTAAATGAATTGTAATTTCTTGACAAAAAAAAAAAAAAAAAAAAAAAAAAAAAAAAAAAAAAAAAGATATGTTATGTATGTATCGGCATTAATTTAAGCAAATAAATATATCTGCTGAACAATTAAAATGTTCCAACAAATTCTGAAAAAAAAGAGATTGAGTCTTTTTAAAACAATTACATCAATTACAAGACTTCAGTTAGGCCAGGAGAGGCGCGGTAGCTGAGCGCCTTACTTTTTGTGAATCCGTGCCAATACAATGTTAAGTAAGAACTCTGCCAGACGGTTATGTCATTGACTTCACTTTGGTGAGTACAAGAGAACGACTGGCAATAATAGTGCGTTAAGTGCATGTCTCACCCTAACGTAGCACCACTTAGCAAGCAGAACGTTACATAGAACCACTTGGCTCCGAAAAGAACCACATTAAACCACACAGTACAACGTGACACCAAATAGCACCATTTAAACCGGATAGCACCATATAACACCAGAAAGCACAATGCAACACCAGATAGCACCATGTGACACCAAATAGCACCATTTTACACCAGATAGCACCATGTGACACCAGAAAGCACAATGTAACACCAGGTAGCACCATGTGACACCAAATAGCACCATTTAACACCAGATGGCACCATGTGACACCAGATAGCACAATGTAACACCAGATAGCACCATGTAACACCAGATAGCACCATGTAACACCAGATAGCACAATGTAACACCAAATAGCACCATGTGACACCAGATAGCACAATTTAACACCGAAAATCACAATGTGACATCAATTAGGACTATGTGACACAAGATAGCACCATGTAACACCAATTAGTACCATTTGACACCAGATAGCCCCATGTTGATAAGGCGCTGCGTTGAGTTGTAGCTCCAGTATGGTCAAAAAAAGCACTAGGGAAAAAGGAGTATGTGTACAAATTTGTCCTAGCATATGGGACGAGAAATGTTTCTTGATCTTTGTGTCTTTCTGACTATTTTATTCAATTTTGTTTTTGTATTTGAAGATTATGGTTCAGTGTTTTATGCATAATTGCTACTTTACTTTTTACTTGTGAGTCTTCTTTCCTGAACGCTTTCTAAACTTAGTGATTTTACTAAAGGTGTTACTCTAGTCACACTCTAGTCAAATGTGAATATTCGTTTGTAATGAATCTCACAGCTCTATTTTGTGTCTGTTCCAGTTTCTTAATGAATTTGTACAGTGGCATTTAAAATTTATGAACTGGGATCTTTTTTTTTGTGGAACATGATCATAAAAAAACATTTGTTTTGTAAAGTGTGTCTGTTTTAGAAAAGAACAACATATAAGCATATATATATATATATATATATATATATATAAACAACATATAAAAGGCATTATCAAACAAATATGTTGAGACTTCGGCCTAGCAACGAAAAGTCACAAGCAAATGAGTCGGTGGTTAACCTAACATTTCAAGTACTAGATCCACGCGTATCATATAAGGCTGGGTATCACTGAGTAATACTAACCACTAGTTTCATCAGACACTCAACACACACACACACATACACGCTCAATACTAGACCATATTACACGTCATACTACCAACGTAACTTCACTTTGATCCTATATCACAGCGTTACTCGGCGTACTATGACACAACAACAGGGTATAAAACAACTACAACTCCAACCCTACCAAAAAAAAAAAAAGTCAACTAGTCGATCTCTCAAGTAATATTCTGTTAATGTCGTGAAAAATATTTTTCTTCGACCATACACCCCCTCCCCCCCCCCCCCCCCCCTAGTTTCCACACCGCCCCATCTACCACTCCCTGCCTCTTCTGCATTCAGCACCAAAATGTTTCATTCAACCAGTTTCTTCTCTCTCTGTTGAATGTAAACACCTGTCGGACTAAAGCTGAACTTTTTTAAATAGAGTTTAGGGTCCTGGTTGACAAAAGGGGAGTAAGTCAATTCTGCCCCACTTGTATTTTAGTTAGAGATGACTTGAAAGGGAGGTAAAACGTGCGACTACAATCTGGGACCACCTAGGATCGAAGAAAGGGCGGAGTCTTCTCGCCTACTCACGATTTCAGTTCATGTCAAAATGTATTATTGATACCAAGAAAGAGAATAAAAACAACATGCGAAAGTAAAAAAAAAGATTTACTTTTTCAAAAAACAAACAAACAAACAAAGCTTTAATAAGGGAAAGAACCGCTATTTTCTGCTATTCATCTGAAAATGGCAGGGTTTAGCTCTATTTCAGCCATATAAAACAAAATTAATTAATTCTAACAAATTGATTAAATAATTGGTTAGTTGTTTTTTTTGTGTATGAGAATTGGATGTGGGATAAAAAACGTGCCAAAAAAAAAAAAGAGGATTAAATCCATATATACACATCCACATCTCTCATTAAGTAGCTTTTATTTTCCTTATTACGATATCAAACAAAATGATTAATCACCAATACTTAATTAACTAATTGTTTAATGGCTTTTTTCTTTTATTGGTTCATGTCTTGTCAGGTACATTGCATAATTGTGTAAAGTTTCAAATTGTTCTGAGAGTGGGAAAAGGGGACAAAACATGTCCAAACTTTTTACCAGACAGACACACAGACAGACATAGTGAGTTGATATAAGCTTTGTAAAAATGGCAATAATAGTTAGCATTCTTCAATCTTCTTAAAGCACTTTTTCATAAGACCGTAGCTTCTTATTCTGGAGCGACATTCCCTTCTACATAAAACGCTGGTTAAGGTGGCATTCACTTTGGTGGTAGAGGAACCAGACATCAGTCTTTTGGCACAATTTTCTTTTGGACCTGAGGTCAATGCTTATTTTCTCTATCCATAGCTTTGTTCCTGCGGTTATAGGCAATGTCTTCCTAGAAGTCTTCGATGTCTACTTCTTTGACGTCCCATTTTATTACATCCACATATCGGGGATAAGAGGCGCGGTGGCTGAGCGGTAAAGCGCTTGGCTTCTGAACCGGGGTTTCCGGGTTCGAATCCTGGTGAAGACTGGGATTTTTATTTCGGGATAATTGGGCTGAGTCCACCCAGCTCTAATGGGTACCTGACATTAGTTGGGGAAAAGTAAAGATGGTTGGTCGTTGTGCTGGCCACATGACACCCTCGTTAACCGTAGGCCACAGAATCAGATGACCTTTACATCATCTGCCCTATAGACCACTATGTCTGAAGGGGGAACTTTACTTTACTACATATCGGGGAGAGAGAGTCGACCAGAGTTTCCTTCTCCCGTTGTCCGTAAAGAATGAGTTCCAGGATACTACAGTAGCACACGAGACAATAACACGCGCAACAACAGAAATATTAACACTTATCAACATTTAACAAAATTCCAGTCCTGGTGTCTTTGAGATTTCAACGATGTTCGCACGATTCCCTACTGTCGGTAGGTTCACGGTCCGCCATCTTATATTCTATCCAACCCAGTGGCGCCGCAATTCGAAAGCAGATGCCAAGCAGATAGACAAAACGTGGGGACATTTGGAGAGACTCGCCCAGAACTGTGATGCCTGGAGGAAATTTGTTGGTGGCCTATGCCCTAGACTGGACACCAGGCAGAGATAAGAGATGAAATGGGACCTCGTACGTTCACCCTGTGTATATCTAATAAACATGCGTCGAAAGTAGATTTAATAGTTTGTGTTATCAGAGATGTACATGGTACTCACTTTTAATTAGGGATGTGAGTACCACTGGCCCGCTGAGGCAGACCGTGTGTGTGTTGTCGTTTCTTTAGTTTAACCTAATCAAAGATAAATATATGATGTAATATACAGTCTTAAAATCGGTTTCTGATTCTGATTAAAATAAAAAGGGAGAGAAATAAGCATGGCACGACTACGTTTATCTTCATTATTGCCCATCCTCCCAATTTTGATCATTTGTGGATATCAGTTTAATAGAATGTGATCATGATATGATTGAGGTGGATTTAATAAAGAAAAAAGCAACTGTCGCCGAATAAAGACTGGTATTAATTAAATACAATTTTAGGAATTACAAAAGGTCAAATTATTATGTCATAATGATATTCTCCCCCCCCCCCTTTTTTTTTAAATTCCTTAATAACAAGAATCCTGTAATGCCCCTTGGAATATCTATATATAAATTAATTTATACCAAGGGAGACAAATGTGGAGAAAAGAAAAATGATTGTCCTCCCTGATCTAGAAATCGTGTAAGAACAATCGTACAAGATGGGGAAAAAAAAAACCACCCAGAGTTATTGTGGCAGAGAAACTAATTGGGCTATTCCTATATAGGTTATGTGGGGGTGTGCATTTATGGATATACTCGCTATGCAGAAATTGAAAGCTAAAAAAAAAACATAGTCAGAGAAGATGGAAGAATAAAAAAACAAAAAGGCAACCGTGGCATTGTCAATGTCATAAGTATGAGAGAGAGAGAGAAAGAAAAATGGAGAGGTACAAAGAGATGTAGATAATGAGAGAGATGGAGAGGTAAAAAGAGGTAGACAATAAGAGAGATAAAAAGACAGGACAAGAGGGAAGTGGCAATGCAGAGAGAAATGGACAGAAAGAGAGAGAGAAAGACAGAAATGTTCATCTTCAGGACTTTCGAAATATTCAGACAGTTAAAACAAATTTCAACAAGTTGAGAGTTAAAACCAATTTAAACAAATAACCACTCATCAGCTTATACACATAAAGAAGCAACGTTTCTCTCTCATTTAGATCCTCCCGCGCCGTTCGGTGCATTGTTCGGCAAGCTGTGTCCACAAAGATCTGTCACTGGCAATGTCTGAAGCCTCCTCCCACCTGGTGTCTTATCTTATATAATACAGACGTTACTTCAAAAAAGAAGATGATGAGGTCCTCCATGAAGGTGTGACGCCAAGTTATACGAGGACGTCCCTTTTTACGCTTTCCTCGTATTAGCCTCCATGTCATCGCAACTCTTGGTATGCGTGGTTCATTTTGTCGTAGAACATGCCAAGCAAACCTCATGCGACGCTCTGTCACAACCTCACTAAGTGTTCGACACCCCAGTTGGGCATAAGATTTCCTTGTTTGAGACCCGATCCGTGAAACTGATTCCTAAAATCTCTCTCAGCCATTTCTTGTTGAGCCACACATTTACTTTCTGACATTCACCCTTTCTCTGTTTTGATCACTTTAATCTGCCTCCACTCAAACGTTCACATTTTTCACCTCTCTCTCTCTCATTCTCTCTCCCCCTAAATCTCTCTCTCTCATTCTCTCTCCCCCTCCATCTCTCTCTCTCATTCTCTCTCCCCCCTCCATCTCTGTCTCTCTCATTCTCTCTCTCCCTCCATCTCTCTCTCTCATTCTCTCTCTCCCTCCATCTCTCTCTCATTCTCTCTCCCCCTCCATCTCTCTCTCATTCTCTATCCCCCTCCATCTCTGTCTCTCTCATTCTCTCTCTCCCTCATTCTATCTCTCTCATTCTCTCTCTCCCTCCATCTCTCTCTCTCATTCTCTCTCTCCCTCCATCTATCTCTCTCATTCTCTCTCTCCCCCTCCCTCTCTGTCTCTCTCATTCTCTCTCCCCTTCCCTCTCTGTCTCTCTCATTCTCTCTCCCCCTCCCTCTCTGTCTCTCTCATTCTCTCTCCCCTTCCCTCTGTCTCTCTCATTCTCTCTCCCCCTTCCTCTGTCTCTCTCATTCTCTCCCCCCTCTCTCTCTGTCTCTCTCATTCTCTCTCCCCCCTCCATCTCTCTCTCTCATTCTCTCTCTCCCTCCATCTCTCTCTCTCATTCTCTCCCCCTCTCTCCCTCTGTCTCTCTCATTCTCTCTCCCCCTCCATCTCTCTCTCTTATTCTCTCTCCCCCTCCCTCTCTGTCTCTCTTATTCTCTCTCCCCCTCCCTCTGTCTCTCTCATTCTCTCTCTCCCCCTCCCTCTCTGTCTCTCTCATTCTCTCTCCCCCTCCCTCTATCTCTCTCATTCTCTCTCTCCCTCCATCTATCTCTCTCATTCTCTCTCTCCCCCTCCCTCTCTGTCTCTCTCATTCTCTCTCCCCCTCCCTCTATCTCTCTCATTCTCTCTCTCCCTCCATCTCTCTCTCTCATTCTCTCTCTCCCTCCATCTATCTCTCTCAGTCTCTCTCTCCCCCTCCCTCTCTGTCTCTCTCATTCTCTCTCCCCCTCCCTCTCTGTCTCTCTCATTCTCTCTCCCCTTCCCTCTGTCTCTCTCATTCTCTCTCCCCCTTCCTCTGTCTCTCTCATTCTCTCCCCCCTCTCTCTCTGTCTCTCTCATTCTCTCCCCCTCTCTCCCTCTGTCTCTCTCATTCTCTCTCCCCCTCCCTCTCTGTCTCTCTCATTCTCTCTCCCCCTCCCTCTGTCTCTCTCATTCTCTCCCCTCGCCCCTCCCTCTCTCTCATACTCTCCCCCTCTCTCTGTCTCTCTGATTCTCTCTCTCCCTCTCTCTCTGTCTCTCTGATTCTCTCCCCCTCTCTGTCTCTCTCTCTCCCCCTCCCTCTCTGTCTCTCTCATTCTCTCTCCCCCTCCATCTCTCTCTCTCATTCTCTCTCCCCCCCTCTCTCTCTGTCTCTCTCATTCTCTCTCCCCTCCCTCTCTCTATCTCATTCTCTCCCCACCTCTCTCTCTCTCTCATTCTCTCCCCCCTCTCTCTCTGTCTCTCTCATTCTCTCTCCCCTCCCTCTCTCTCTCATTCTCTCACAACCTCTCTCTCTGTCTCTCTCATTCTCTCTCCCCCTCTCTCTCTGTCTCTCTCATTCTCTCTCCCCACCTCTCTCTCTGTCTCTCTCATTCTCTCTCCCCTCTCTCTCTGTCTCTCTCATTCTCTCTCCCCACCTCTCTCTCTCTCTCTCATTCTCTCCCCCCTCCCTCTCTCTCTCATTCTCTCCCCACCTCTCTCTCTTTCATTCTCTCCCCACCTCCCTCTCTCTCTCATTCTCTCCCCACCTCTCTCTCTGTCTCTCTCATTCTCTCCCCCCTCTCTCTCTGTCTCTCTCATTCTCTCTCCCCCTCCCTCTCTCTAATTCATTCTCTCCCCACCTCTCTCTCTCTCATTCTCTCCCCCTCTCTCTCTGTCTCTCTCATTCTCTCTCCCCTCTCTCTCTCTCACATTCTCTCTCCCCTCTCTCTCCCTCTCATTCTCTCCCAACCTCTCTCTCTGTCTCTCTCATTCTCTCCCCCTCTCTCTCTCTCTCATTCTCTCCCCCCTCTCTCTCTGTCTCTCTCATTCTCTCTCCCCCTCTCTCTCTGTCTCTTTCATTCTCTCTCCCCCTCTCTCTCTGTCTCTCTCATTCTCTCTCCCCTCCCTCTCTCTCTCATTCTCTCTCCCCCTCCCTCTCTGTCTCTCTCATTCTCTCTCCCCTTCCCTCTGTCTCTCTCATTCTCTCTCCCCCTTCCTCTGTCTCTCTCATTCTCTCCCCCCTCTCTCTCTGTCTCTCTCATTCTCTCCCCCTCTCTCCCTCTGTCTCTCTCATTCTCTCTCCCCCTCCCTCTCTGTCTCTCTCATTCTCTCTCCCCCTCCCTCTGTCTCTCTCATTCTCTCCCCTCGCCCCTCCCTCTCTCTCATACTCTCCCCCTCTCTCTGTCTCTCTGATTCTCTCTCTCCCTCTCTCTCTGTCTCTCTGATTCTCTCCCCCTCTCTGTCTCTCTCTCTCTCCCCCTCCCTCTCTGTCTCTCTCATTCTCTCTCCCCCTCCATCTCTCTCTCTCATTCTCTCTCCCCCCCTCTCTCTCTGTCTCTCTCATTCTCTCTCCCCTCCCTCTGTCTCTCTCATTCTCTCTCCCCCTTCCTCTGTCTCTCTCATTCTCTCCCCCCTCTCTCTCTGTCTCTCTCATTCTCTCTCCCCCCTCCATCTCTCTCTCTCATTCTCTCTCTCCCTCCATCTCTCTCTCTCATTCTCTCCCCCTCTCTCCCTCTGTCTCTCTCATTCTCTCTCCCCCTCCATCTCTCTCTCTTATTCTCTCTCCCCCTCCCTCTCTGTCTCTCTTATTCTCTCTCCCCCTCCCTCTGTCTCTCTCATTCTCTCTCTCCCCCTCCCTCTCTGTCTCTCTCATTCTCTCTCCCCCTCCCTCTATCTCTCTCATTCTCTCTCTCCCTCCATCTATCTCTCTCATTCTCTCTCTCCCCCTCCCTCTCTGTCTCTCTCATTCTCTCTCCCCCTCCCTCTATCTCTCTCATTCTCTCTCTCCCTCCATCTCTCTCTCTCATTCTCTCTCTCCCTCCATCTATCTCTCTCAGTCTCTCTCTCCCCCTCCCTCTCTGTCTCTCTCATTCTCTCTCCCCCTCCCTCTCTGTCTCTCTCATTCTCTCTCCCCTTCCCTCTGTCTCTCTCATTCTCTCTCCCCCTTCCTCTGTCTCTCTCATTCTCTCCCCCCTCTCTCTCTGTCTCTCTCATTCTCTCCCCCTCTCTCCCTCTGTCTCTCTCATTCTCTCTCCCCCTCCCTCTCTGTCTCTCTCATTCTCTCTCCCCCTCCCTCTGTCTCTCTCATTCTCTCCCCTCGCCCCTCCCTCTCTCTCATACTCTCCCCCTCTCTCTGTCTCTCTGATTCTCTCTCTCCCTCTCTCTCTGTCTCTCTGATTCTCTCCCCCTCTCTGTCTCTCTCTCTCCCCCTCCCTCTCTGTCTCTCTCATTCTCTCTCCCCCTCCATCTCTCTCTCTCATTCTCTCTCCCCCCCTCTCTCTCTGTCTCTCTCATTCTCTCTCCCCTCCCTCTCTCTATCTCATTCTCTCCCCACCTCTCTCTCTCTCTCATTCTCTCCCCCCTCTCTCTCTGTCTCTCTCATTCTCTCTCCCCTCCCTCTCTCTCTCATTCTCTCACAACCTCTCTCTCTGTCTCTCTCATTCTCTCTCCCCCTCTCTCTCTGTCTCTCTCATTCTCTCTCCCCACCTCTCTCTCTGTCTCTCTCATTCTCTCTCCCCTCTCTCTCTGTCTCTCTCATTCTCTCTCCCCACCTCTCTCTCTCTCTCTCATTCTCTCCCCCCTCTCTCTCTGTCTCTCTCATTCTCTCCCCCCTCCCTCTCTCTCTCATTCTCTCCCCACCTCTCTCTCTTTCATTCTCTCCCCACCTCCCTCTCTCTCTCATTCTCTCCCCACCTCTCTCTCTGTCTCTCTCATTCTCTCCCCCCTCTCTCTCTGTCTCTCTCATTCTCTCTCCCCCTCCCTCTCTCTAATTCATTCTCTCCCCACCTCTCTCTCTCTCATTCTCTCCCCCTCTCTCTCTGTCTCTCTCATTCTCTCTCCCCTCTCTCTCTCTCACATTCTCTCTCCCCTCTCTCTCCCTCTCATTCTCTCCCAACCTCTCTCTCTGTCTCTCTCATTCTCTCCCCCTCTCTCTCTCTCTCATTCTCTCCCCCCTCTCTCTCTGTCTCTCTCATTCTCTCTCCCCCTCTCTCTCTGTCTCTTTCATTCTCTCTCCCCCTCTCTCTCTGTCTCTCTCATTCTCTCTCCCCGCCCTCTCTCTCTCATTCTCTCTCCCCCTCCCTCTCTGTCTCTCTCATTCTCTCTCCCCTTCCCTCTGTCTCTCTCATTCTCTCTCCCCCTTCCTCTGTCTCTCTCATTCTCTCCCCCCTCTCTCTCTGTCTCTCTCATTCTCTCCCCCTCTCTCCCTCTGTCTCTCTCATTCTCTCTCCCCCTCCCTCTCTGTCTCTCTCATTCTCTCTCCCCCTCCCTCTGTCTCTCTCATTCTCTCCCCTCGCCCCTCCCTCTCTCTCATACTCTCCCCCTCTCTCTGTCTCTCTGATTCTCTCTCTCCCTCTCTCTCTGTCTCTCTGATTCTCTCCCCCTCTCTGTCTCTCTCTCTCTCCCCCTCCCTCTCTGTCTCTCTCATTCTCTCTCCCCCTCCATCTCTCTCTCTCATTCTCTCTCCCCCCCTCTCTCTCTGTCTCTCTCATTCTCTCTCCCCTCCCTCTCTCTATCTCATTCTCTCCCCACCTCTCTCTCTCTCTCATTCTCTCCCCCCTCTCTCTCTGTCTCTCTCATTCTCTCTCCCCTCCCTCTCTCTCTCATTCTCTCACAACCTCTCTCTCTGTCTCTCTCATTCTCTCTCCCCCTCTCTCTCTGTCTCTCTCATTCTCTCTCCCCACCTCTCTCTCTGTCTCTCTCATTCTCTCTCCCCTCTCTCTCTGTCTCTCTCATTCTCTCTCCCCACCTCTCTCTCTCTCTCTCATTCTCTCCCCCCTCTCTCTCTGTCTCTCTCATTCTCTCCCCCCTCCCTCTCTCTCTCATTCTCTCCCCACCTCTCTCTCTTTCATTCTCTCCCCACCTCCCTCTCTCTCTCATTCTCTCCCCACCTCTCTCTCTGTCTCTCTCATTCTCTCCCCCCTCTCTCTCTGTCTCTCTCATTCTCTCTCCCCCTCCCTCTCTCTAATTCATTCTCTCCCCACCTCTCTCTCTCTCATTCTCTCCCCCTCTCTCTCTGTCTCTCTCATTCTCTCTCCCCTCTCTCTCTCTCACATTCTCTCTCCCCTCTCTCTCCCTCTCATTCTCTCCCAACCTCTCTCTCTGTCTCTCTCATTCTCTCCCCCTCTCTCTCTCTCTCATTCTCTCCCCCCTCTCTCTCTGTCTCTCTCATTCTCTCTCCCCCTCTCTCTCTGTCTCTTTCATTCTCTCTCCCCCTCTCTCTCTGTCTCTCTCATTCTCTCTCCCCTCCCTCTCTCTCTCATTCTCTCTCCCCTCCCTCTCTCTCTGTCTCTCTCATTCTCTCTCCCCTCTCTCTCTCTCATTCTCTCCCAACCTCTCTCTCTGTCTCTCTCATTCTCTCCCCCTCTATCTCTCTCTCTTATTCTCTCCCCCCTCTCTCTCTGTCTCTCTCATTCTCTCTCCCCCTCTCTCTGTCTCTCATTCTCTCTCCCCCTCTCTCTCTGTCTCTCTCATTCTCTCTCCCCACCTCTCTCTCTCTCATTCTCTCCCCCCTCCCTCTCTCTATCTCATTCTCTCCCAACCTCTCTCTCTGTCTCTCTCATTCTCTCTCCCCTCCCTCTCTCTCTCATTCTCTCTCCCCCTCTCTCTCTGTCTCTCTCATTCTCTCTCCCCTCCCTCTCTCTCTGTCTTTCTCATTCTCTCCCCCTCTCTCTCTGTCTCTCTCGTTCTCTCTCCTTACCTCTCTCTCTCTGTCTCTCTCATTCTCTCCCCACCTCTCTCTCTCTGTCTCTCTCATTCTCTCTCCTTACCTCTCTCTCTGTCTCTCTCATTCTCTCCCCACCTCTCTCTCTCTGTCTCTCTCATTCTCTCTCCCCCTCTCTCTCTCTGTCTCTCTCATTCTCTCCCCCTCTCTCTCTCTGTCTCTCTCATTCTCTCTCCCCTCCCTCTCTCCCTCATTCTCTCCCAACCTCTCTCTCTGTCTCTCTCAGTCTCTCCCCCTCTCTCTCTGTCTCTCTCATTCTCTCTCCCCGCCTCTCTCTCTGTCTCTCTCATTCTCTCCCCTCCCTCTCTCTCTGTCTCTCTCATTCTCTCCCCCTCTCTCTCTGTCTCTCTCATTCTCTCTCCCCACCTCTCTCCCTGTCTCTCTCATTCTCTCCCCACCTCTCTCTCTGTCTCTCTCATTCTCTCCCCCTCTCTCTATCTCATTCTCTCCCCACCTCTCTCTCTCTGTCTCTCTCATTCTCTCCCCACCTCTCTCTCTCTGTCTCTCTCATTCTCTCCCCACCTCTCTCTCTCTGTCTCTCTCATTCTCTCCCCCTCTCTCTATCTCATTCTCTCCCCACCTCTCTCTCACTGTCTCTCTCATTCTCTCCCCACCTCTCTCTCTCTGTCTCTCTCATTCTCTCCCCCCCCTCTCTCTATCTCATTCTCTCCCCCCCCCCTCTCTCTCTCATTCTCTCCCCCCCTCTCTCTATCTCATTCTCTCCCCACCTTTCTCTCTGTCTCTCTCATTCTCTCCCCACCTCTCTCTCTCTCTGTCTCTCTCATTCTCTCCCCACCTCTCTCTCTCTGTCTCTCTCATTCTCTCCCCACCTCTCTCTCTGTCTCTCTCATTCTCTCCCCACCTCTCTCTCTCTGTCTCTCTCATTCTCTCCCCACCTCTCTCTCTCTGACTCTCTCATTCTCTCCCCCTCTTCCTGTGTCTCTCTCATTCTCTCTCCCCCTTCCTCGCTCGCTCTCATTCTCTCCCCCCTCTCTCTCATTCTCTCCCCCCTCTCTCTCATTCTCTCCCCCTCTCTCTCATTCTCCCCCCCCTCCTCTCTCCATGCCTCGTTCTCTAAAGCCATGAATGTACCGTAGCTCTACCATTAGCCTATTTAAGAAACAAAGAAAAGTCATCATTGTCTTGGCCACACAAGCAAATACTTCCATTACATGAATCTAGAACTTATTTTAGTATTCTAAACATGTGCACATGCTCTACCTCAAAACGTTCGGTTTAGTTTGCTCATTAAAAACACCATTGACTAGCGACGTGTTGCTTGGGCATGTAGTGTACCTTTAAACCACGATTTAAAAAAAACAACAACGAAAAAACAAAAACAAAACCTGTTTGGTTACACAGTACCCTCTATACAAAGGCTGGGAGACAAAAGCTCAGGATAGAGCATCAGGGCGTCGCGCTGTGAAAACTGGCGCACAAATTGCTGGGGAAATGAAAGCAGCACTGGCAGGAGAGAAGCGCCAGAGAAAAAAAAAAGCAACCCCAATGTCACTAGCTCCAGCTGGAATAACCTGCCCAGTGTGCAGCCGAACATTCCGGGCTCACATAGGTCTCACCAGCCTCATGAGGAGGCACAAAACCTCAGTACAAAGCCAAAAAGTGGTCATCATCGAACCACGATGGACGAACTATATATATACAAAAGCAAAAAAAAAAAAAAAATAATTTTCGTACGACATATATTAAAATAAATAATTCGGTGAAAAACAAACACAAGAAATTAATAATAAAGAAATGGAAGTCATGGCGTCTTTATTGAGCCGAAAAAAAAAAAAAAAAAGCCAACTAAAAAAGAAGGAAAAAAATATTTATAAACAATTGTAGATGAGCATTCCAGGGAGATAATTACACACAATGAAGATCAAGTACGCCGCAGACGACAAATAATATTACAAGGGTTGTCTATAAATTTACACTGAAACTATAGACGACATTTGATTAGGTTGACATTTGAGGGGGTGTTGAGCGAGGGTGGATGGCTCCCGTTCATGTAGTTTGATTCCTTGTCTACGGAATGCAAACTAACTTTCAACTTTTAACGAATATGTGATTCCTTACCAAAAGTCTCGCATATTGCAACTAATAAAAGACTTAATCTGATTAAAAGTAGTGGTTTTCTGTGGTACTACTGCTGTGCTTATTTTTTTTTTTTTTTTTTTTTTTAAATTAACAAACTTAAGATGTTTACAGCAATAATAAACTTACTTTAAAATGGTTTTTATAAATAAAATATTTTTTTGATATAGTCGAAGTACATGTATTTATGCATAAAAGAAAATTTTTACATTTTAAGAATAATTTTTTAATGAAGCAGAATTAAAGGAATTTACAATAAAAACCTAAATGTTGGACCATTTAATTCTGTTATAATCTCTGGTGCTACATCTATAGCATTCATTTTCACTGTACTAAAACAGTGCTACGTTCATCAAATGAAAGCCCTTACCATCTTCGAGCTCTAATATAAATACAACATAAAACTAAAATGTAATTTAACCTTGGTCAGGCCAAAAATAGAATATGCTTCCTCTATTTGGGACATGGATTGGATTGCCTGAGCTAGCCAGGAAAACCAGTGACTTGGCAGAATTTAAGTCATTGGTTAACATGCATGACTAGATGCATGACGCGTAGGACGTAATAATCTTTTTTAAAGTGACGTCTGTGTAAGATTAGAAATAATAATTACGTTACTTAAAGAAGTAAACTCTGATAAATCACTGCTTTTTTTTCTGGCAGATTCAGGAAACCCGTTCCATGTTATGGGATCCCAAATAGTGGAAACATATTCTAATATTGGTCTAATATTGGTCTATCCAAAGTTAAAAAGCATTTTAGTTGTATGTTCTTGATTTAATTTTATAATACCCAATGCTTTGAAAGAGATTCTGTCAAAGGCATAACACACAAAGGAATGGAGAAAGATAGCCAACAGATCACGAGTGGTGCCCCTACGGTTGGACAGACTAAGGGATAGGTGAAGGTGAAAGTGAATGCTTTGTTTGGTTTTTCTAAAGAATCAGTTCGCCAATACAGGGATCCCATGATAACTTTTAATTTATTTTTAAAAAAATAAAACTTAGGTGTTTTTAGTTTTTACTCTGTAACCGAGACCAATTGTCATGGAAGGCCTCAACACTGACCTTCAACGTTGCAACCTTGGGGCAGTGGAGACCAATAGCTCGTTGCCACGTCACAGGTCTGTACGACGTGGTAACGAGCTACAGCTATTGGTCTAAACTGCCCACAGTTTGTGACGTTGCAGGTCAGTGTTGAGACCTTTGACTAACTCCTGTCCTGTCTGGTTAAGTAGGGTAGGTAGACAACTATACATTTCCTTTATGAATGAAACTTTGACGCCGTTGAAAGCTTGTCTACTATCTCTCTAGGATACAAACTCTTTACTAAAATAACTTGGATTAGCTCAGGGGAGATGATTTGTAAAACTCTGGATTACCCTTTTAGTTATTCTACTATTTGGGCACCATGAATGCAACAGATAGACTACCACGATTAGCACAGATATAGTAACTAAGTGACAACATACTGTATGCCATTACGGTATTAAACACCAAATAAGATAACATACAACCAGGTGAGAAGCATAAGAATATATACAAATAAAATGGAGAGGCTGTACCATTAATTCGGCAGTGAAACCACATTTACACCTATCAATGAAATTGTAGAAAAACATTCTTATTTCAGAATTTTATAAAAAATAGAGGTGTATCCAAAGGCGCCGCTTAGGGGTGCGGGTTACACTGGTTACGCTGACATCTGTCCGCAAAAGGGGAGCGGTGTGGGTGGTGACTAAATTGATAAACTGTAAGAACTGACACAATTTTACTAAGAGAGTCGACGCATATAATACAGTTGTTTACTAATTAATATTTTATTTGGAGAAGGGACGGTTGGTGGCACTATTAGCTAATTGCACCGATTGACTCCAACCCCTAGCGACGAATCAGAGGGCCACAACTTTTCTCTCCCCCGAGACTTTGTAGATAAATTACTACATAGAATACCATACGAATATTTCAAACTTTGTAGTATAGATCTACTATAATAGGAAGAGACATTAGCGACTTATCGGGCTTGAAAGCTGTCTACATTTAGTGACATAGATTCTAGAGCATGGTATATTGGTAGAACAGAAGCTTGTCAATATTTGAGTTCTGTGAGGGGTTGGCGAGACTCAAATGTAAACTTGGTATTATGATTAGATTTGTTTCAACGCGAGGACTGACAAGTTGACGTGTTAAATTAGGGCAGCCCCATATTAAGCCTGTTTATCTATATGAGTATATGTATATGTGTTGTATGTGTGTGTGAAGGGGGTGAGTGTAAGGTGTCAGAGATTGCAGGAGATAGAAAGATTGTTTTACATGTAAATGAACAGAGAACGTGTTTGCTCATTATCTGTATATCACTTTCTGTTACAGTTAGAAACTTATTAGTTCTAACTTTTGTCCTTTTCTCTTTAGTTCTCTGTCTCTTTTCTTTCTTACCTTCGTCATTATCTTATTCTCTCTCTTTCTTTCTTTCTTTCTCTTTAATAATACTTATCTGTTTGATTTTTAACCAAGAAAAAAAAAGTCACTATCTTTTAATGACAAAGCCATGTCAAGTATAGGACTAGCTGGAAGTGTGGTATGCACTCTGGACTGTCATCACGAAGGTGCCGAGTTCGAAACTTGAAAGTGATGGAACTAATAACCATCATATGGATAATACGTAAAAAAATTGTCTGTCTGTCTATCTATCTATCTATCTATCTATCTATCTATCTATCTATCTATCTATCTATCTATCTATCTATCTATCTATCTATCTATCTATCTATCTATCTATCTATCTATCTATTTGTCTATCTATCTATCTATCTATCTATCTATCTATCTATCTGTCTATCTATCTATCTATCTATCTATCTATCTATCTATCTATCTATCTATCTATCTATCTATCTATTTGTCTATCTATCTATCTATCTATCTATCTATCTATCTATCTATCTATCTATCTATCTATCTATCTGTCTATCTATCTATCTATCTATCTATCTATCTATCTGTCTATCTATCTATCTATCTATCTATCTATCAGTCTTTCTGTCTATCTGTCTATCTATCTGTCTATCTATCTATCTATCTATCTATCTATCTATCTATCTATCTATCTGTCTGTCTGTCTTTCTGTCTGTATATCTGTCCTTCCGTATAGAAAGTTTTTAAAAACGGAATATAAATATTCCATATGGGCAGTGGTGCAGGGGAGAGATGGGTAGACACGTGAACTACGTCAGAGAAAAAGACGTATTGAAACAGATGGAACTCTGGGTAGAAATGTTCAATGCTGATGGATAAGTGTCTATCAGTGTGTGTGTGTGAGAGAGAGAGAGAGAGAGAGAGAGAGAGATAGTGGCTGTATTTGAGGTGATGTGCCTACGAATATTTTTGTGTCCAAAAAGTTTTAACAGAAAGAATAAAAAAAACACAATGATATATTATGTATCTCTGAGTAGTTCCGATAAGCTGCTTAGACATTTGTTTTAAGGACACAGTTTCTGCCTTATCCAGATATAAATCTTAAGCAAAACATTTTTTATTTGGGCTGTTTTTTTTAGCATGAAGAAAGTATTACTCAAAGCAGAAGTGACACTATCACACCCAGATTAGGTTATGAATAATTTATCCAGAAACCCAGCCTGGGGTTAGCAGCATTTAGAAATAAACTGCGTTTTAAGAATAGCAAAAGATACTAAAACTATGATGAAAGGTTGTAACTTTCTTTATAACTATCTCTATAACTATCTCTATAGCTATCTCTATAACTATCTCTATAACTATCTCTATTGCTATCTCTATAGCTATCTCTATAACTATCTCTATAGCTATCTCTAGTTTTTTTTTTAAAATTACACCGAAAGAAAAGTTTTTAGAATACATTTCAAACACTCTGCGATTCTATACACATTTAAGACAGGTTGTTTCAAGTATCCAATTTTAGAAGATTGTTTGGTGGACGCATACGGAAGTATTGATAAGCGAAATATTTTAACAGTCCAGACTGTTAGTCTACAATAAAGTCGGTTCGGTACTGTGAGTTCTCTGATTGAAGCAGTACGAGTCCAGGCCTGGAGAGAGAGACCAGTTTATCTTATATCTTATATCTTATATAATACAGACGTTACTTCAACATTTTTTTACCATATAAATGAAAATTTAATGTAACTATTACCCTCAAAGTGCAAAACTCATTTGCCTAGGAGTGTACATTAAATGAAATAATGGAACATTAAGTTGAGTACAGCATTTGTAGTCAGTGTATCGCGTAGCCATTCGAGTAGTATTGGCTGTTATTTATTTCATTATTAAACTACCACATTATTTTTGTTGTCAGGGTCATGAGATAGATGGGTTGAGTTGAGCTGTGTTTGCAGAGAGCCTTGAATAGAGGATCCTTACACTGTGCTAGTTTTGATGTTTTTAAGGCCGCATTTAACATCTCACAAAATAAAACAATCATTATAAGGCATTGTGTAAGTGTCTGAGGAGTACAAAATAGCGCTACGCAGACCCAACTATGACCTACATATTTTGTTACATAACAAGTAATGAAATTGTGATACAATATAATACATACTTCAATAATAAATGAAAACATTTTTTTACCATATAAATGAAAATTTAATGTATCTATTACCGTCAAAGTGCAAAACTCATTTGCCTAGGAGTGTACATTTAATGAAATAATGGAACCTTAATTGACGAGAACTCTTCATTTTGTGAAACAGAATTTATATCTGATGAAGTGTTCATACTGCGTAACAGTAGAAACAGCCGCCATGATGAAGTACTAATGGAGTAAGCCGTTCGACCAGACAGTCTAAAGCTCTGATGACGTTTCTCTTGGATGACTCTAACGCCGGCGAGAAATATTTCCATTTTTCATAGAGATCGATCGAGTGTATTTAATACAGCGGTTGAAATAAAAACAAAATCTATTAGTCTGTGGAGTTATATCATTCGTTAAAAGTTATGCAAGATAAATTGTACAATTGATATTCAAACTTGTAAAACTTGTTGAGTGTTAATTCCAGATTCTAATTACTTGAGCTAACCTTGAATAACGATAGACTACTACGGTCAATGGCATAATAATCTTCCCCGTACCCCAGTGCACAGCACAATAACCTTTCTCCCTAATTCCTCCAAGTTTCTGGGCGGATGTATGTACCAAAAAAGTCATAGGTTCTGCCTGCTAGACAGCGTAATAAACAATCAACGGAAGACCCACATAAGATTACAAAAAATAAATAGAATCCGATTATATTTACAACTTTTTAAGGGAACAAGTTGGTACCATGTAGTGTTGCGGCCGTCACTCTACTGCACGAAAGTCGCTGCATAAAAAGTCCATTTTTTAAAATATGCGTGTTATTTACATACAAAGTGTCTTCTTAGCCTTTATGAAAAAACATAAATGTTGACCAGAAAAAAACACAGTTAATTAATATTTATATATTTTGTGAACATTTCTTGTATATTTTATAAACAGATTTGACTTAGTGATACTGAAAATACAAAAAAATATCTTTCTTTGTTAACATATTTTTTACATTATCTCCCTCACATTCATGTATTGTTTTAGAATTGGTGTATTTTTATGAAAAATCGCTTGCATAATTGATTTTATAAACTAAACGGTTTACTTTTAGAAAACAAGAAACAACGCATGGTGAAATTATATTTGTCATTTCTCTTTTAGTTTTCGAGATCTGAGTTGACAGACGGACAGACGGACATTATGCACAAACATAATAGCGGCTTTTTTCTCTTACGGGATCCGCTAATAAAATGCGCTTAATTAATGCACAGGCAAGAACAGGAAAGAGTATCTCTACATTAAATTGTGACTTGTTTTTATTCCAAAAATATTTAGCATACATATTTTAAAATGTTTTATAATTTGTGGAGTCCCCCTTTACAGCCCAAGGAAGACGCCCGGTTTACACAGTCGTAAATCCGGCTCAAATGCAACACAACTTAGAACGAAAAGTAATCGAAGTTTGTTCCATTACAAGAAAATGGACACCTAGAATACTCACACATAAGAAGTCTAGTAAATAGGCTAATATTTATGTCACGTATACAGTTAAGTCACCAGTGATATTTTCGGAAGCAATTTGAATAAAGGTATTTGCCAATAAGTAACCGCACTGATTGATAAGACCTGAGTGAGTACTTAGCCAAAATATTTGGAAGAAAGATTTAGTGAGCTAAGTCCTTGTTGGGAGTGAGAAAAGTTGGTAAGACCAAGTCAGTTTGTGTTGAGAATAAGGAGGAGTATACTATGCCTGTGGTAGAAAGGACTTGATTTACGGTGTAGCTTAAAATATACTGTGTGTCTATGTATGTATGTATGTATGTATGTATGTATGTATGTATGTATGTATGTATGTATGTATGTATGTATGTATGTATGTATGTATGTATGTATGTATGTATGTATGTATGTATGTATGTATGTTTGTATGTATGTATGTATGTATGTATGTATGTATGTATGTATGTATGTATGTATGTATGTATGTATGTATGTATGTATGTATGTATGTATGTTTGTATGTATGTATGTATGTATGTATGTATGTATGTATGTATGTATGTATGTATGTATGTATGTATGTTTGTATGTATGTATGTATGTATGTATGTATGTATGTATGTATGTATGTTTGTATGTATGTATGTATGTATGTATGTATGTATGTATGTATGTATGTATGTATGTATGTATGTATGTTTGTATGTATGTATGTATGTATGTATGTATGTATGTATGTATGTATGTATGTATGTTTGTATGTATGTATGTAACTACATACCACCTACATTCCTATCCATTCTCAAGCAGTTTTACGTGGGACAAAAAGGCCAGATCAGACACAATCGTGCCCTTTCTGATCACTTTCCAATAGAAAATGGCGTGAAGCAGGGCTGTGTACTTGCCCCTACTATATTCGCTATCTTCTTTGGCGTAATGCTGGGTCAAATTAAGCAGCGATTGCATGAAGGCAACTACACCCGGTTCCGTTCTGACGGCAATGTGTTCAATCTCCGACGTCTACTTTCCCATACAAGAACAAAGGAGATGGTCATAACGGAGCTTCTCTATGCCGATGATTGCGCCCTGCTAGCTCACAATGAACATGACCTCCAGAACGAGGTAAACGAATTTGCATACGCTGCCGCCTCTTTCGGTCTATTTATAAACCTCGGGAAAACAGAAGTCATGTTCCAGAAGTCACCCAATGAAACATACTCAGCCCCAAGGATCACAATAAACGGACAGCCCCTTAACGTGGTAGACTACGTCACATATCTAGGTACTATAGTGTCAAATGACGCCTCACTTTCAAGGGAAGTTGATAACCGTCTGGGCAGGGCTAGTAGCGCTTTTGGACGCCTTCAGGCGAGAGTTTGGAAGAACAAATCGCTCCTCCTGCCTACAAAAATCAATGTCTACCAGGCGGTAATTTCTCTCAACCCTTCTACAAGACTCTGAGACATGAATACTATATAAAAAACAACTAAGACTTCTTGAGCTCTTTCACCAAAGATGCTTGCGCTCCATCATGGACATACGGTGGACATACGCGGCAGGACCGCACTACAAACAGCGATGTCCTTGCGAACGCCGGTATGGACAGTATAGAGGGACTTCTTATGGGCACGTATCCCGTATGGGAGACGAACGTATGCCAATGGCAGTCTTTTTTGATGAGCTAAAAGGTGGTCGCCGTAACAAAGGTGCCCAACGGAAAGGCTTCAAAGACCAGCTTAGGCGTCAACTTTCCTTGGCTGACATAGAAGAGAGCACCTGGCTGACATAGAAGAGAGCACCTGGCTGCATGCGGCGTCGGAACGAGACAGCTGGGGGTCACTCACGAAGACCGCGGGATACACATTTGAGACCAAAAGAAAATCTGCTGCCGAGGACAAACGCAGACGAAGAAAAGAAAATCTAAATCGACCACCTGCGGACAATGGTTATGTTTGCCCGAGATGTGGCAAAATATGTAGGTCACAGCTGGGGCTGCGCAGTCATGGGAAATACTGTATTCCTCACTAATCTTCGGACTCGAAGACAAGCCTTATATTTTTATTATCTACCTATCTATCTATCTATCTATCTATTTTTCTATCTATCTATCTATCTATCTATCTATCTATCTATCTATCTATCTATCTATCTATCTATCTTTCTATCTATCTATCTATCTATTAATTTATATTAATAATTAATAATAATGATAATATAATTAATAATAAAAAATGTTCCTCTTCCTCTATAATGCTGTACCTGCCTAGTTTAACAAAAAAAAAAAAACATTTTAAAATACTCTTTTACAAATACAATAACTCCTTTGTGTAACTTATTGAGCGATTGTTTGTCTCATGAAAATTATTGAATTTTTTATTAAAATTTTTTTTACCCCTTCTGCCCGATACAGAGTCCTGGTTAAACGAATGTATAGATCTAGTTCACCTTTGATATTCCAATGCTAAGCATTAAAAGCTAGACTTACAAGACAATGCGCACATTTTTCTCAAACATTAGTTTATTAAATTCTTGAATCAATAAACATTCGGAAATTCCCGAACGCGACAGTCCTTTCAAAATCGATGTAGGATCTAGACCTAGATTTAGTCTCTAGCCAAATTTAAATTAACTTTTTTTTTTTACTTTATGACATACGTAAAAACATGATGACAAACTAATTTAAATACATTTTGAACAGTGTTACGAACAGATGAACCTCTAATTATACACCAGCAGACTCATATATAGTAAATTATGAAGACTTTAATCTTGAGAAACCATTAATAATATATCAATAATAATCTATCTTATCTTATATAATACAAACGTTACTTCAAAAAAGATGCATTTAGTCATATATATTAACCAATGACTTAAATTCTGCCAAGTCACTGGTTTTCCTGGCTAGCTCAGGCAACCCATTCCGTTTTCAGTACTCCATTTTATCTGCTCGTAACAAACAGATAGGACTTAATTGATGCTCTTATTCAATTCTTCAATGTAGTGAAGCATGTGGTTTGCCTGAGCTCAATAGAGTTTCAAGCCTTTGGTCCACGCACTGAAAAAGCACGCAGGCCATACGTTTAGTACTTATCATTGTTCAGAAATATTAATAGATCTACTTTTTAAATGAAAGACAAGAAAACGTCAGCAAAAATCGGTGCTGCAGCACAACATGCCCATGGCTGCCTGGTCGTATGGTTTGCGCGCTGGACTGTCGTTCGGATTTATCGATGGTCTCGGTTCAAACCCTGCCCGCTCTCATCCCCCGTCATCCTGCGGGAGATTTGGACTAGGAAGTAAACTATTTTCAACTCTGAAGGAACATCCGAAACATGTAAAACATTTTACAAACATTTTACACTAGAAAAACACAGAAATGTCAAAATATGAAAATCTTAGTTTGGAGATTAAGCGACTTTAGTACAGTAGAAGTTGAATTAAATTACAATATTTAAAATTTTTAAATCTGAGGTCATCACCTTAGGTCATTAACAACATCACCATATGTGACTATGAACACCATCTTAGGTTACTACTAAAGTTACTATCAACATCACCATAGGTCTCTTTCAACATCCCCCTCAGGTCACACAAATGAAGCCAGCCCCCCGCTTTCTTAGACCGCATTCCAAATGTATTAACACTCATGAGTGTGTCAATCTGTATCAAATCTTTCAAGTCGGCGCATATTTCAGTTTCTAGTGCAAGATTGGATACGTTACATTACTTAGAATTAGGGCCGGTTCTACCATTCATAAACACGCCGACTTACTTAAAAGTACGAAATAGGGTGGAAGGAAAAAAATGTTTGAACCATGGCCCAACTTTGATGTGGGCTAAGTCGGGACATTTGTGTGTGTGTGTGTGTGGGTGTGATTGTATGAAATAAATCTTAAAGATACACATTGCTTTATTCAGTCCACTGATGTCTCAGGCTCCTAAGGTATTGAAATGTTGCCCCCGAGATCCTAGAAATGTTTAAGTATTGTAAGGAGCGAATAGAGGAAACAGATTATACTGAAGTTAAAGTACCAATGGGATTACGTTTGTCCTGAAGAAGTCTCTTGATAATAAAATTGCATCATGTCTATCTTAATCATAAATATTACATTTAAAAATGTGCAAATGCATGCGTTTTTCAGGTTACAGCAACTTCTACTGTTTTGTTTAATAAAACTGACTAGGCTATCCAAAATCGACATCTCATTTATGGTTATAGATATATATATATAGATTTCACAAAGCAATTGGACATTTTTTTTTGGGGGGGGGGGGAGGGGGGTTAGGGAGCAGATCTGGGCACAACATAACCTAACGCCCCTAAAAGGTCTTGAAATAACGCTTTAACAAATAAAATTATGTTTATTCTTACAATAAGTAATTAGCCTTGTTTCGTGCTAACATACATTAACAATGCTGTTATGATTATTGGATAACTGGATGGGTGTAATGTTTCATGGAGGGTAGAAAATATTTACTTTTGGTAAACTGTTGAAAATGTGGTGGGCGGGGAGTTGAATAACAGTTGCTACATAAAAAAAATTATAGTTTGAATCTTGGAAAATTGAGGCTAAATACACATCGTAGGAATGTGCAGCTTACGTAATCACGTCTGCAACTATCATTTCTTTCAAATTTGTTTGGGGAACAATGTCAACAGCCTGGTCTACTTTTTTTGTCATTATGCAGAAGAAACATGGACACTCCTCTCCCGGCATGCAGCAGTGTGGATGTAATATTTACAAGTCATATTCAAACCAAACTAATTTTTGTTGTTAGTTTACGCTACAAAAAGATAGATATAGGTATTTATGGTATAGATAGTTTGGGACATGGGATTATAATAATAATAATAATAATCTTTATTGTCCGTATGGAAATTTGTCTAACAATTTGTGCATTACATCTCAGAAATAGCAACAACAAAAAAATTAAAAAAAATAGAACATTGTTATAGTATATTTTGTTTGGTGTGGAGCCAAGTTCTTAAAACGTATGATATAGAAAAATAAACTATACACTTACAACTTACTTTTATATTAATGTTCTTTTATGTATTTTTTTACATTACATATTAAGCCTCTGCCATGTTATCTTACTATTCACCTATTCACGTTGTTATATTAGCTTGTGATCCTGTTCCGGGTATTCCTCACATTAGACATCTACTTATTGAATACATAATCTCATGTCATGATGTCGAATGTCAAAGTGCAGGTGCCCCTAAAAAAGCAAAACTCCCCGGGCCCCATAAAACCGTGGATACGTCATTGCATTCAGTTAGAAATTCATGGAGGAACCTGGATGGAACCTGGATGGAACTTGAACATGGATCTCACTAAAGGCTCTAACGATTTTCCTAGATATTTCATTGTTGATGTTATCGCTGAGAGAAGAATGACCAGCTCGTTGGACCCACGGGGAAAACGCTAGTACTATTGACCGTTATACATTTTTTCAACTTAAAAAAAAAAAAAAAAAAAAAATACATTTAGCTAGAGAACGTGGTTTAGATTTGGATCAAACATCTGTTTGGAAAGACAATCGGGTATTGAAAGGATTATCGCGTTCGGGAATTTTCGAATGTAGGCATTATTGATTATTGATTAAAGATTTAAATACATTAATGTTCAGGAAAATGTTTAGCATCGTCTCCTATGTCAAGATCTAAGGCCTAACATTGGAATAGTATAAACTGTAGTAGATATCTACATTCGCTTAACCAGGATTCTTTCTCGGGGATAAAGTAGGCGGGGAGGCAAGGGGGTCAAAAAATGTTTCATTGTTTTTAAATCTAACTTTCATTAGTTATTAAGAGAAAAACAATCACTCTATAAGTTGTAAAAAAGAGATATTGCCTTTTCTGTGGAATGTATTTTTCATGTTTTCTTGTTTTAATCTATAAATATAATCAAGTTCTTTTTTGGTATTTAATATTTCAATGTTTTGTTAAACGAGCTGTCTAGAATGAAATCAAATTTCTGGTAAAGAAACTAAAAGGTGAATTTTATGTTATAGTTACTTGTGATGCGCACAAAAACCTAGCCCATGTCTAGAAAAGAGATTGAAAGAGATTAAAAGAGATGGACCACAGCGCCCTGAGCTTACTATATAGGATTACGAAAGACGCGCTGAACACAAGCAATACAAATAATGCCTTGACCCGAATGTTTAGACTGTTTAACTGCTTGGTCTTACCTCTCGCCTGGGTACAATGCTTCCCTCCAGGGATCTCTTTCCGCCTTTCGGGCAATTCCTAATAAAACAGGCATCACAGAAAGACAATGTGAGAATGACAGCTGTCACCAGAGATGACAATGACAGGCCGACTAGTGATGACATTTGTGTGGCAGTGAGTTCTTTCCTTGGTCAAGTCAACAAATTGCACGAATTTATTAGCTCTATCTTTTCAACACTAACTATGACCGCAATTCTTAGCACTAAACTTTAGCTCAGAAGTCTAAAGCTGATACAGCAATTAAGGAAATAAACACAAGAACTGTAATGGAGACCGTTTATTTTACTCCAAGAATTAAAAACCAGTGCTGTAATCTATCACTTTAGTGAGGTGCCAAAATTATTAGTAAGCTACTAGTTTCTACTAAAGAAACTTTTTATAGATACAAAGTCTTGATGTTACAAAAATCTGTGCTCCTAAGTTCTCTATTTAACCCTATTGGTTTTTATCACTCACTGACACTTTGAAGTGCGGGGGTTTCAAATTTGACGAGAGGAGGTCAAATAACGCGACACATTAAGAACTTGTGTAATATTTTTATCAAATTTTTTTCTTTTTGACACGACACAGCTTCCCCTCTATACTGGTTTTTCTCTATTTGACTTTGTTCCCGGTAAAAATTCCCTAACTCTGCTAAGTTCTTTTTTTTTTCAGAGCGTTGGCAGATTGGGTGCGCGTCTGCTGAAAATGTCGTCTGCACGGTGGTTTCGGACTTTCTGTTTACCCGCTCTCGCTCTGTCAACCGCTTGTCCGTGATTTACAGAGCCGACAGAGATTTCTGTAATATTAGATCTAGGTCTAGCTGTTCTTAGGTTTTTGTAGATTAAAACCAAATAGTGGAGTACTAATGGTAGTGGGAAAAAAAGTAAACTATGCAAAGAATAAATGACATATTAAAGTAAAAAAAAAAAAAGAAAGAAAGAAATACCTCTGAGCAGTGACGTAGCTATGGTAAAGGGGTGGGGGGGGGGATAATTTTGGAGATACCCACAGGCCCCCACTTGTGGGAGCCCCCAAATGAGTGTTCGAAATTTTTTTTTTTTACATTAAATTTTAATATTACGCCATTATCTCATGTCATGATGTAGAAAGTCAAAATAATAATAATAATAATTATAATAAGGCATGTCTTCGAGTCCGAGGATTAATGAGGAATACAGTATTTCCCGTGGCTGCGCAGCCCCAGCTGTGACCTGAATATTTTGCCACATCCAGGGCAAGCATAATCATTGTCCGCAGGTGGTCGATTAAGATTTTCTTTTCGTCGTCTGCGTTTGTCCTCGGCAGCAGATTTTCTTTTGATCACAAATGTGTATCCCGCGGCCTTCGTGAGTGACCCCCAGCTGTCTCGTTCCGACGCCGCATGCAGCCAGGTTCTATCTTCTATGTCAGCCAAGGAAAGTAGACGCAATCGCTACCTAGAAATGCAGGGCCACTAACAGGCCAAGTTCAAGGGGTTCCCAATCTCTTTTACGCCACTGCCTCGGAGCTATCGTCTCAGATTAAGGAACCAAATCTGAACTACTGGCCCGAATAGCACTGTCCTCAGCAGCACTTGCAGCTCAGAACAATATGGAAAGACAAAGTCATAGCCTCATGACCTTGCGAATCTTGGACGCTGACTGCAGAACTAGAGAGGAGGATCTTAGCAATGGAATTGAGATGCTACAGAAAGATCCTAGGTGTCACATACAAAGAACGCATCACAAACGAAGAGACTGGAGACAGGATTACAAAGGTAATTGGGTCCCAAGATGACCTAATAACCACGGCATTAAAACAGAAATTTAAACTCCAAGTCACAAGGCCCTCAGAACTCGCAAAACCATCCTTCAGGGAACAGTACCAGGAAGAGAAAAAGGAGACAGAGAAAGCGATGGAAAGACTACGAAAAAGAATGGAAGAACCTGTCATTTAAAGAGGTGCTTTCCAAACCAAAAGACAGAGAGGAATAGAGAAAGACCAACCGCCTTTACTTTTCTCCAACTAATGTCAGGTAGCCATAAGAGCTGGGTGGATTCAGAGGCGCCCAAGGATCCCGAAATTATAAAGCAACGTCTTCACCAGACTTCGAAGCCGGGACCTCCGGTTCGGAAACCAAACGCTTTACCGTTCAGCCACCGCGCCTAGAGATCTCCTGTTTGTCTCTTGTGTTTGTTGCACTTTTTAAACCACAGTACACCCACCCCAAAATAGAATTCAATAAATAAATAGACTCAGACACAGAAGCTCAAGACTTTTTTTTTTACAAAGCTTATATCAATTCACTCTGACTGTCTGGATCAAGTTAAAACTTTTGTAGATTGTTAGAAATCGAAGACAAAATATAAATCAATCAAATAATTAACCAATTAATTCACTATTTAATTGTGGAGTTCTTTCCCGTGAATAAGCTATATCTAAGATTAGTATCCACTACAACGCACTGGCAGTTCACATTTCCAAAGTACTTCTAGTCATAAGTTACGTTCTTTAGTTATACTTTATCTCTAACTCTCTAACTTCAAAGTGGTTGACCTGAAACAAGGCATTACAACAGTTTTCTGTAACACTTGATTCCAAGCTAAATCATTTGCTGGACATTAGGTCATTGTGCGCACAAAGTTCGCGTTGCTCAAAATAATGGGAATGTTAAATATTTACAATAATACCCTGCTCTGAGGATTACTTCCCTTTCTTTGGAAAATACTTTATATCTTTTTTTTTTTCTTAAATTATACATGGCACTTACAATGTCACTAATCCATGTAGTTAGTCAACACAGTAAAACAAGCAATAAGACACGATCCTTTGGTATCAGTAATTAGACAGCGTTTATCCAATGTACTTTTATCCCCCTTTTTTTTTTTTTGTTTTACTTTTTTCCCCATAAAGCTTATATTAACTCACTCCGTCTGTTTGTCTGTTAGGGATGATTATTTTACACCTTTTTTTCTCTCCCTCTTCCTAATCTCGGATCAAGTTGAAATTTTACACAACTATTCATAATTTTTTTTAACCAACTAGTAAATTAGGGGTAGTTAATTAATAGTGTTATATATATAAAAGGGGAGATAAACGTAGCAGTTTGAGGAAATATGTCACTGAGTGTGTGTGTTGCTTTACCATATAGATATAAGTTTTTGTTTTTGTTTAAGTATTGCTTTTTGTTTTGCTTCTCTTATCATATGAAAACTATATTGAATTTTTGTTTTAACTGTTATATCGAATTCATTTCTTAACTATTCCATGCACGTGACCTTAAAGATGGAAATTTAGTGTCTTTATCATCTTCATATAAATTGGCTATCAGCGGATACGATGAATCCACTGACATATAACATCTTGCACATCTATTTAAACAATAAAGGGATAATTTTTCATATATGAAATCTTTCGTGTATTCGGTGAACCTAATGTGGAAGTATTGATAACTTTGGTGTATTCGGTGAACCTAATGTGGAAGTATTGATAACTTTGGTGTATCCGGTGAACCTAATGTGGACGTATTGATAGCTTTGGTGTATCCGGTGAACCTAATGTGGACGTATTGATAACTTTGGTGTATCCGGTGAACCTAATGTGGACGTATTGATTGCTTTGGTGTATCCGGTGAACCTAATGTGGACGTATTGATAGCTTTGGTGTATCCGGTGAACCTAATGTGGACGTATTGATAGCTTTGGTGTATCCGGTGAACCTAATGTGGAAGTATTGATAACTGGTGTTCTAAAAGCATTTCAGAATATTTTTGTCTTAGTATTGGAGAATGAATTACTGACGTCTTAAAAAAATAATTGCTAATATCTAGTTTTACTATAGGAGAAATAAACCACTTGACTACCTAGCAAGGGGGTTCGAGTTCAAACCCAACTTGAGCAGAGTTGTGTAGGCAGCTAGGAAACCTTCTTCCCTCACCCACTGATCCACAGGAGGGAGGGGGGACCCTAGCGCATTGAGAAATGCTACAAGCTCAAAAGTAGTGCTCTAGATAAGCTATTCAAAAATTGATAAATGTATATAGGCCCATATTAGTCCTGGACGTGTCTAGTCTATTTATTTCAAAAAAAAAATTAAAAAATCCAATTTTCTCTTTTCATTTTCAAACCTTCTTTTATAGGTTACAATAAAATCCAAATATAAATCCAAATCCAAATCTAAATCTAAATCCAAAACTAAATGTAAACCCAAATCTAAATCCAAATCTAAATCCAAATCCAAATCTAAATCTAAATCCAAATCCAAATCTAAATCTAAATCCAAAACTAAATGTAAACCCAAATCTAAATCCAAATCTAAATCCAAATCCAAATCCAAATCCAAATCTAAATCTAAATCCAAAACTAAATGTAAACCCAAATCTAAATCCAAATCTAAATCTAAATCCAAATCTAAATCCAAATCCAAATCTAAATCTAAATCCAAATCCACCAACGCACATTTCTCCAAATATTTTTCTCTTTTTTTTTCTCTCAATGTCTTTTCTCTAGGACAGGATTTTAAAAGTGTTAATCGGATAGTGAAAACTGTGAATTACTTAAAGAATTGAAATATCCTCAAATTTAAACAAAAAAAGGCGAACTATCTTAGCAGACGTTTGAACTGAATTCAATTTTGTATTTCGTTTCTTCGAGCTTCTAGTTTTGTCAAAACCACTAGTCAAAAACTAAGGGCCATAACGCTACATATCTACGGCATATAACACATACATGAAGCCCATAATTCGTGGATAGTAGTATGGCTGATTAGTAAAGTTGTTAGGAAGTCGAGCTAACAACGCGACTGATCAACAATTTTTATTTTTCAAAGAAAAGATTTAAAGTATCAGTCTTTAAATGTCCACTCTTTCCCCCCCCCCCTTTTTTTTTTGTAATGCTTATAACAATGCCTGATGCCTGGTGATCATTTCCAGCCCATAAAGCGTTGCATTAATCCACTCCCCCCCCCCCCCCCCTCGAAATTTGGCCAATAGTGAATAATAAAGTCACGGCGTTTCAGTTCGATTATATATTTCCGTCGATGCGACTCATGCACCGCGTGTGGAAAACTTATTTGGCCCCCAGTCTGATCCAAGTTGGCCACCACTGCTTTAAACAGTCTGATAAAAATCTGGTTATCCCTGAACTATTATATTTGTTACTCATACCATTATTATTGTTTGCTATAATACTGTTATCTCCCATTGCCCAACACAGAACCAGACCAGACAAGTTCAAATAGGCGGGAAACTACGCCGACTATGCCCTGGCCATGTCGTCTGCGTGATCAGCGCTAATTTCGTTAAGCCGCCTGTACCAAGGGGCCAGATTGGCCGTCGAGCGTTGCCCCACAATATGCCAAGTTGCCGAAGAAGTGCAATCAGGGAGTCGCGAATTTATTGCGTTATCTTTCTCTTCCCCCCCCCCCCCTTCACAATTCTCTCTGACACAGCGCAGACCGTTGAAGGTGGGTGTCTATAGGGTGAAATCTACTAAACGGAGTCTGTGATGATGGAGGGGCGCTTGAAATGAGGGGGGGGGAGCAGGTCCTCCCGATAGCACGATGGGGCGGTTATCAATCTCAGATTTGTTTGTGATGAGATTCATTCTCCCGTGGTGGGCGTCCAGAGGGAAGAGAACTGTGGAAAAGGGGGTGGGGAGAGGAGAGGCGCACGATGTCCTCGTGGGATACAAACTCAAAGCTTAATAGAATGTTGGTTTGTTTCGCATCTTCGCCCCATCCCATTTTTTATAATGTTTTGTTTCGTTATCTGGGGATAAAAAAAACTAGGACTCACATAATTATAATATTAATGATTCCAACTTCTCTCCCACCTCGCGTGAGCGGCACGCGACAGGTCCAAATTAAAAAAAAGTCACGCAGGGGTTAATTTTGTTGCTTCGGATCACGACAGCCCAGTGGTACTTTGAATGTTAAAAGCCCAGTGGTTCTTTGAGTGTTTTTAAAAGTCCTGTGACTCCTTGAGTGTATAAAGCCTGGTGGCTCATTGAATGTTAAATGCCTAGTGGTACTTTGAATGTTGTACTTTGAATGTTAAAAGCCCTATGATACTTTGAATGTTAAAAGCCCTATGGTAGTTTGAATGTTAAAAGCCCAATGGTACTTTGAATGTTAAAAGCCCAATGGTACTTTGAATGTTAAAAGCCCAATGGTACTTTGGATGTTGAAAGCCCAATGGTACTTTGAATGTTAAAAGCACAATGGTACTTTGAATGTTAATAGCCCAGTGGTACTTTGAATGTTAAAAGCCAAGTGGTATTTTAAATGTGGTACTTTGAATGTTAAAAGCCCTGTGATACTTTGAATGTTAAAAGCCCTATGGTAGTTTGAATGTTAAAAGCCCAATGGTACTTTGAATGTTAAAAGCCCAATGGTACTTTGGCTGTTGAAAGCCCAATGGTACTTTGAATGTTAAAAGCCCAATGGTACTTTGAATATTAATAGCCCAGTGGTCCATTGAGTGTTTAAAGCAAAGAATTTCCACGTTTGTTTGAAGCACAGTGGTTCTTTGGAAGCTAAAAACCATGTGGCCTTTTAAATATTAAAAGTTCAGTCATTCTTTGAGTGAACTACAAAGATGACATGGACAGGCCACAAAGAACTACAAAGATGACATGGACAGGCCACAAAGAACTACAAAGATGACATGGATCGGCCACAAAGAACTACAAAGATGACATGGATCGGCCACAAAGAACTACAAAGATGACATGGACAGGCCACAAAGAATTACAAAGATGACATGGACAGGCCACAAAGAACTACAAAGATGACATGGACAGGCCACAAAAAAGTACAAAAATGACATGGACAGGCCACAAAGAACTACAAAGATGACATGGACAGGCCACAAAGAACTACAAAGATGACATGGACAGGCCACAAAGAACTACAAAGATGACATGGACAGGCCACAAAGAACTACAAAGTTGACATGGACAGGCCACAAAGAACTACAAAGATGACATGGACAGGCCACAAAGAACTACAAAGATGACATGGACAGGTCACAAAGAACTACAAAGATGACATGGACAGGCCACAAAGAACTACAAAGATGACATGGACAGGCCACAAAAAACTACAAAGATAACACGTATTCTGTCACTTGATTCCGAGAAAATGTTTGGGGGGATGTATTACATTGTAACTAAAGCAAACACATAAAATATTTGAACTCAGAAGCGCACACGAAACGCCCATCTTCTAAACAATCATTTTCTAAATATCTCAAGCTAATGAAATTATTCGACCCCGTATTCTACCAGAAAATAAAAAACTTATTTCATTGTGTTGTCTATTTTATGAATGACGTTTGTACCAGTTGGCTGACTTCCTGTCAGGCTGTTTTGAGACTTCGCACAATTTCATGCACCAAAAGTTGTTTGTTTGAAGCCTTTAATTGTCGCGTCTGTCAATTAGTTTTAGCATACACATTATTTTATTAACTAAAAATGATCCCAAAATGTGAAAGTTGAACGATTTTCAGTAGTATAATAGAAACAGAATCAGCCTCTCCCACAGACAGGTTAAGAAGTAAATAGAAATAACAACAATTGACTCTCCTTACAAAATTCGCATATATTTTTTTTTTGTGGAAGCCCCTTTCTTGTGGAGGACCAGGGACTGTAGTGTCGTCTGCCCTCCTTTAGATCCGGTGCTGTAACTTTACAAGATTTGGTTAAAAATCTATTCACTCTGGATCAGCCAGTGAAAGTTGTCACATATCGCACCAGCGAGGTGAAAATAAAAAGAGCTCTTCTTTTATTCTGTACACCAGATCAGAGGCGGCCTTAGCAGTGCGCGGGGCCCTGGGCGAATTGTCAAATGCGGGGCCCTGAACCGTATGGGTAGATTATATATATATCGTATCATGTCACGCTAAGGAGATCGTCCGCCTCTAGGGCCCTTTTTTTCTTGTTACAAACATACTATATAAAAAAAACATACGGAACATACTACCTTACATAAGTACTGTACTATTGGCCTTTTAACTACATTAACTCGAAATGTTCTCCAGCTTAACTTCTGGATCTGATACGTCCATATAACGCTTTTTAAAATACTGTAATAACTTAAGTGAGGCAACTCAACGAGGCACATATATGTTTATTTACACGACATCACAGGTACACAAACAACATGTATCTTAGGCACAGGCTTTTCACTTCGGCTCTCAACTTGGGCGGAAATCGTTTTCTCTCTTCCAATTGTTGACATCCTTCTCAGTCTAGTTTAGCACAGTGCGCACCTTCTAGCTTAGATGGCGGTGCGCATGGCAGAGTTATAACAATACATATGTTCTTTGTGGCTAACATGAAGCATGCAGTAAGAATGACTGGAAACTAAACCATCAGGCCTATAAGCTCGTTATTAATCTTATATCCGAAGTACTGGTCTTGAGCCTCGGCGTTCTTAATTCGTCGATGTTCTATTTGGGTCGACATTGTCAAGTATCTCAATCAAGTCTAAAAGCTGACCGTTGTTCGGTGCACAAAGTTTCTCTGTTCTCCCACGAAATGTGCTTTTTTGTCCATGGAGTATTTCATTTCTAATTTGTTCTTGCAGAAAGTCATTCATTGCACTATCCATTGGACATTCTCAGAGCTTAATCGAACCACGCTGACACATACTTATAAGAATGCTTTTTTTTTTGTAAAAAAAAAATAGTTGCGGTACTCGCTGATGGAATACTAATAAATTAATAATAAACGTTAAAATACAAGGAAAATAATAGTTTGTCCCCACATTGAAAAAGGTGCCGTGACGCCGTACCGGTGCGTACCGTCACAAAAAAAAAAGCACTGCTTATAAGTATGGATGGCTGCATGACCGAGTGGTGTGCGCGCTGGACTGTTGTTCGGTCGCCTCGATGGTCCCAGGTTCATACCCAGCTCGATGACTGCCCCTCCCTCCCCCGTCGTCCTGTGGGAGGTTTGGACTAGGAAGTAGATTATCTTCAACTCTGAAGGAACACCCGAAACACGTAAAACATTTTTAAAAACCTTTTAACGAGATTTACAGAAAAATTGCAGCTGAATTTTATTACCAAGATGTTTCTAGTAGCAGCAGCTTTCGTTTGCCAATTGTCCTCCAGTAGCTATCGTTTCAAACAACTTATTAGGAAAAGAAAATAGTGCCTTCTTATCTTATACAGACACAGTGGTTCATTGACTTTCTCAGATCCGACTATCTAATGAAAAAAAAATATCAGCGTTTTTTTTTTCCACTGAAACACGGGTTTTTCACGCGGCCACACGATGTATATACACAGTAGCCTATTGGGGAAAATGAATACGTCATCGTCAAACTTTCTGGATGCTGATTGGCCAAAATAACTAAACGAGCTAGGCCACAGTACACAGTGGTTTCTTCCGGCTACTTTTTGGTTTGCCCTTTTTTAATGCCAAGATGAAATGTTAAAACAGTGATAGCCGCTTAGAATGTACAGGTCATAAGATGCTGTCGTTATCGAATCTGAGCGATACTTCGAAACCAAAAATGTCATGTTAAGAGCTTACATGATAATTGGTTGGTACATATAGATGCCAGAAACTATTTAGCTACAAGTCCTAGTTTATGAGAAATGGTCTGGTTTTCGAAGCTTACCGGGGCAATGGAATCTCTTACCGCCGGGCCCCTCTAAGGCGCGGGGTCTGGGGGCGGTTGCCCCACTTGCCACCCCCTAAGGCCTCTACAGCACCAGATACACCTAAGAGTCTATTTATGAAAATCCCCAATGCAATCAATTGTTAATTTCATATAAAGGCCTGGTATCAAACAGATCAATTTAACATGAATCATTAAAGCCTGTATCCCTAAACAACGTGACAATGTGAAATGATGCAGAAAGATGAGACTTGTCTGTAGCATTGCAATGTGAACAGATACCTTACAAAACTATTTTGATCAGACGCGACAGCCAATCAGATTAAAAGATACATTCATGTTCCAATTCAACATCAATTTCTCACATTAACCGCTTTTCTTTTTGCTCATTTATATTTAAAAAAACCCACAACTTCCTAAACAAAGGGGAAGTAAATGACTTAAGGGAAAACACGTTTAACTCTTTATTTCACAGATTGATAGATTCTCTTCTCTTTGTTGGATTCTACGAGCCCTAACGAAAATTGCACGCATCAGTATATACTATATGTTTTGTTTGTTTGTAAAATGTTTTACATGTTTCGGATGTTCCTTCAGAGTTGAAGATAATTACTTCCTAGTCCAAACCTCCCGCAGGACGACGGGGGATGAGAGCAGGCAGGGTTTGAACCCTGGACCATCGATAAATCTGAACGACAGTCCAGCGCGCAAACCGCACGGCCAGGCAGCCATCTATAGTCTAGATTAGTACTGCCACACCTCGGACTTATGTCTCTATCAGGTGCTCTCTGGTCCATCAAAAAATGCAAAATGAAGCCGCACATAGAACGATTCCATTGCGCCCAGCGATTTTATTTTTCAGGCATTTTGCTTTGGCGTAAGGGGGGGGGGGGAGGAGAGGTAGCTGAGTGGTGTAATGTACTAGTTTAGAGAGTAGGTTAGTTTTGTTAGTTAAATATATTGTGTATTGTTTTAGCGATGGTAAAAGTAGTGACGTAGTAAGACAGACTAATGACGTGGTAGACTTAGGCGAACAAGAGACCAACATGGCGTTATGTTAGAAGTAGGTTGTGGTTTAAATAGCAGTTAGATATAGCAACGTTTTAGGAAGACTGGACAGATTTCTTAGTGGTTAATAAAGTCTCATTTTATAGAACTGAATGGGGTTATCAACTATATTCAACTTGTAATGTTCTGTGGCTAATGTTAAGTAATAAATGATACATAGTCGAAGTCAAATTAGATTAGCCCATAACAGTGGTTTAGCGCTTGGCTTCCCAACCTGGGGGTCCTGGGCTCGAATCTTCGGGATAATTAGCGCGCCCTGAGTCCATCCAACTCTAATGAGTACCTGACTGAAGCTGGGAAAAGTAAAGCCGGTTGGTCGTTGTGCTGGCCACGTGACATCCTGCAAGTTAACCGTTGGCCAAAGAAACGTGGCCTTTACATCATCTGCCTTTTAGATCGCAAGGTTTGAAAGGGGAACTTTTCTTTTCTTTAGGCGTTTAAGAAATGTCTAATTCTCAAGCCAAGATAGAAGGGACCAGCCGCGACTGGTCTAGATGGCAAACAAAAAATACCCCTCCTAGAATGTCTAGGTTTAGAGGGTGGTGCGAGCCTCACGGGGCATCAGGTGGCGAAGGGTATCAAACATCGCCACTGTAAGCACCTTTTGAACAGGAAAATATTAACCAAGTGCTATCCAGTTAATGGTATGGAGGGGGGGGGGGCATGAACGGAAATTCTTTTGTATGGGAGCGTCGATGTTAAAAGTTTGAGAAACACAAACATCTTGAATAAGCTTTTTTTTATAAAAACAAATATAAAAAAAGAACAAATATGTTCGGTTTGTAACTGGTTTTTTTTTTGAGGCATCAACAAAAGTTGCCGCCCTAAGCATCAAATACCCTAGCTACGCCACTGGCTAGGACTCTAAGACTAAACGAATAATGTAAGCTTAGGATACTTATTGCCTTAAAAAAAGTATGTAATTGAATTTTTAAAAATAATAATTGCTTGTACGATGCAATGTTGTATAGAAAGATTTTTTTTCCAAATAAACTGTTAATAAAAAAAAAGTATTTACTATTATTACCTAGCATAAGTATTATTTGGTATATCTCCTATAGTATTATTCAGCCACCTTAGAAGTCGACAGTGGCTTCCTAGACTAAAGGCTAGTACTCACGTACAGAGATCAATGCTGTCTATTTTACGTTTGTACTGTTGAAAAATTACGGTTAATTGGAATTAAAATTGTTCTTTCCATTTGTGTCTTCACACTTGACAAGTCTCAAATGTCATTGTGAAGGACCAAGTGTAAATATCTCAGTGACAGAGACATAATTGGTTTATGGGGGAGGGAGAGGAGATTGGGTAACGTTGTACACTTCACACATCGAAGATAATATCGAAGCTGAGATAAGTGGATCTTGTTAAAGCGTCCACACACAAAAAAAATCGTTTTGGGGCCTTTAGATACTTAAATCCGGCCCTGAATGCGCTATACAAATAAAATTAGATAACAAATAAATATAGTTTTTCTTGAGCAACGAAGCAACTATAGACCATCTTATGAGATAAATGATAGGGACAATGTCACTCACACAATGTCAGTTCCCCCACTCACCACTCTCCCTCTCTCTCTATATAGACCTATATATATATATATACATATATATATATATATATATATATATATATATATATATATATATATATATATGACTCGTGTGGTGTCTTGGTGTTAAGAATACAAACACTTAATTAGTGTGAACATTTTAACTGAATTTGTAGTATATTTTTAAATTTATTCTAGGTATTTAAATACATTTGCTGCATAGTAATTTACATACCAGTGATTTCAAAGCTATGTGGAGTGTGAATTAAATTATCGCAGGAGGCATGTATATAGAATTCAAACCTTATTTTTCGTATGTGTTTTTTGCTAAGATTTCAAACTCTTCAACTCTTCATGAATCAACAAAAAATATCACCAAACCAGAATCTTCTAGAGTCTTATATCATATGTCTCAATTTGTGTGCTGCGACCATAGACATAAATAAATATAGACTGGAAAAAGGAAATAACTTCATGTAACTTGAAAACATGTATATCTATTGTTGTCGGATTTCCGAATTCTGAAAAGTTGCATGATCTTCATTCTTAGAGATTAAACAAAACTACACTGCCTCCATAGACATAAATAAATATAGACTGGAAGTAGGAAGTTATTTTTATTTGGGGGAAGTCAAATATGTTTTATGTACTATATCTATGTGAACAAAAAATGGCGGCGGCAATTGAGCTATAAACTCTAGGACTAACATTTCAGCCAATATATAATTATGATCTTTAGTTTTGAAAAGTACAAAACTGCCATATTCCCAATATTTTGCCTTTGTTTCATAATCATAGACATAGGTAAATATATATAGGTTTGTGATGTGGATCTATGTTTGTTGGCATGGCTTCTTTATTAATGTATGGCGGTCGTCTTATCGATTCAAATTGTTAGAATTAGTTTTTAGTTTAAAAAGTCAAAGAAAATGAGCAGAACATTCTCTAATGTTCATAGTACGATAGGCTAAGGATAAATTCTAAAGGTTGAGAAAAAAATGAATATTATACACAGTAACTTTCAGCTTCAGTAAGTCAGAATAATTCAGTATCACTGTGACTGTCACTAATTTAATATTGATAGATCTAAATCTAATAAATATGACTAATATTTGTAATAACTAGGTCTAATACTTTTCATACTTTTTACAACTAACTATTAAACTAGTCAGTCTAGCATCTATGCACGCAGGCTATAGACTAGATCTAGTATAAGTATAGATTATAGATCTAGTGACAATCTAGTCCTAGACTATTTATATACTAACTATAGACTAGACTATACAGATTACAATTATAGTTTATCTTATCGTATAGTATAGTATAGTAGTATAGTTGTAGTAGTAAGTAGTATTTTTTTACTATAGTATTTATATAGACTAGATCTAAATCTAGTATTTAAAACTACTTATAATTATTTTAATTATGTAAATTTAATAGTAAAAAAAAACATGGCATATATAAAATCTAGAATTCTAGGGGTATATAGGTTATGGCTGAAAAAAACAACTATAAATACTTTTAATTTTACACTGCTCATAACTGCTGTATAACTCATACAAACTTATCTTTTCCCAAATGTTTCCCATAATAATTGTTACTTTATCGTCCAGTCTATATATATATATGTCTATGGTTGCAACCTTAGTGAGACCTCTCCTACTTTTTCAGAAGTCGTCTGCTATCAATGAGGCCCATAATGGCGCTTTGGTTGATCTTCATAGCGCTCAGGGGAGGGGTGCATCTTTACATAGATTGAAAATGTCTTAGCACAGCTGTTGAATAGTACGAAAGTGCTTGCTATACTGTTGCTATGCTGTCCACAACTGTCGCCAGCAGAATATGGTTATTCCTAAGATAATCTTGCTAGCATATGCCGTTATAGGGCGAAAGCACTTTGGATAAAATAATACAATAACAACTGAGACATTTCCAAAACAATAGTTTTTCAAAGAAGTCGATTCTTTAAAAGCCTTGATTCGTATAGCCAGAACAATGTTCAGATTAAGCGCTCTTGGAAATACTAAAACGGACAGCACGTGATTGGAGTCTGTGAGAAGGTAAATGAGTAGGCAAGGATCCATTACAAGATTTCTTGAAGTTGATCAGTAGTGTTACATTATTTTGAAATATTACGTCATTGTTTCTTGTCCTTTGTTTGAAATACTTGAAAGGATATGACATAGAACGAGATCTTTACTTTCTTCTCGTACAAGATATTTAACTCGTTTTATTCATTAACCTACAATACTCTTTTTTTTTTTTGTAAAGTCAAATACATATAATAATTATAATATCCAAACAAACCCACTGTAATCCCAAGGCAATAAAATGTCTTCATCTTAAACAAAATTTAAGAGTTAAAAATTTTTAGGTTCAGAATTGCGCCAGAGTTTGGACGTATCTTTGCTCCACTGATTATCACTATCTTTGTACTACGTGATAAGCCACAAGATATCTTAAGACAATTATCTTTGCATCTTTTCTGAGAAAGCGCTCGACAGTCAAGGCCTCGTGGATATTTACAGGTTCTTATGATATATATGATAATGGGAAGCGTGGTCTAGAGGCTAAGTACGCTTTAACTTAGCTTGTCCTGGCTACTTCGGGCAGAGTTGTGTTTACTGAGCGCCTAAAGGCAGCACAGAAAACCTGCTCCTAGATACCCCCTCCCCCCACTGGTCCACAAATGAGATTGGACCATAGCGCTCTGAGCATGCTTTAAGCATGAAAGTAGCGCTATATAAAAGCCATAATCATTACATATGTAGTTCCAATGCTGAGCTAAAACCGCAGATGCGATGGCGGCCTCTCTTAAAAGTACGCAGTCGAATGCTTCGATTTAATTATTTTTACTGGTATTGTATTTCAAAGGTAACATTTTATGGACTTCTGAACGATGCGTTGATGATGTTCTGATGCTGTGATAACGGCGGGCTGGAAGTTTCCAGAAATTGAATTAATAAACCAACCATTATGTTGACATGGCGCTTGTTTTCGAACGAAGGGAGATAACTGTCAGATAACTTTTGATAATTGCCAGGTGATCTGTAAAGGAGATAATAATAACTCAAATAATTCTAAGCAGGAAATAAATGGCAATATCTTCTACAAAAATACTTAAGTAAAAACTTTGCTTGTTTGTATTTATATTTAATATACACCGGCAAATTTTTTTTTTAAATTGTCGAGTACATCTGGGGGGGGGGGGGAGATAGGAGGGTTGTTAATGAAAAAGAGTTAATGTAAAACTTTTATGATGAACAGAAAATACTGCGGTGGTAAACTCACATCTTCATTGGTCTAAATGACCTACAAAAGGAGCAAGAGCATTGTGGGATATCCAACAATCTATTTGAGTCTGCTTTGCTTTATTCTTCTTCGTATTCATGTGGCCATTTTTGTTTTGTTTGTAATATAATATTCCGCATGTGGCCTGCCCTTCAATTTGTGTCCACAACATGGCCAACTCCTGACTTCATATGTAGACCTACATGTGGCAACCCCTAACTTCATATGCACATGTGGCTAACCTCTAACATCTTATGCACATGTGGTTTACTATTTTTTATATTTCCATAGAGGTTTTAGTAAAAAGCAACGCCCAACCACCTTTACTTCCCCCCCCCCCACCCAACCACCCAACTAACGGGAGACACCCATTAGAGCTGGGATCCCGACATTAAAAATATCAATTTTCACCAGGATTACAACCCTGGAAACCAAGCGCTTTACAACTCAGCCACCACACTCCCCCCCCAGCCGCTTTAGTGCAGACGTCATAAATGTATGATCTCTTAACACAAGTTAATGACAACATTAACTAATTAAATTATATCTTATTATAATTAAGGACAAAGGTTGTTCATGAAAAAGAATTATGAGTCATTGATCCGGAAGTGATAATGTCGTCTGCAGATTTGTAATGGTGAGATGTCCAAAGTTTATTTATGGTAACATGTTTGTTTTTGTATAAACATAATCTTCTTCTCAATTTATAGTGTATTTATATAGGTGAATATATTATATTGGACATATTTATTTAAGTCTTGATAATCATTAGACTTAATCATCATCTGTCCATTGACTTTCGACATAAGGTTACTGCATAACCAAATCCTTCCATTTTGTCCAGTCAGCAGCTGTTCTTAGGAGGAGATCAAGAGAGTGGCCGGTCCATGCTTTGACCTTGTCCAGCCACCTTTTCATTGGACGATACTTTCTCGTGTATGGCATTGAGAATAAAAAATGCAGTCATTTGTAATTAAAAACCAGTCACACCATTAATTAAGCGTGCGACCACAAGGAATTCCTTTGTGTTTCAGATCTTGTTCAAAACTGAACTTTTGAGAAGCGTTCAACAAACATGAACAACACTTTATGGTAATAATTTGCACTAAAATATTCCCTTGGTTAGAGATTGCTTGTTGTTTCTTGTCGTAGGACAAGTCACTTGAAATCAGATTATCACATTGTTATCAACACCCCAGTGTGTGACCTGCTGAACCAAATAGTGTGGAGTCTTGTAGTTTAATCTTAACAGATAGCTGGATTTCATTTCCTTCATGATTTTTTTGGCCCGTTCAAATTTGAACGAAAGATATTTTGGAGAAAGAGGCGAATTTATAATAAGAGATGTGTTGAAATCTTTTGTGTGAGAGATTAACAAGGATAGGTATTTGTCTGTAACCTAGGAGATGATATTTCTTTGGCAACAATAGAGCACAGTGATGGAAAGAATAGATTAGAAAACTAGAGCTAGCGTGATAATCAAAAAGTCCAGACAACGATTGAAAGAGAGAGAGAGAGAGAGAAGGAGAGAAGGAGAGGGAGGGAGATAGAGAGAAATAAATAGTGGGAAATAAAGAAAGTAAAAGAACTAGAAAAAGAAAGTGAATAAATAGAAAAATAACAAATAGAAAGAAAACTTATGAAGAGAGATTTGGAAAGAAAGATGGAAAGAAAGATGGAAAGAAAGATAAAAAGAAAGATGGAAAGAAAGACAAATAGAGAGAAAGATAAATAGAGAGAAAGAGAAAATAATAATACTAAGGCTTGTCTTTGAGTCCGAAGATTTATGAGGAATGCAGTATTTCCCGTTTCTACGCAGCCCAGACCATTAGGGGAACGAACGTATGCCAAAAGCAGTCTTTTTTGGTGAGCTGAAAGGTGGTGGACGTAACAGATGCGCCCCACGGAAACGCTTTAAAGACCAGTTTAGGATCCAACTTGCATTTTCTGACTTAGAAGAGAGCACCTAGTGGCATGCGGCTCAGAAAGAGACACCTGAAGGTCACTTACAAAGGCCGCGGGATACACATTTGAGACCAATAGAAAATCCGCTGCCGAGGAAAGACGTAGACGGCGAAAAGAAAATCTAAATCGACCACCAGCGGACAATGGTTATGCCTGCGCTGTTAGTGGCATAATATGTAGGTCACAGCTGGGGCTGCGTATCTACGAGAAATACAGCATTCATCATTAATCTTCGGACTCGAAGACAAGTATTATTATAATTTATTATAATTATTATATTATTATAAATATTATTAGATATACTAGATCTTAGACCTGGCTATATAATGGTTTTACATCCTGTTATAATCCTTTGTATAGGTACAAACAATCAAATTTAAGAATGACGTCATCTCGCTAGCGAGATCGACACTTCGTTTCTGAAGCCTGCAGGTGGCGCTCATTGCTTTAATTTTTTTTCTCTCTCCCCTTGTAACTCTTGACAACCTGCTACAGCAGACGGCAAGGTAATTTGATTTGAAAACAATGCACATCTAATCGGTGCGGTTCGTTAAGCTTCCAGGCGATTCTACTCGCCCACATGAATTGGAAACTAAATGAGAAGTCCGAACGGAAGCCGTGATTATTAGAAACAATGTGAGAGATAAGAAACATCCTACTGTAGGTCTGTTAACACGGAACCTCTGAAAAGAGATAATAATGGGTCTAGAGACTTCTAGATCGGCAAAGAGGTTATTATATGATTATATATTATAAACAACATGGTAAATCTTAAAAGAGGTTATAAATTATAATATGTTAATCACAGACCTATATATATATATATACAGATTGTTATGTATAAAAATCTATAGGTCTGTGTATCGATCAATCGCGGATAAGAATTGTTTTCGGTTTCCAGTCTACTTTACAAAACAACGCCTAGTTTCAACTTTACAACAAAATTTTCACATTGTTGGTAGTGTTAAAGGATTTCCACGTCCAGTCTAGATATAATATATATATATATATATATATATATATATATATATAATATATATATATATATATATATATATATAAAGGTCTGTGATGTCTGCATTTAAAATTTACTTAGCATTAATTATCTAAATCTAAACAAATATTGTCGAACAAAAGGCTATGTTAATAAGATTTGGAGGACGTGGTGGCCGAGGGTAAAGCGCTTAACTTCTTAACCGATGAACCTCGAGCTTGAACCTCGGTGAAAACTGGGATTTTAAATTTGGGGATTTTTATAGCGCCTCTATTTTCTCCCAACTCTTAAAGTTGCATGACATACTTTGGGGGAGTAGAGGCTGGTCGTTTTGCTGGCATCATGACACATCGAGTATAGAAACAGAAACATTATCTGCCCCATAGATATCAAGATTTGATAGCGGCACCTTCTTTTTTTTTTTCTATTTTCTAAGCATGATTAATTTCCTCATATTTTTATGTATTAAAATTTGCTAAGAAGTATATACAAGGCGTGTCTTAGATTCCGAGGATTGAGAAGTGCAGTATTTTACCTCACTACGCAGGACCAGTCCGCGACCTACATATTTTGCCACATCCAGAGCAGACATAACTGTTGTCCGCAGGCGGTCAATTAAGATTCTCTAAGACATAACTGTTGTCCGCAGGCGTTCGATTAAAATTCTCTAAGCACGATATATCTAGATCTAAAATCAATATTGTCTAAATGTAATCCATGCATTACCAACATGTACCATGTAATACAAACGTAAACTGACTAATGTAAGTACTAAACATTTAAGTATTTTATACGAATTATAAATGTAAGATCAATATTTCGCAAGCCTTTTAAATCAATTAATGTTCTATTTTTCTCTAGTTTTTCTTAAGTATTCAGTTGACTCTAAATCTGCAATGTACGATGCAGTGAAACTTGAAACGTGTCCTGGATCTCATGGAAAAAAAAATACCATGACGTATGGTTGCACCCTTACCTTAATGAATGTCTAGAAAATATCTTCAACGGAAACACCACAATGTCCAGAAAACGACCAGACGTCTTTCAATAGAAGACAACCAATGTTGACTAATTGAATAGTCACTAGTAAAAATCCTTGTGACGTCACCTCATTGTAAAAGCGTCCTTTATCAGAATATAAGGGTGTCAAAATATGGAACTCGACTGAAATCACAGTTTCTATTTTAAAACATTTCAAACTAAAATAGAAACTCTTCCAATAATATTTACATTTCAGGTAGCTTCTAGCAGATTGAGGCGTACCATGATTGTTGGATTTGTTGACTTTGTATTTAAAGTTTTCTTATAAACAAACGACAAGTAACTATTCACAGGAAGTAGGTTCAATAAGGTTTACAATTATGAGTTATAGAGTAATTTGGTATAATTTTACACTAGTTGTGTGGCCCTATATAGAAATTCAACTAGTTACAGACTTTTCATGCTGATTTATATTTTAAGCATCCTGTTAAAGGATATACAATAGGAGGCTATGTCAACGTATGACTGAATGTGGCCATTACGATCTCACATCCCTGATTCCATGAGTAGGACCTAACACTTAGAGACTCCTAGAGAATATTGAAACATTTTAAGATTTGAATACATGAACGTTACGTAAGACTTGAAAGGCTTGACTTGGTCGTGTAGTATGCGCTCTGGACTGTCGTTCGGTTGACTGGATGTATCTTTGTATTGTTTAGATACAGGTGTAAATACATGTTTATTTATTATACATACTCTGTCCGCTGCTATTTTCCCGTCATCCTACAGGAGATTTGGACTAGGATGTACATTATCTACAGTTCTGAAGGAGATTTGGACTAGGATGTACATTATCTACAGTTCTGAAGGAGATTTGGACTAGGATGCACATTATCTACAGTTCTGAAGGAGATTTCTACTAGGATGTACATTATCTACAGTTCTGAAGGAGATTTGGACTAGGATGTACATTATCTACAGTTCTGAAGGAGATTTTGACTAGGATGTACATTATCTACAGTTCTGAAGGAGATTTTGACTAGGATGTACATTATCTACAGTTCTGAAGGAGATTTGGACTAGGATGTACATTATCTACAGTTCTGAAGGAGATTTGGACTAGGATGTACATTATCTACAGTTCTGAAGGAGATTTGGACTAGGATGTACATTATCTACAGTTCTGAAGGAACATCCCAAACATGTAAAACATGTTACAAAACAGTGTGTAGAAATTATAACACATTAGAATGTGTTTTTGTTCCATCTAAATACCCGCAGGTATTTGATTTCTCTTAATTACACTAATGAAGATGAGCGCCGCCACGTGTGAACTTAACGGTTTGAAGGAACAGATGTAACAGGATCAGACCAGGCGTCAATGTAATTGTCAGTCAGTTGACTTCAGGACGCTCTAGGGAGATGCAACACCGCCTCATCTAGACAAGTTCTGATTTCAGGTCCCTGGTGATTGAGATCTATGTCCCACTTGTGTGGTTCTTCACATGATTCAGACCATGTTATTAGATCAAATAACACGTACGTAGGTCCTTTTTTTATTCAATGAAATAACTCGAAAAAAAAAACATGACGCTGTATTTTTCAAAAAAAGTTTTTACTTTTATGGCATAGAAATAGTGTCTATTTAATTTGTATACTAGTAGAATATAATTTAAAACAACAATTAATAAGTAGTGATTGACACTATACATGTAAACTACATGTCTGGCCATGACGGAGGGAAAAGTTTTATTTGTTGAGGTTTTGAGTTAGAGATTTCCCCTTTATAAAATGATTAGATATATTACATAATTATTTAATAACATCAGTTAGGCCAGCTTCACCTTCACCTTTTTCTGTCTTCCTCTTCATCTTCTTCCTGGTACTGTCCCCTGAAGAAAGGTCTTTGCGAGTCCTGACGACCTTGTGATGTGGCCATTAAGTTTGAGTTTTCGTACTTGACAATGGTTAGCAGGTCATTGAGGGTGTCCAATTGCTGTATCAATCCTGTTTCTAATCTCTTCATTCGTGATGCGGTCCTTGTAAGTGACACCTAGGAACTAACTATATCTTAATAACTATCAATTCATCGAATACATATGCACATTAACAATGTAATAATAATAATAACATTATTAAATATCCGTATCCTGTGGTACATAGTCGGTAAGTCGAACTAACAATACAACAGCACGTCTCTTCTTTTTGTATCGACGTAGATATTGTTGTAGTCAGGGCCGCCGTGAGGGTTGTGGTCTCCTGCGTGCGAAATTAAAAATGCCGCCCCCCCCTTTTTTTTTTCTAGGAAAAAAACATTAATTAATACTGAGCTGGACACTGTTCCAAAAGTGCCCTTTGATTTATATCCATTTTTTTTTCAGATAATTTAATTTTTTCCCCTTGTGATATTCGCACCGTTGTTGTACCCCCCCCTCAAGTACAACTAGAAATCCTACACTAGGAACAATTTCGGATATACGTGCCTTCAGAAATCTGTCAACTTGATTCTTTTTAAATAAACATTCAAAGGCTGATCTCGATCAGACTGCTCACTAAGATATGCGACGATGAACTTATAATGGATGAGGTTGTGGCCTAATTACAATGAACAGTGTAGCTGTAAATGATCAGAATTTATATACAATTTCTCGATAAGCTTGAAAGCTCAACAGTGTTCTATGGTCTGGACGTGGAGACGTTAACTTGATTGTCATTGTAAGTGACAGTATGAATCCGAAAAAAAAAAAAGCTTGTAATACAAAAGACTTGAACAGATGAACTTTTGAACATTCTGTACACGTTCATAATTGTTATCACAATTGTGTTTTGGAGAGAGGTGCATTGTGTCCACAATCACCTGACATACACGGATTCAGAGTTGCCTACATATTTATCCAACAAAATGAAGCAATTCAGCGCTGAATATGTTTCTTGAGTTTGATACAAAGTCAAATAATCCAAAGTACAAGTCAAACAATGACTTACAAAAAACAGAGTAAAACAAAGGTTCTCACATTCCAGGGTGGAGACTCTCAAGATAAGAACATTTACGTTCGAGCCCCCTTTCGAAGTTGGAGCCCAGAGGAGTGGTGTAGGCTTCCACAGTGAGGTCCGTGAGTTAAGTTTTTTTAAAGAATGTAATAAAAAAGAAAAGAAACTTAGTCAGAACTTTTAGGTTTTATTTCTTATTTAGCCTTTATTAATTTAACACTGTGCATACAATCTTAATTAATGTCACTAAAACGTTGCTTTTTTTTCGGAAAAAGTTTTTGCCTACATAATTTTTAAGCGTTGTAAAAAGTTCTTCCTGGAGGTAGAATTGAAGATACGGCAGCTGAATGCGAACTAAGCGTTTAAAACAGATAAGTAGGCCTACTACATTTCATTGATAAGGTAAATACACTCTACAAAAATTGCCTAAAAAAAAAGACAACAACAACAACAAACAACAACAACAACAAACAACAACAAACAACAACAACAACAAACAACAACAACAAACAACAACAACAACAACAACAAACAACAACAACAAACAACAACAAGAAACAACAACAACAACAAACAACAACACCAAACAACAACACCAAACAACAACAACAACAACAACAACAAACAACAACAACAAACAACAACAACAACTAACAACAACACCAACACCAACACCAACAAACAACAAACAACAACAATGAACAACAACAACGAACAACAACAACAAACAACAACAACAAACAACAACAACAAACAACAACACCAAACAACAACAACAACAAACAACAACAACAACAACAAACATTTTTAGATGGTCTTTGTTTTGGCAACGTAACACCATCGTAAACCTTTTGGACAAATGGAAAAAAAACATGTAGTTCAAATTTTCTCCCTTTGCAAATTGAAATGTGATGAAGAGATTTGAGATTAACATTAAAGTCACAGCTTGGAAAGAACAAGAAAGCCTGAACTAAAAATAAACTCGAAAGAACAACATCCCGTGTGGTATGAGATCTCTTTATTTATTTATTTATTCCATCAATGTCGAAGCTGTGTTTCTTTATCCGCACCTCCTGGCAAACCGAGTTGGCGTCTGAATGTCATGACCTGGTCGTAGCAAGGCAGCAGCTCGCTGAGTGGGGACTCTACAGCCATGTACTTGCACCTGTATCTAAACAATATAAACAAACAATACAAACATGCCTGTATCTAAACAATATAAACAAACAATACAAACATGCCTGTATCTAAACAATATAAACAAACAATACAAACATGCCTGTATCTAAGCAATATAAACAAACAATACAAACATGCCTGTATCTCAAGTTCTAAACAATACATATATGTATTTACATTTGAATCTCAACAATGTAAACATGCTCGTACACCTGTATTCAGACAATAGATATATGTATTTACACCAGTATCCGACTCTAACCCTAACCAATATCCGGAATATGATTGTTTGACATGCATTGTAAAGATTTTTGCATTGTAATAATTTTCTAAGATGTCTAAATCAAACACAAATTGAACATTAACTGGCAACTGAGACTTGTAGTTAATAGGGTACTCTTTATTCCTTTACATTCTATCATTTTTTATGGTGTTTCGATTAAATTTTTTAGACTGTGGCAGCGGCGTCATCGCAGGCTGTGAACTCTGCGTGTGGCGCCCCTCTGAGGGTGTCGCCCGGGGCATCATGCCTCCCTTATCACTCCCTCACAACGCCTCTGCCTGTCTTCTGTCTTCACACCTCTATATTACCTAACTGAGCTAACTTACTTATAATCATTGACACAGTCTTTGTAGACCTTCCATTCGTAGGTGATTGTATCCAGGTGTACCAGCTGGACATCGATCATGGCTTCACGCACCAGACCGTAGGTGAAGACGTCTTCCAAGTGGACAAACCTTTGAAAAGAAAAGCTGTGATGCATTCAAAATATCTAACGCCATTATAAACATTAACAATAATGTAGAACTGTGGATATAAACTCGAAATATTTAGCACAATTTTTAGATGCATAAAAATGTTTAGATCTCAATTCAAGTGGTAAAGCGCTTGGCTTGCGAACCGGGGATCCGGGTTCGAATCCTAGTCACGACTGTGATTTTTAATTTTGGGATCTTGAGGCGCCTCTTAATGGCGGTTGGTGGTTGTGGTGGCCACATGACATCCTCGTTAACCGTGGGCCAAAGGAAGAGATGACCTTTACATCATCTGTCCACATGGTCTGTAAGGGGAACTGTATTCTGATTTGTTATCATACTCTTATATTTATTAATAGCGTATAACCGGTCAACTAAACAGGCCTAGCCCGTCAATTAACCAGACCTAGCTAGTGACTTCTTTTTCAACTAATCAAGTCCCAGTCCACTGACCTTGCTCAAACTTTGGGATGGCCTACCTAATTATCTTGGACACTTGGTACAGTTCGTCAAGAATGTCCAGGGTGGGTACAATAAAAAAGCCGCTGGTGAAGTCTGGGTATGTGTTCTTTGCGTACTCTCCCTTGTCCACTTTGTATTTGCCTTCCCGGAATACCTTGGGATGGAAATTGAGGAAGCCGTAGATAGTCCTGACAGAAATGAACAAACAGGTTATGACGTAGGCAATGTTGTTCTCACACAATCTCAATAGTCTCTTCTCTTACAGAAGACTAGCCCAATACTACCCGCAGCCTAAGCCTTAGTTTGACGTATTTGCTGATATATTGGATTGGATTTAGACCTATGTCAAACATAGGCGAATATTCCATTGAGATTTTTTTTTTTTTTTGCATTGAAAATAAAAGTAGATTATGAAAATAGGTTCACCCGTTTAGTCGACATATTCGCATGATTATATGTATAGATGCTAAGATGTATATACTGTAAAAACGGGTTTACCCGATGTGTTCAAAAGTTTCGTTCTTTAATACAGATAAATTTACATAAACACATACATATGCCTTACATTCTGCTTCATATTAGTTGTATAGAAAGATTAGACAGAGATACACGTGTAAATTATGTAACCGAGTCACTATAGCTCTATCTTTCTTTGTTTTACAGGTTTCGGGCGATAAATACGCCGTAGCAGACCAAAATGCTAGCTATTTATAGTTATAGATGACAATCTGCGATAAAATATTGCAAAACATTAGCTCATATTTGAGCTCAGATTCGAAGTGTAGGGCAAGGCTCAAAGAACGATTTTTTTTGTCGAATTCTGGCATTATAATATAATAGAAGTTCTGTGACGTGGCACGAGTACCTCCTCCACCCTTTTTAAAAGTAGGTTGCCTTTGGGAAATCCCGATAGTTTGGATTATAAAAACAAAAAACAAAAGAAAAGCATCAGGATTGATTTCCCTTTTGTAAGCACAGTGCAAACACAACAAAGCAAACCTACCGCCGTCTGCGAGGAATTATGGGTAGAAAGTAATCGAAAAACTTAAAGACGTCCAGATAGACGTCATCGTCCATTTTGAGCATGACCTTGACCTTTCTGCAGTACAGCCTCGCCCAGCGGTAGCCCATGATGGTCTTGTAGGTCAGGTTGGCGTAGTGGTCTGTGAAGTTCCCCTGGTGACAGTAAGAATGGGGGGTTAGTGAGCTGACAATAATTCGACTACATACGCTGCTATTGAACAGGCTTTTCATCATGCATAAGTGTTGCTTTATGAATAATCATTAATATGACACCTACTTCCTAAACATATCCACATGTTTAAATTAGAACAGAGATGTTTTAAAGTGTGCATGCTTGTTTTGATTGGTTGATGCTAATAAAAGACTATTGCAGAGGAGTGGTGATGCATGGGGGTGGTGATGAGAAATGAAAGCTGGTTGCAGTTAATGGTAAAAGTCAGAGACAGAGACACAAGAATGTTTGTTAATTGAAGTTAAGGGGGAAAGTGAAGACCTGATCGTTGTGCTGGTCACGTAACACCTTCGTTAGCCGTCGGTCATATATACAGATAACGTTACGCTATCTGCCTCTTAGATAGCATGGTCTGAAAAGAATACTTTATTTTTTTATAACTATTCTTGTACTAATTGCAGTTTTGAAGTGTTTAAATTGTCCACAATCTTATTAGTTCACTGGTGTTTCTACATTGGAATTAAAAGCTGTTCATACTGTCAAGAAACTTAAAGATCATTTTGTTAAAAAAGGAAACTTGTGAAATGTTTTACACGTTTTGGATGTTCCTTCAGGGTTGAAGATAATCACATCCTAGTCCAAACCTCCAGCAGAAGGACGAGGGATTGTAGCGGGCAGGTTATGAACCCAGGACCATCGACAAGTCCAGCACGTATTGCAAACGACCAGGCAGCCACCTAGCAAGCGTTAGGAAAGCAATGGCGATTGATTCAAGTCTTGGTACTGGACACATACCACCCTCGTTAACAGTGGGACATAGAAATAGATGAGCTTGTATTATCTTCCACAATAGCTATATAAAAGCTATGAATATGAGTATTTAGTGTAACACATTGCTTATTTTTTAGAGAGATTAATTCACGTGGTGGCTAATTAGTCAAGCATTTCGCGAAGCACTTATTCAGACCTCGGGGAACACTAGGGTTCCGAGGTACACGGTCCGGGAAACACTGGAATGTTTTGCATGACTCTTAATATAGTCTTAAAGCTAAAAAATATAAATGAGATGCTTTCGTTTTGTGTTGATCTTTTTTTAAACTCGTCTTGATCAGAAAAACAACAACAACAACAAAAACAACAACAACAAAAACAACAACAACAACAACAAAAACAACAACAACAACAAAAAGAACAACAAAAACAACAACAACAAAAACAACAACAACAACAAAAAGAACAACAACAACAACAACAAAACAACAACAACAACAAAAAGAACAACAAAAACAACAACAACAAAAACAACAACAAAAAGAACAACAAAAACAACAACAACAAAAACAACAACAACAACAAAAATAACAACAACAACAACAACAACAAAAACAACAACAAAAACAACAACAACAAAAAGAACAACAAAAACAAAAAGAACAACAACAAAAACAACAACAACAACTAAAAGAACAACAAAAACAACAAAAACAACAACAACAACAAAAACAACAACAAAAACAACAACAACAACAAAAACAACAACAACAACAAAAAGAACAACAAAAACAACAACAACAAAAACAACAACAACAACAAAAAGAACAACAAAAACAAAAAGAACAACAACAACAACAACAAAAAGAACAACAACAACAACAACGAAAACAACAACAACAAAAACAACAACAACAAAAAGAACAACAAAAACAACAACAACAAAAACAACAACAACAACAAAAAGAACAACAAAAACAAAAAGAACAACATCAACAACAACAAAAAGAACAACAACAACAACAAAAACAACAACAACAACAACAAAAACAAAAACAACAACAACCTACTTATCATTAAAGAGCCAAACTTTGGAGTGTCTCAATTAGACATGCAGACAATTAACAAGATTATGTAGAGAATATCAAGAGCATAGATGTTATTTAAAACTTCACGCTAAAACTCACCTGGTAACAAATGAGATATTATTTTAAAAAATTCTTCTTTCATCGGATGCAACTCAAGAAACACTCATTAGGAAATGTTATGATGAGACGGCGCGATAATGAAGAACTGATTTAGACTTGATGGTTTATTTGCACTAAATTTGCTAGTCTTTTGCGCCATTTCAACCATAATGTTATGATATTCCTTGTCCAAAACATCGCTTCTTGGTTACTGTAAGTATGTGACTTAATTATTAACAGGGAGTTTAATCAGGGAACACAGCTTCACACCGGCACTAAACATGTTTCTGAATGCGATTAAAATATATATAATTCTCTTCATGGCTAAACAGTTTGTACACCAAGTAATGTAAAGATCATTCTTTTATTTCTGCAAGTCGGACGGACTAGAGTTACCCCGCGTAATTTTAGAGGCGAAAATAAAAAGAGGGGGGGGAGAACAAGTAGTATTCACCCGTCACTAAATAGCAGCTCCGGTCTTAACCATTGTGGGGCCCTAAGCGAAACGGATTTCGCGGGGCCAAGTTTAGGTAAGGATACGGATAATAAGTGAACATTAAGAGTTTGTATTACAAAATATTCGTCTTTGCATTTTATTCATTCTTTACTACGTACAGAATTACTTTACGAGCCTTCCGTGTAGCGAAGTCATACAGTATATCATAAAAATTCTATTTCCTACATAGTTCACACTCAATAGCAAGAATTACAAATGTCTACGAGAATTATTGACCTCAAATATTCTTCGTTAGTTTGAGGCGCGAGAAGCTTTTTTCACTAGATTCCACAATTACGGGAATTGCGTAATGCCTTTTTTTTTATCGCGCGTAGGATTGTTTTTTTTCCATATTGAAAGACACCTCAAAATGACATTTTTTGTCTATATATTTCAGGAGATTTGTATGAGTTTTCAAAAGATTTTGATAATTTCCGGATATTTCCAGGACTTTAGTATATTTTGCAATTTCAGGAGATTTCCGGGAGCTCCTGGTAAAACAGGAGGCTGCAAGAAATCTGTTATAGGCTATAAAATGGTTTAATTCAATAATTTATACACCTATATAAGTGCGGGCCCAATGCGGTCGCATAGGTTGCAGTGGCCTAAGGCCACCCCTGCAAAATAGCGGCGTATGCTACGCCGCCGGTCGACTAGTTAAATGTAATTATGAAATGTATCTTAGAGTGAGGCTTAAAGACAAGTGGTTATTAAAAACATGTCTCAAAACGGTCATCTAACATCTATTCACGTGACATGTTGTAGTCTTGGTTAATCTAAAGCGCAACAAGGGCCCATTATATATAAGTTAGAAAACAAAAGAAACGTATCAATCTATTTTTTTTTTTTTAATTTAGGTAAAATCAAGAAACAATCATATACATTGACCATTGAATTAGGACTAAGAATTCGATAGTTCAGCGTGCACTCTTTGTGAAATATCAATTGGAAACTAATTTAGATTTCGCTTTAAAGTTGTAATTATTATGGTTACGGTACACTAAATAAGAGCTCGTAGTGTTTATATTATCTTTTCTTATTTAATCAGAAATTTGACATACGCGTAATGATTAGATGTTTACAGTAAAACTGGAGGCAAATAGAGTTGGACTATGAAATAATTTGTTGGGCTGCTTGTCAAGTCCTGGTCAAGTTCTTCATAACGCTAGCTCGTTCCTGATTCACTGACAATAGAGTTTACCTGTATAATATCTCGGAACTGATAGTCTTCTCTCTCAATGTTGGCCTGCACAATCAGATCTGAGGACCGACCAACAAGAAACACAGCCTGAAAAAAAACAACAACACATTTTGTAACATCGTATTATCCCCAGTTTTAGTATTTCTAAAAAAAAACACCCCTTTCAGACCATGTGATCTATAACGCAGATCATGTAAAAGTCATTAGTTTCTATGTCTTACGGTTAACACGGGTGTCACGTGGCCAGCACAATGACCAACCGCCTTTACTTTCCTCAGCATATGTCAGGTACCCATCAGAGTTGGGTGGACTCAAGGACGACCTACAAATCGGAAATTCAAAATCCCAGTGGTCAGCGAGATTCGAAAAGAAAAGGTGCGTCCCCAGAAGAATGAATTTCTGAGGCTCAGAGCACGCGCTGCCTTCAACGCTCCACAGAATCTTTGACGGCTAGAGGGAAACCTGCTGTCTCTTCACTACTATCTCCTAAAAACTTTTCTAGTTTACAAAAGAACAGACAATGACCTACAAGAAACACACATTTCCCCCCGAAAAATGGTAAAAATAGGCTAGCTTTAATGAATATCTTTAGGCCTAGCAGTAGAAGTTTATAGACGTGGGTACATTTATACATTCGTTTAACAAGGATATTTTTCGTGATTTGGGGAATTCGGGCTTGGTAAATGTTCCATTTCTTTATAAATGTATCATTCATTAGTTATTTAAAGTAAAATATTAGCGCTTACAAAACAGTCATTAGCTTCCTAAAGGAGGGACTGTCTTTTAAAAAGTATCTTTGTTATATTTTATTTACTTATTACTTGTCTCGTAACGACGGTGTTTCCATTAGCGAGCTAGATCTACATCTTATTTTATCTTGTCGTAAAGGAGAAAAACATGACCGTCTACATTACTGCAACTGGGGCACCACACAAGATCTGCCGACCGTCTTCTCCATTCTTCTCTGTTGTTTTTTTTTGCCTTGGATAAAATTTCATACAATGATTTTACCTTGACTAATCTCTTAGTCTGTTGGACCATTGGGGCACCACGCAAGATCTGCCGACCGTCTTCTCCATTCCTCTCTGTTGTTTTTTTTTGCCTTGGATAAAATTTCATACAATGATTTTACCTTTACTAATCCCTTAGTCTGTTGGACCATTGGGGCACCACGCAAGTTTTGACGACCGTCTTTCTCCTTTCTGTCTTTTGCCTCTTTCGATGGCAGGCCCGTCCATACTTTGATGTTGTCTTCCTATGGCTTTCTCTGTCTGCCTCTTCTTCTTTTTCCAGGTACTGTTCTCTGAAGGAAGGTTTTTGCGAGCCCCTAAGACCTTGTAATATGGCCATAGATTTTTAGCTTACGTTTTTTTACGATAGTGGGTCATCATGGGGTCCAATCACTGCATTCAATGGTAGTCCTGTCCATTCTTTTATGTTGCTTTCATGTGTGGTTCCCCAACGGGTCAACAGACTAAGGGATAGATGAAGGTGAAAGGGATACACATGTACATACCCTGATCCTGTACGGTTTAGTATTGTCATAACGATTGTACATATGCCTCAATATTCGTCTGTTTTCTACATTCGAAGCAGAAGTGCTGATCAGAAAGAGGCCATCATAGTCCACATTAGCTGTCCCATTGTAGATCATGCCTGGCTTAACCGGTGGGTGACACGGCTCAGCAGCGATAAGAAAGTCTGTGAAATTATGCAGAATAAAGAGAGACAACTTTTAGATTCAAACTTAAGAAAAAATTCTTCATTATTCCCAGTACAGTATCTCATGGCGTCATAAAAAATATTGATAAAATACACGATAAATTCTGATCATATGTAGAAACTATTGGGTTTAAATAAAACCTATTTAGAAAAATTAATTATGTGACTTTTATTTGGCTGCTGAACGCAACATTTAGCGTTTGAACCCTGATTAGGTCAGTCGTGATAATTTATTAACTCGGTGTTGAAGGCTACCCTATCAAAGGTTGAGGAAGGAATAGTCCAATAAGGTCATAAGCAGAACAATGGCGAATGGCTAGCAGTCATAACAGTCTAGAGTCTAGACTTTTGGCCATAAAAATAGAATGCTTCTTTCCAGCTTTAAAAATAGACTTATCAATAAATGTTTTGCTTCATTATTTTTTGACAACTTAATAATTACAATAAATGCTATCAAATGTATTTCTATGTTTCACCACCTCTAGGTTGGTGCTATACAGTAGGACAGCCTATTTAGATATTTTAACTCACAACACTCAAAATTAATGCCACGCAGTTATTGAAAGCAGTCACCATATTCACTTAGTAGAGGATAGCCAAAGAGTTAGCAGACTTGTACCAGTTGCCATGTTATTACTATATTTGTCAACGTATTTCTATAAAGAATTATTACTGATTATACTTGGATATTATTATGTATCTAATTTCCTATGTGGTGATTCGAGATATTGTATATATTAAACGTATCATTATTTTGTGACAGCTATACCAAGTGTTACTTCCTAATTTTATGAGAGGTGTCCGAACGTACAAGCATTCATCCGGATTATGCCTATATTACAATCATACATTCATCCAGATTATGCCTATATTACAATCATACATTCATCCGGATTATGCCTATATTACAATCATACATTTATCCGGATTATGCCTATATTACAATCATACATTCATCCGGATTATGCCTATATTACAATCATACATTCATCCGGATTATGCCTATATTACAATCATACATTCATCCGGATTATGCCTATATTACAATCATACATTCATCCGGATTATGCCTATATTACAATCATTCATTCATCCGGATTATGCCTATATTACAATCATACATTCATCCGGATTATGCCTATATTACAATCATACATTCATCCGGATTATGCCTATATTACAATCATACATTCATCCGGATTATGCCTATATTACAATCATTCATTCATCCGGATTATGCCTATATTACAATCATACATTCATCCGGATTATGCCTATATTACAATCATACATTCATCCGGATTATGCCTATATTACAATCATACATTCATCCGGATTATGCCTATATTACAATCATTCATTCATCCGGATTATGCCTATATTACAATCATACATTCATCCGGATTATGCCTATATTACAATCATACATTCATCCGGATTATGCCTATATCACAATCTATAACATTCATCCAATGTCAAAAGTCAAATGTCATCCAATGACCATCCAAAATAGCACGTTGACAATATGTGACTGCATTGTAAGAGATGATATGAATCTCTTTTTTTAAAATTTTATACGAAAACAATGACTAAAGCTAGAACTATTTAGCCACTACCTTTTGTTTTTTTTTTCTCTCAAATCGAAAAGAATTTTTTTTTCATATGATGTCAGAGAAAAGAAAAAAAGGATTAACTCTCCAATAGGTTTAGATTGAAAAAAAAAATGACGGTGCCTACTCGTGATGTCATCAGTGACGTAATCGCTGACGCGATGATAGACGAAGTCGCTGTAGCTTTCGACTCTCCAGTTCCAGGAGTTGACTGATTGCCCGGATGTGTGCTTCTTGTGGGGCATATTTACTGAAAGAAGACATTGAAAGTTGGCGTAATGCAACACTCTGGGGTTGATTGCTGGGAATGTTCGGATATTACATAACGACACTTGAGGGCCGGGAGGGGGTATACAAATTTGTTACTATTTTTTTAAAGGGGGAGGGGGGTCTGAAGATTTGCTACCTTACAAAACAAACATATTCAAAAAAAAAAAAACAGGTACAGTTGACTTTGGCGGGTCAGACGGAACGGACAAGCTATAACACGGATATTCAAGAAATATTAGCGGAAACAATACCTCCAGTGAAGTCCAGAAGGGCGTCGGCGCCGTTAGCGGAAACAATACAGATTTTCCTTCAGGTTTTTTGGCGCACGCCCGATGTAAATGTACAGTATTGCAAACAAAAAAAGAGCAACAGAACAACAACAACTGCAGACGTGATCAAAGCTTGAAAGAAGTCTACGCTTGACCACTCCTTTCTAGCGACATCGTGATGAAAAATGTGATTTGGGTAAAAATAATTCCTAGACTTTTGTTCAATTCGATCTTTCTGTTATGTTACTCGGCAGGAGGGGTGTATTGAATCTTGTTACAATTTGTTACAAAGTAAGTGGTGAACAAGTTGATTATTGGCGTTACGTAATATCCAAAACATTCCAAGAGAGCAATAGAGTGATAGGACAAATTGATCTATACACTAGAGTTCACTAGAGAAATAGGACAAATTGATCTATACACTAGAGTTCACTAGAGAAATAGGACAAATTGATCTATACACTAGAGTTCACTAGAGAAATAGGACAAATTGATCTATACACTAGAGTTCACTAGAGAAATAGGACAGAATGAAAGCAATAGAAAGAATTGATAACAAGAGGAAACAAAAGAGAAATAAAAAACAAACAAAACAACAACAACAAACAAACATAATATAATCTAGAAAAGTATTATCCTATAAAATTCAGAGGTTTCTTCAAAAGAAGATGATTACGTCCTACAAAGAGAGAGAGAGAGAGAGAGATAGAGATAAAGATAAAGACTAATAAGTAGTAAGGACGTATTTAGGAGGAAGGGAGACAAAAACAAGGTTACAAAGGAAGACGAACAAGGTTACAAAGGGTGACGAACAAGGTCACAAAGGGAGACGAACAAGGTCACAAAGGGAGACGAACAAGGTCACAAAGGGAGACGAACAAGGTCACAAAAGGAGGCGAACAATGTCACAAAGGGAGACGAACAAGGTCACAAAGGGAGGCGAACAAGGTCACAAAGGGAGACGAACAAGGTCACAAAGGGAGACGAACAAGGTCACAAAAGGAGGCGAACAAGGTCACAAAGGGAGACGAACAAGGTCACAAAGGGAGACGAACAAGGTCACAAAGGGAGACGAACAAGGTCACAAAGGGAGACGAACAAGGTCACAAAGGGAGACGAACAAGGTCACAAAGGGAGACGAACAAGGTCACAAAGGGAGGCGAACAAGGTCACAAAGGGAGGCGAACAAGGTCACAAAGGGAGGCGAACAAGGTCACAAAGGGAGACGAACAAGGTCACAAATGGAGGCGAACAAGGTCACAAAGGGAGGCGAACAAGGTCACAAAGGGAGACGAACAAGGTCACAAAGGGAGACGAACAAGGTCACAAAGGGAGACGAACAAGGTTACAAAGACAGTTTGTGTGGAAACACAAACTCAAAATCGGCCCCGTAAGAAAGAACATCAGAATGAAATTCTATCAAAGACAAATGACAGAGAAGAAAGGAGAAAGAAGGTTGACATATTTTTGCGGTGCCACAGCGGTTCAGCTGGCCAAAGGATAAGTGAAGGGAATATGTAGGTTGATGTTAACCTTGTGGACTAACTGATCTCTTAGAATACATTTCTAATTGGTCTAATTGTTTTGTAACGGGTCAATCTTTTATTCCTCAAGAAAATAATCATTTCCGTAAAATTTTTAAAAAGTCCTTTAGTTATTGATTGTGTTTATTTGGTGTTGCAGTTCACGCGATAATATCAAAAACAACTTATTAATTGTTGTTTTAAATTATGTTGAACTTATATGCATACTAAATAAATTTTTTAGATTTAAAAAAAAAGTAGATTTTTTGTGTGTGTAAATGTAGAAGTTAGTATGACAACTTATTTAACTTAGCAATACAAATGTAAAAAATATTTTTTCGACAAAAAATCTAAAACCATTTGCATAAATGTGTTCAACATATTCTATTCTCTTCATCTCTACTAAGGAGACTCCCGTGTTTGTTACTATTAATTGTGAATAGTTGTAAAAGTGGTGTATTTTTAGGAAAAAATACTTGCATAAGTGATTTAAAAAATTAGATTTTTCGCTTTCAGAAAAGAAAAAAGTAGCCGTTGCATCAGAACTTTGAATAGTCTAAAATATTATGATTTCGGATTTTCACTCTCTTTTCAAGTTTACGACATCTCAACGGGACGGAAGGACGAGAGACTGTCCACACAAAACTAAAAGAGCGTCTTTTCGGGGGCCGCTAAAAATCAGCCAAAAATTGTTTTAAAGACAGAACGAATATTTAAAAGTTATAAGGTTAAAATTCGCTCATTGCTCCATACTATGAAATAGTTGCTTGATATCTCCTAGAAGATACACAAATACAGCCAAAGATAGTCCGGGAATAAACAAAACATCTATCAGAAACAAAAGCAGTTTCAGTATCTTTCGTAAAGACTTCTTCGAGCTCCTCATGGTCACATGCTATTATTCCATGCATGCATACAATGGTCTTTATAGCCGTGGAGCATCAGACAATAGTAGACAGTTGTTTTTCTGATAGCCCATCAAACATACTAACATTTAACATAGGCCTAGATCTAGAATCTAGATCTTTCTATAATCTAGACTAGTATTTTCTTGTATTTAGATTTAGACATTATTATAACATCTTGAACATATATAAATCTACAAAGCAAATCTTAGTTGTTGCTGTATGCACTGGCTGAACTACGAGTGATGCTAATAACTAAGTTGTTTTTTATGAAGCAATGTAAACATTGAATTACGGAAATGCTTAGGTTAGCGGAAGCGGATGTATTAATACTAAATAAAAGGAATTATACATTCCTAAAAGCAAAAACTGATGACGTCAACACAAAATATAATGATAACGCATAAGGCTTTGCTTCTATACAGGTTCAATGCATATTTTGCCACACCTTAAGCAGATAGGCTGTTGCATTTTATATCGTCAGCGTCTGTCTACGGCAAGGACTTTTATTTCTCAAGAGACCCTCGTCTCGCTTAGCCCCGTAGAATTACTGACTTCGATGGTTTGATGCACATTGAAGCGGACACAAGAAAAAGATTGTCTCTGCATGCGATACCTCACAACAGTACATACAGTCTAAGCTTTACATTTCTCGTATCTATAGATATAAGAACTCAAGTTTGTATTCACAACGTACCGATAGCCAGGAGTTTTTAAAATTACCTCTTACCTTTTAAGGCTAACTTACCTGGAATTTGAACTTTTGACCCTGTCTTTTTTTTCCTTTTGTGTCTCGCCTCTTGTAACACGTCATCATGCTGATAAGATATAAAATAGTTTCAGAATTAAAGGGCTTCTATTATATTTTTGTTTTCATCGTCAATGGGTTTAGACTCAAACAAGCTGACCCGCTTTCTTTTTATTCACTCCCAGATCAATATTCAGGAGGAGGAAGAGGAGGAGGGGGGGAGAACGTTTGAGATCGACAACAGTTCAGATCTAACACTTTAGGCTTTTAGCCGTACGGATAAGACGGAACGAAAAAATAATTACAGGGTTGCTTAAAAATAAATTATAGTTTGAGGTGTTCTCATATACAAAACTGTTAAAAAGATTAAATGGCAAGGTATGTCACAAGATATTTAATGCAGAGCTAAGCACACCGGTTATAGTTCCATAAAAATGTGGATAGCTGAAGAAAAAAAATCACTTTGCCTATGTGTACATTAATCCCACATATGAATAATGAAAACTGTGAATTCAAAACTACCTTACAGCTAAACCCAAACGTAGGAAATACCAGGAGTCGGCGAGACTTAGGCTACCTTCATCACCCAGTGCTACACCCCGACAGAGCCTGCAACGCCGCCGACCCCAAACTGTATTTACAAGCCGCTCCTTAAAACACATTAGCTGTGTGGGTGACATCGTTCCCACCACAGCTAATGCCCAGGCATTCATCTCATTTCTATGAGAGGATCTATAGTCGCTTCGCGACTGAAGGAGGCCACAAATGTTATGTTTATGAAAAGGCTCTTAAAATGTAAAACTTTTCTTGATAAGGTTTTCTAAATGAAGACTAGGATTTATAAGATTTTTGGGGTAATATTTTACTTCTAAATTTTAGATGAAAACTCCCAGGCAAATCAAAGCAATAACTTCACAACTAGAAGTTTTAGATGAATTGAAAGAACACTTGGAATGCCTTATTGCAGACGTGAACAAAGTAAGTAATAAAATTATAACATTATTTAAAGTCCTGTACAGATGTTTACATTTTTTCGTTAGCTGATTGCTTTTCTCTTGGACTATTGCCACAGTGTCAGCATAACCATTGTCCGCAGGTGGGCGATTTAGATATTCTTTTCGCCGTCTGCATTTGTCCTCGGCGGCAGATTTTCTTTTGGTCTCAAATGTATATCCCGCGGCCTTCGTGAGTGACCACCAGCTGTCTCGTTCTGAGACCGCATGCAACCAGGTGCTCTCTTCTATGCAGCCAAGGAAAGTTGACGCCCAAGCTGGTCTTTGAAGCGTTTCCGTGGGGCGCCACTGTTACGTCGACCACCTTTTAGCTCACCAAAAAAGACTGCCTTTGGCATACGTTCGTCTCCCATACGGGATACGTGCCTACCCAGCGTAACTGCCGGACCATACGATTATAATATTACAATGATAATATTATACTAAAAGCTGGGCAGATACACCAGAATTACAGTCGGAGACAATCAATCAATCAATCAATCTATCTATCTATCTATCTATCTATCTATCATCTATCTATCTATCTATCTATCTATCTATCTATCTATCTATCTATCTATCTATCTATCTATCTATCTATCATCTATCAATCAATCAATCAATCTATCTATCTATCTATCTATCTATCTATCTATCTATCTATCTATCTATCTATCTATCATCTATTAAAAAGATCAAATAGATACTCCGATGTTATAAAACGATATTATACAAATTCTTACAACAATAACTTTTAAGGCAACTTCTAGAGGAACATCATGGATTGATGATTCAGACAGTCACAGTTTTGAAGAGATGAATCAATACCTAACCAATGAAACATCTAGATGTTTACGGCGATGTCGTAATCCAACGAGTAAGCATTATTTTTTCTTGCAATTAAAATAATTCTAGATGGAATACGTTTAAAACTTTTCACTAGTTTGTTATACTATTTTACTTCGCTCTCTATGGGGACCTGAACTTAACTAATGAAAGTTACTTATTTTTTTTATATTTCTGGCTACATAGATCTAGTAGTAAACTGTATCCACTTTCTTCAAAGCTTGTATCAACTCACTTTGACTGTCTATCTGTCTGGTATAATGTGTGTACATCTTATTTCTCTCAAATCCATTGTCGGATCAAGTTAAAACTTTGCACAAATATTACCTTGACATAGAAAAGACGAAAAAAAAATATAGTCAATTAATAACTGGTAATTCATTATTTTGTTTGATACTGAAAAGGGAAATTAACTCTCCAGTTTTCACAAATACAGCTAAATATGTATGGTTTCGTCCCCTTAGATAATTGAACACGTTATTTCTCCCGCACCCCTTCTCGGATCAAGTTGAAACTTTAAGCAATTATTTAGTAAAATAAATAATTGCTTCAAGTTTCAAAACACAAACCATTAAAAAAATTAACCAATTAGTCAATTTATTATTTGTTTGATATTGATTAAGGGATATAACATCTACATTATTAAGAGAGATAGCTGTAAGTGCAGAGATTTTTTACTTCGAAATACTTTTTTAAAAAAGGATTTTTGTATGTTTTGCCTGTTAAACAGTCATTTTTAAAATGTGAATTTAATAAACTATTGAAATTCAGACTTCGACTTGCATTCTTATTCAGCTGAACATTCTGATGAAGCGAAAATCACAGTTCTGAACACAAATAACTGCAGCTCTAGAGGTAGATCAATTAGTTATTTAATTTATATTTTACAACCAAAGCTCAATCTTATATGCAAACTATTTTTACCAAGTTTATATCAACTCACTGTCTGTCTGTCTGGTAAAACTTTGGTACTCGTTATTTCTCCCACACCCAATGTCAGTCAAGCTGAAATTTTACACTCTTATTTCTGTTACCTTACCACACAAGAACCAATTAACAAAAATTAACCAATTAGTGAATAAACTATTGATAGTTAATTATTTTTGAACAAGGGAAAGAAATCGTATCTGACGGATGTGGTGGTATAAGTTGAATTAGTCCCTCTTGAGTGAATTTTTAAAATGTATTTACAAAATGATCATGTAAACATTCATCAAGATACCCCCTTCTTCCCTGTCCCTTTCACAACTGGTCCAGACAAATGATAGGATCATAGCGCATTGAGAACGCTAAAAGCTAAACAAAAATAATTGTTTAAAATATTTTTAATCGCACAGATTTATTATGTCTAGTCAGTTATACAAGTAATTACGTGTCTGATCTAAACTTATTGATACAATTACACTTAATATAGGAGTTTAAAAAAAAAAGTATTTCATGTTTATCTAATAAATGTTGGTTGCTATTGGGTTCTTCTTGAAATGAGGTTTATGAGCGTTGTAGCCACGTCAATGGTAACAGCTACATTTTTTTAAAATTCCTCTTTTTGTCACAGATGATAGTTATGAAATACTATTTAATACACTTAATTCCAAACATTCAAGTGAAATTGAAGATTTGAAGCTAAAGTCACTGGATCAAGATAAACTAATAGAGTCAACCTTGGAGCAAATAAAAGAAAAAGATTCCAAAGTTGAAGAGTTCCACAATGAATTACAAAAAGCCAGTAATTTCATGTCAAGCCTGCAAAGTCAGAATAGAAAGTTTTCTGAACTAGTAGCCAAGAACAATGAACAGATCAATGAAGTGTTTAGTATAACTGAGACCTTACGAGATCTACCACAGGAACTGGCTAACCAGAAAGAACGCTTGGAGTCTTTTTTAAGAGCCAAAGATGCTGAAGATAAATTTGACGAGGTTAGGAAACAGCAAAGAGACACCCAACGCAAGATGAACAGGAAATATGCTTGTTTATCAAAGCTAGTGAAAGGCAGCAACACAGAGTTAAAAACATTTGTTTCTAGTGACAGAATGACAGACATAGAGCAAAGACTGACAGACCAAGAAACATATTTAAAACGCATGGAAAGGAAGCACAAAGAAATCGATGAAAGAAACAGGAAAAGATACGAGGACATGGACGCTCAAATTCAAGCTAATAATGATGAAACAGCGTCTAGCTTACACGGTCATTTCAAATCTTTGCAGTCCAAAGTAAGCAAAGAGATAAGCGACACTAAACTGTTAATAGATACATTGGAGACTAGAAATTCGGAAATAACAGAACAGCTTTCCAACTATAAATCTCACAACCAAGAGTTGAATGAAGTCAAAACTAAAATGATCTCTCTTGAAAGCGAGGTAATTCCTTTCCAAATTTCTTTTTAAAGTATAATACCAGAAATATGATACTATTGATTTATTTTCGATAAAAGACAATTTTGTGAAAGTAGTTTAGTTTCTTTCTTCTATATTTCATTTTTTTATTCAGTGTAGGCTAATCAAGTAATCATCTTCTTTTTTGAAGTAACGTCTGTATTATATAAGATAAGATAAGATAGGCTATATAGAAACTTATAAAAAAACAACAACTGGATATTCAGATTGACAAACAAACATTACATTCTTACAGTAAGAAATCCAGAAATTTAAAATGAGAATGATATAAATATCCGATTGCAACAATAATAAGGAGGCGCGATGGCTGAGCTGTAAAGTTGGTCAAACATTACAACTATTAGTTTTGTGTCGTCTGTCAGTCGATCTGTCACTTAGATCGAAAGAAATAGAGAAGCCGTTGAGAATCTGATTTCTCCTTTACAACAACAAAAAAAAAAAAAAAAATTCCGAAATTTCTTTATCGATAATAGTTATATTACATTTATTTTCTTTTTTTTTAAATGTTCAGAAGTCTCTAATTATTTATAATTAGATGACACAAAACAAAACTTAATTAAAAATAAGTATTATGTACATTCTTTAACAACGTACGCTACCTGCTATCTCCAAAAACCACTTGGGAGGAGAGTAAGATGCTTAAAGCTCGGTTTTAACCCCATCCTATGTTTTAACATATACGTCACCATGTCATCATTCTGGGCGTTACCTGGGGTGTGAAATCAATTGCTTAAATATATTTATTATTTGTCTGTATATATATATACCTCGAGCTTCTTCTAGGTAGCCAAGCCAACCCAAATTCAAGCGCACTTAGCCTCTCGACCACTCTTCCCACGCTGTAACTCATATTTCGTTTCGGCGCAGTGTACACCGTTCAAAATGGAAAGAATTTTAAAGATATTTATGTTTTCCAAAGACCACCCTACACGGTACATTGCCCGGTGGAAGAAAGCGAGGGAAAAACTATGTGGATACAATTCAAATCAATTATCGAAAAAGTAGAGACTGTTGGCCTGAAGTTGTGAAAGAGTCACTAGTGTCTTATCGACGACCCAGCCCACACAAAGTTAATGCTGTAGAATAGAAGAAAAAAAAAAACGCCACCATTTCTCTATCAGTTTTATGTCGCTTAATAAAAAAAAAAATTGGCATCAACATGCTGCTCTTATTATTGATTGGCGTAGATTTCTTATCGATAAGTTTTGCCAAAGTTAGCCAATTCCTAGAAGTTCCCTAGTCTACAGTTTCTTTTCATGAAAACATTGGAAAGAAAATCGATGAGATAAGGAGAGAGGGTAGTGTTTTTCTTTCTATAAGACTTTTGTCAATATAGACTTTATCCCAAACACGCTGGATCTATTCATATTTGAAATAGCTTTGATAAGCTACTTCTTCTTCGTGCGGTTTGTGTTTGATTGTCTAGCACGTTTTAGAAATGAAATAAACATCCACTTAGTTCACCGTAATTTGTACTGTACTCTGAAAGCCAATCTGTTTATTTTTTTTATATTGGGGGTTCTCATAAAAATAACCTTTTTTTTTTTTTTTTTAAAGTGCCTTTTTCAGACCATTAAACTAGAATTCCATGTGGCCTGGGTGAGCTCAGAGGCCCCCCCTAAAAAAATCGCGAAATAAAAAAAATAAATAAACGTTGATCGGAACCCCCGACTTCCGGATCGGAGGCAAAGCCCCTTACCACTCAGCCACCGTTTTTTTTTATAAATGTAATTAAGAAACAAACAAACAAACAAAAAGACTTACTAAGTTTATATCAAACACAATAAATGCGGTTGTATACCTCGATTGGCTGCTTGCCAATACGTATATATATATATAATATATATATATATATATATATATATATATATATATATATATATATATATATATATATATATATATATATATATATATATTTATAGCTGTAAAATACGAATATCAGCACTCAATGAAATTAATAATGAAGTTGTTTTTTTTTAAATGAAATTAACGTTCTATCGTTTTCTAGTAGCCTACATAGATAAACCTTTAACCTTTAACCTTTCTATTTCAGTACAAAAATTTAAATAAAAGATATTATAGGATAAACTTTTTTATTTCACCTGGTTCGAATTTCCCAATTGCAGCAAAGAAGTCTCCATCTCTTCACTTCATCAACACGTGTTGTCTCTACCTAAACTCTGCAGTACATTTTTGAAAATTACCATTCAATTATTCCGCAAAAAATGGCATTTCTTTTATTAAAATTAAATTATTTCTAACATAGTATATGCACACAATCACATGCATTCAATCACATGCACACAATCACATGCACACTTACACACACTCAAACCGTAATATTTCCCTTCGACCTGCATTTATTATTAAGAAAAGTAGCCACAGGGCCCAACTCTGAGTTTGTGAAAAAATAAACACACTTTAATATATTTGCTTTGAATATTATCGTACAATAGAATGGAGACGTTTGATATTCAAGTTACTTTCTCATTAATTTTTTTTTGTATTTGAATAGAATTTAAAGTTATCGAAAGAAGTTGCTGAGCTATTGAAGAGGAGTAAGTTATTCTCTTTTTTTTTATTACAAAGCTTATATCAACTCACTGTCTGTCCGTCTGTCTGTCTGGTTAACAGTTTGAAAATATTTTTTTCTCTCATTTCTCCATCTCGGATCAAGTTAAGATTTGGACATTTATTCATTAAACCTTACTAGCCATGAATCATTAAAAAAAATGAAACAATTAGTCAATTAATTGTTGGGGATTAATTACTTTGTTAGATTTCGGAATAAAGAGAATAAATTCTACTTAATGAGAAATGTATATATAAATAAATATATATATATATATATATATATATATATATATATATATATATATATATATATATATATATATATATATATATATATATATATTAATATATTGGTCGTATAATAAGAGTTGGGATGACATCCTAGTACAACTTGGCGCCACACATTCATGGAGGTCCTTAGAGCAGGTGGGAAGAGGCTTCAGACATTACCAGTGACAGATTTTTGTGGAAACTGCTTGACGGCAAATGCGCCGAACGGCGCGGAAGGGGTCTAAGTCAGTAAGAAAAGCACATTGGGTTTTTGAAATATGCATTTTGTTGGCATTCAATACCAGAAATAGTGCTCTTGGCGGCGGAGCTAAGCTCCAACCGCTCCCCCAGACCCCCTTGCTAGCAATGGCTTGGAGTCAACAATTTTTCCACTAACTCCAGGAAGAACCTATTCTAGGGCACAATAAACGTCTTCCGAAAGAATGAAGGGTCAGAATGTAATAAAGATTATGTACACACACACACACATACATACATACACATTTTTTTTCCCTGAGGGGGGGGGGGCTAGGGGGGGGAGAAAAAAATCTCCCCCCTCCCCCCCCCCCCCCCCCCGAAAAACAAATCCTGCCTACGCCCATGGAATATATATATATATATATATATGGATTTAGTCCACTTATAACGTTTTGAAGCGTTTTTTCTTCCACTGCCCATTCTCGGATCAAGTTGAAATTTATTCATTGATGTATCAATCCAGAATTAACCCATAAGTTAATCTTTTTAATTAATTAAGTTTGTTTCATACATCTGGTGTATGTGTGTACTCCGTAATTTTCTGATAAATGACAGTACTTAGCGGTTTCTTCCCTTAGATAAGCTTTGTTTTTGTTTTAAGTCTTTTTAATTTTTATTGCTTGTTTTAGGTATCTCGCTTTTGATGTTTCCATGAGTTACCACCTTTACTTATTGCACTACTTAACCACAGGTCTTCGTGATGCCTGGCCAGCCTGTAGAATGCAGATTGACAATTCTGACAAGCTGTCTTTCAATAAAGGAACCATACTTACGTGTTTCAACTCATGTCTTCTGAACATAGGGAACTGTTACAACAGAAACACAGGAATATTTAAAGCCCCCTGTAAAGGTTTATATCTGTGTAGTTTAATGCTAGAAAGTGACAACAGAATGGCGACACAGTTTGTTATTTATGAACGCAAGGGAGGCAATGAGGCAGTCAAGGGCTCAACTCATACCAACAGCCATCAATCTACAGCCTGTATTGTTACGGTACTAGAGTTGAATCAGGCGGATGAAGTGTATATCAAATCACTGAATGATATTGAAAGGATCAAATTTAACAGGTTTTCCTATTTTTTATGTGTTTTGTTACAGCAGATGTAATTTGACCAGCTTCTTTTGGGGAAGTATTCATTTAGTGTACTTACGCTTGGCCTAGTTTGAAGATTGCCATCACGATAATATCGATTGTTGCAAAGTAGTTTTTTACAAAGCTTATAGTTCAGTGGTTAATCTGCAAGATTAGATATGCTAATTTAAAACATTTTGCTCATACATATAGGCTACTTAGTTTATTACAACCATCGTCCCATTTTGTTTTATTAAAGATTATGTTTTAAATGAGTTTGTATCTAGTGAAATGTATGATCACCACCTGTTGCTTTAGCTTCACCTGTTGCTTTGTTTCACCTGTTGCTTTAGCTTCACCTGTTGCTTTGTTTCACCTGTTGTTTTGTTTCACCTGTTATTTTCACTTCACCAGTTGTTTGGTTTCACCTGTTGCTTTAGCTTCACCTGTTGCTTTGTTTCACCTGTTGCTTTAGCTTCACCTGTTGCTTTGTTTCACCTGTTGTTTTGTTTCACCTGTTATTTTCACTTCACCAGTTGTTTGGTTTCACCTGTTGCTTTAGCTTCACGTGTTGCTTTGTTTCACCTGTTACTTTACCTTCACCTGTTGCTTTGTTTAACCTGTTACTTTAGCTTCACCTGTTGCTTTGTTTCACCTGTTGCTTTAGCTTCACCTGTTGCTTTGTTTGACATGTTGTTTTAGCTTAACCTGTTGCTTTAGTTTCACTTGTTGCTTTAGCTTCACTTGTTGCTTTAGCTTCACTTGTTGCTTTAGCTTCACTTGTTACTTTAGCTTCACTTGTTGCTTTAGCTTCACTTGTTGCTTTAGCTTCACTTGTTGCTTTAGCTTCACTTGTTACTTAAGCTTCACTTGTTGCTTTAGCTTCACTTGTTGCTTTAGCTTCACTTGTTGCTTTAGCTTCACTTGTTGCTTTAGCTTCACTTGTTGCTTTAGCTTCACTTGTTGCTTTAGCTTCACTTGTTACTTTAGCTTCACTTGTTGCTTTAGCTTCACATGTTGCTTTAGCTTCACTTGTTGCTTTAGCTTCACTTGTTGCTTTAGCTTCACTTGTTGCTTTAGCTTCACTTGTTGCTTTAGCTTCACTTGTTGCTTTAGCTTCACTTGTTGCTTTAGCTTCACTTGTCGAATAATTGACATTGGCACTGCTATAGAAAAAAAAAAGTTTTATTTCCAGGTATTTGTTAATTAGTAACGAAGTTACGGGTCTTTCTTAGCTCGCATGCTGTAATAGCATTATGACAGAAGATAAGATTAACATTGTTTTTAGATCGCTTATTATCTTTCGCGCACTAAGGACTATAAGCATTCGACACTTTGCATGCCTCTATTGTGTGTGTGTGTGTGACAATGCATTATAGCTGTTACAAATTGTATTCATATCAAATGGTTTACCTTTTATCAATATTAAAATGTATGTCAAATATTATTTTTTTATAAAATCCTTGTAACAGTCTCTTAAAATTAGAATAAATTTATATAGTGACAATTAAACAAAGGCTATAGCTCAATTTTCTTTTGGCGTGTAAAAACAAACAAATTATATATATATATATATATATATATATATATATATATATATATATATTTATAAATATATATATATATATATATATACAGGGTGCGTCAAATAATGTATACACACTTTGAACTGTCTTAGACAATTTATTTCCCGTTCTACAATGCTAAATTTCAGCACATGGAATACACACACACACACACACACATATATATATATGCTTTTTTAAAAAGACAATACCTTCTTTATAACTTTTTGTAAGTGCCATCTCTTCGTTCTTACAGACTACTGAATGAAAGGAACAATGTTTACCCACTCCAACACCCCAGTTGAAGTTTTGTCTTTGTTTCTAATCATTCCTTGAAATACTCAGAACGACACAAAGATAGAGGCCCGCTTCTTATACCATACGCTAGAACAAATTTGGGGGAACGTAACTTCAGACCTTTTGGTCTATAGGACAGATGATGTTAAGGTCATCTGTTTATATGGCCCACGGTTTAGAAAAACATCGACCAACCCACCTTTACTTTTCCACAACTAAGGTCATGTACCCATTAGACCTGGGTAGGGTGGACCTAATGATCCCGAAATATAAAACATGTCTTCACAAGGATTCAAACCCAGGACTCTTTTGTTCGGAAGATAAGCGATTTACCATTGAGCCATCGCAACTCCTTAACTGTATATATTTATTCAATATCGTTGATAGGTGATTGATCTGGAGACAAGGTCTATACAAATATAAATGATCGAGACTATATAGTAGCCTATAAATAATTAAACCTGTATAAACTGATACTTAGCGGGAGTTGATATAAAAAACAATCTCTTTAGATTTAAAATCATTCCAATTGTAATATAATAAAAAATAATAACAACGTCTAAATATAGAGACTCAAAAGTTTGAATGATGACTATTGTAAGCTGCTTCCTGTTTAGAACTGGCTAATTATTTCTTCATGCTGATTTATTTTACTCTCCAAAGTTTCTATTTGTTCTTGAATATGCATTAAACAATCAGTGAGTGCTTTCAATTCTGAACAGATATCTTTGATGGTCATGTCGCCAGCAATGACTTCCCCTTGACGTAGACCATTCTGCTTATCTTCTCTTTCTTCTTGGGATTTCTCTGGTTTCCTCTTCGCTGTTTGCGTTGTTAAAAATGCAAGCATTTTCTGGGATTCGTCTTGAAAATATTGATAGCCCTGGCGTCCTGTAATACAGTTATGTTACATAAGTAACAATATAGATGAACAAGCCGCACCAACTTTGCTATTGAACCTTAATATTTTTAAATAAGTTTTAGCATCTAGCATCTAATGTTTGAATCGTCGAAATAGTCAATGATTTATATAATAACTATTTGAATATATGTATTAATTGTAGATCAGGCTTACGTAAGTTCACAATGTCTGTTGCCAACTTTGAAACCTGGACGCCAACTTCAATATTCTGAGTAAAGAAAAAATATAGTAGACAGTACCTTAATATCAAATTATTGAATGTGACAACCTGTATAACTCGTTAAATCTGTTTTCTTTCTTGAATGTATGCGTTCTTCAACTAAAAAATTAAGTTCTACACAAATCCATACGCAGGTCTAGTCACAACGCAACAGCTGGTATTTACATCTCTCTCTATAACTAGCCTTGATTGGTTCCCACCTGCAGAGACTCATTTCCTGTTTATTATTAACTCCCCTTTTTCTTTTCCGCTTTCAATAAAACGCCCGGAACCCAATTTTTTTAAAAAATTGCACCCTACTTTGGGATTAATCCCAAATGCAGTCTAATCAACAAAACACTTAGACAACAGAGACTTTGGCAGGGTCTCTATAGTAAAATCGGAAGCAGAGGAAGCGATTAGATCACTAATAGTTTGCATTGACTACATGCCATCAGACATTTGACTACACGATGGCTCACATATAGGTAAATCTGCAAGAAAATAGGGCAGATGATGTAACTGTCCTCTGTTTCTGTGGCCCACGGTTAACGAGGGTGTCATATGGCCAGCACAACGACGAACGGCCTTTACTTTTCCCCAACTAATGTCATGAAGCAGCTGGGCGGCACCCAAAGATTCCCAAAATTAAAAATCCCAGTCTTTACCAGAATTCGAACCAGAAACCCCCGGTTCGAAAGCCAAGCGCTTTACCGCTCAGCCACAATAGAAAAGTCATACTTAATTAAATTTTCTTTCCATTGGTAACATAGGCAATCATGACTTTCTCTCAATCAACATGAATCTAAAACTATAATGGAAATAGATTCTTCCCCTTGAAAAAAAAGCGCCACTTCTCAACTACATTGGCAGGATGTCCTACACACATTTGAGAAATCTTCTATAAAAAAAATAAAATAATTACGTCCTACGAGTCATGCTTGTTAACCAATGACTTAAATTCTGACAAGTCATTGGTTTTGCTGGCTGGCTCAGGCAACCCGTCAGGAAAATCATGACTTGGCGGAATTTAAATCCTTGGTTAACATGCATAACTGGACGATGAAACGAAATGATAAATTAATCTTCGAACGCAGTAACTACGTCTGCTGTAATAATATTTTAGCAAGAGTTATCTTACCTTTTTATCTAGATCTGACATATTTAATTCTATTTCGTCTGTTTTCTGTTTCTGAAGTTGACCAAGCTGATTTAAGGCAGCCCTCGATACTAGATTTCGTTGTCGATTCGCTAAATCAGAGACATTCTTTTTAAGTGAATCAAAGTTCAAGGCCATGTCCTTCAACTCTTTTTGTGTTTCCTCTAAACCAAGGTTGAAAGAGCCCGGCTGCCTATTGCCGATGATTTTATCCAAAGATTGTATTCTTCTTGAAAGATTCTCAAACTCTCTGGAATTTGTGTTTTCAGTTTCCTTAAAAGTTTTATCTATGTGTTTGACGTTTTGTTCTAAACTTTCCAAATTTGAATTCAAATGGTCGAAGGAGCTAATCATGTTATTTACAGTACAGGACATTGCTTCGCACTCGGAACTTGTTTTGTTTACATGTTCCGAAGTGGAGTCTTGTTGACTTACGATCTGTTCAAGCTTTGAGAGAAGCTTATGTTCCACAGACTTTTGCAGTCGCAATAAAGATTCGCATTTCTCTTCTTGTTCTATTAGTTTGAGATCGAAATGTCTATGCTGGTCACATATATTGGTTAAATCGTTGATTTGTTTCGCATTTTCATTTACTTGAAAGGACAATAATTCGTAAGATTTTTGAAGAGAAGCCATGAAATTGCTAGCTAAACAAAGTTCGTCCGTAATTTGATAAAATTTTTGATAGTTTTTGTTATCAATTTCTTCGAAACGCATTGCGACTTGTTTGAACTGTTTCTCATGACGTTTAATTTTTTTTTGCAGGGATTTGATCGTGATAGAACGAGAGTCTATCAAAGTTCCAACGTCGAGGTTTTCATCAGCTATTGTTTGGCTGACGTCTTTAGCATCTGTTGGTACAAATACATATTAAAAGAGTTGAGATCCTAGTGGTACTGTGTTTATAGTCAAAACACAGTGTACATGTAGCGACTATGATTTAGGTTTATAACTATTGAAATTAACAACCAACTTACAAAGAGACCAAGAAAGAAACAAAGAATGCATTTTATAAAATACTTAAAAGACGAAAAACAAAACGCACTTTCATAGGCCCCGCGCGAATTCTAGAAGTAAATTATTAAAGTAAACCATTTTAACTTATTATTCAAGGGTTCCTGGATAGCAAAATATACGAAAAAGTCATGAAAATCTGAAATGATTAATTTCTTCTGAAAATGCATGCAAATTCCTTAAAAAAAGACACCATTGTCATTTCGGGATATCACTCAATATGGAAAAAGCCAATACTACTCGCGATTAAAAAATAAACGGCATTGTCAGCTTTAATTTAAATTTTGACCAAAACAAGAAGTTCAAAGACTTAATTTACTTTAGTAGTCTCTGGTATATCAATATAGATCTAAATCTAGATCGACCTCTTAAAACCATAAAAAAAAAGCAAAAGCGATATTTTGTCGTCGATAATAAACCTAAAAGGCAGTTATGAATGTTTATCGGCTATTTGTTGGACAACTTCTGTAGATGGCTCGTCAAGTTAATTTGACAATGATTTTGTACGCAGTAAAGTATGAATAAAATGCAAAGACGAATTTATTTTTAAATACAAATCTTAATTTTCACTTATTATCCTTATCCTTACCCAGACTGGGCCCAGCGCAATCCGTTTCGCATAGGGCCCCGCAATCTGTAGGACCGGCGCTGCTTCTCTCTCCTGTCCGAAGGTTACTGGTTTGGGCGACATTAACTTTTAACAGTTCCGCCACGCCCAATATCACGTGAAGGCCAGAAGTTGGACTGGTTATCTGAGACTATTTCAGAGGTATAGAATCACTTGTATAGGTTAGGACAAACGATGCATACATATTGGACATGAAAAGCAGTGCCAAGGACCAAGGTTTTAACTTAGAGAAAGTAGTGAATAAAAAACGCGACGAAAATAAGGGACTGCGCCGAGTGCTTATATCCATCGCCCCTTCAGCAACGACAGCCATACGGTATAGTATTCCAATAAATGTGATATTTTTAACGGCACGCGCTTTACACGTGGAGTAAAGAAGTAATGAAATGTAACGTTTCTTGTAGCACGTGATTTATTTAGCCTACCCCAAGCTATCCCAGAATTCATTAGTATTTCTTACTTGTTATTGTAGCGAATCTCCTCAAACACTCTGAAGTTTCATTCACCAAGAAAGTGTTAATGTCCATAAAAGTTTCATTCTTTGTATCCTCAAGCCAGTTGTTTCCCCTTGTTATGATCTTATACATTCGTTACACAAGACAAATATAAAGATATAACAAGTTAAAATCTTAGAATGAGAATTATACCTTCTATACATCAATTCATTGCATGTTCTTGATCTAAAGTATTTATTTTTTGGTTAAGTTTTTTTTTTTTTTTTGTGTTTTTTTTACTTCTTTTTATAAAGGGAAAATTCCTTAAAGTTGCTTTTATTTTTATTTCTAACCAACAAAAATTTAAACATAAAAGGATCATATTTTTTTTATGCTGTTGTTGCTAAACCTTTTCAATGGACCTCATTCACCAATCGTAAACAAACAGCATTGTGCCACGTGATTCTCTCTCTCTTCTATACAAATTACGATCTAATTCAAATTCTAATTAAAAATGGTAATCTCGTGACTGTTTTTTTTTTTTTTGTTTTATCAATATTTTCACGTGACCATTCGTTTTGGGGAATGAGGTCCATGCAAAGTGTTTTCCAATTTATTAATTAAACAACCATCACTTCAAGATTATTATTAGGCCTATAAATAATGCAACCGAGAGAGTGTCTACATAAACTTATATCCATTTACATAGTCCATACGAGTGCCAGCTTTGTCCAATTCTTGCTTTAACTCATCTAACACTTCTAGCTGTGCTGCAATTGTCTTCGCCTGTTTTGGAGTTGTCATCTACAAGGAGAAATATTAGAAGCAGTTGAGTGAATATTCAATCTTATTCTTCTACGTGTGTTTAGTATTAGTATTACTTGGGAAAAGACGGGTTAAAGAGATAGTTACAACACAATATAATACTCTCTAATCTATTCCTCCCCCCCCATTCAAAAAAAAAAATTTCTTTATCTACGCCACGAGTTTGTATCATTTTATGTCATATGGGCACATTCCTCGTCCCAGATGCTAGGACAAATTTGTACAAATACTCCTTCTTCCCTTGTGCTATTAGAGCATGGAATGGGTTGCCTGAGCTAGCCAGGAAAACCAGTGACTTGGCAGAATTTAAGTCATTGGTTAATATGCATGACTAAATGCATGGCGCGTAGGACGTAATCATCTTCTTTTTTGAAGTAACGTCTGTATTATATAAGATAAGAAGGTAAGATCTAACGGAATATGTTGATATTTAGAAATGAGACCAATAATTCAAAAGTTTCATTGGTCTGTGAACTCAAACTTGATCCTTCTTAGGGCTACCGGAAGACGTAAACCTACTTTCGTTCCAAGACGGAAGTTTTAATTCGTTTGATGTCCTAAATTATTACTTACGATGTATAAGTATTGTTGTAACTCCGCTCCCGAGGCATACTGATGGTGCGCATCAGAGAGCCATTCAACACAAGTAGTGGAAGACATGTTTATAGAGGAAGAAGAACTGTTGTGGATCCGGCTGAAGTCATGGGAGTCTGAACAGTCTGGGGCTAAGTGCTGTCCTGCGTGATACTAGGGAACTGTTTAGAAGACCTGGAGCGACACTGGGAAGTGTGTCGGTGGTCTGTTCTACGTTATGGTATTAAGTAGGACTCTTAGAACTTAAGACATTACCCCCTGTGACTTCATAGCGGAAGTCCAACTTTTTGTTGATAGCTTTTAATAAATACATCGTTTAGTATTGCCTCCTATCTGTTCGTTGAGTTGCCTGCCTTAGAATTACAACAGTATGATATTGCATGATGTATTTTCTTTGAAAAGAAATTATGTAAAACTTTATGTTATTATACTTCGTGTAAACTAGTTTCTATTTATAATTAAAAGACCAAAAAAAAAAAGGCATTTTACCATAGCGGCTAGCATTTAATTATTTTCTATTGCGTCGCCACCATATCCATTTTGCAAAGGCTCTACTTATATGACAATTTGATACGCGGGGTATGGACATCTATCTAAGATTGATGGAGTACATTACTATTAAACGTTCACGACATTAAGTCAACGTCAGTGCAAAGGTTGAGATTGTCTCTATTGCAGTAGATCAGCAACTTTCGGGACAGTCTTTGTTAAAGCACAACGAATTTTATGCTCTGCACTTCTGCTTCTGAGTTTAGTCTTGATTCCTAAAGTTCCCCTCTCATACCATGTGGTCTTTAGGGCAAATAATGCAAGGTCATAAGTTACTGTGACCCATGATTAACATGGGTGTCATGTGGCCAGCACAACGACCAACCGCCTTTACTTTTCCCCAACTAATGTCATGTACCCATTAGAGCTGGGTGAACTCAGAGACGCCCAACAGATTCCGGAAATTAAAATCCCAGTTTTCACTAGCATTCGAACCCAGAACTCCGGTTCGGAAAGTCAAGCGCTGTATCGCTCAGCCACTAAGTCTTGATTACTGAACAGTTGGAGAAACCCAGTTTCACAGGCATATGTGGTAGAAATGGGAAGAAAAATGCGCAACAAATCTTTGAAAGTACGGGATATGACTCCAAACACTTGATCCAGAAGTCTGTAACTGACATTGAAGAGAAACCATACTTCGCTGCAACTCTATTCTTTGACTGTGTATTGACTTCTGCTAGTCCAAACGAGATGCCACGTCATTTGGAAAGTATGAGATGACGTCCTGCAAGCATGCGCAAATGTTCTTTGATAGAATGTATCATTCTATTTCGTTTGCTAGTTTCAATGTCATTTTCCTTATGGAAAACATAACGTTGGCACCAGGTAAATATTACTGTCGTCAGATTTTTTGGGGGGGGGGGCCAAAGTTAAAGTTTAAGTGGAAGGATTGAATGTTTTAGACAAAGAAAATTGTCTTGCTTTTTATCAATGATATTATCTGTTTCTATGGCAAGGTCATCAACAAGTGACGTAATGAAAATAGTCTACCTGGTTGAAATCTTTACCATCTTGAATGTGTTGTGTTATCATGGGGTTAGTTTATGGGAAAAGATTAAGCATATTTATATCTGGATGGACTCAAATGGGTACCTGACAATAGTTGGGGAAAAGTATAGGCGGTTGGTCGTTGTGCTGGCCACATGACACCCTCTTTAACCGTGGGCCATAAAAATAGATGACCTTTACACCAACTGCCCCATATATCGTAAGGACTGAAAAAAGAAACTTTACTTTTTTTAAATATAGTTTTTATTATATCTGGATAAATTTATCACATGATTAAATTATTATTATTGATAACAAGGTTGTTTCGGTTATTTTAGCTTAAAAAAAAAAGAACATACTTTTTATGACATAGACATACTTACATTGTTTGCTTTTTTTTTTAAAATAACAAATACACAAATGTTTGTTGTCAAGGTTGTTTGAATTTTGACAGACTGAAATTGAAACCGGGAAAACCCGATAAAACTTTGTTCTCGGCAGCTATGCCACCGATCGATTTAATCTTCAACTCATTTTTATAGTTCTTAAAGCAAAACTGCATTCAAAATATCTCAATTATAATTTATGTCATAGGAACTCTCCTTGCGCAATGATATAACAATAACTATATGAAAAAGAAATAATAGTAGGGTGGCTTACTGGTCTTGCGGTATGCACGCTGGACTGTCGTTCGGTCGTCTAAAACAGTGGTTTTCAAACTGTGGTCCGAAGACCCCCTGTAGGGAGCGGTGGCTGAGTGGTTAAGCGAACGTCCGGGTTCGGTTTAGATTGGGATTTTTAATTTCGGGATTTTTAGGGCGCCCCTGAATCCACCCAACTCTAAAGGGTACCTGACTTAAGTTGGGAAAGTATAGGCGGTTGGTGGTTGTGCTGCTAGTTCACCGTGGCCAAAGAATCAAAAGACCCTAACATCATCTGCACTATAGATCGCAAGATCTGAAAGGGGAAATTTACTTTTTCATTTATATAAATCAGAAGCTATGAACCACGAGAACTACCCATAACTACTATCACTCACAAACCAAGTCATGACTGAATGCAGGAAGTATGAACATTGCATTATTGCGTACATGTAGACAAAAAATAGAAGGCAGGAGAGCCGCCGGTCGCCCACTTTTACGTTATACCGATGTATGCAAACGCGACATGAAGCTCTTCAAAATCGACACTAGCAGCTGGGAAGAGGTGGCACTGGATAGATCCACACGGAGAGAGAGCATAAAGGAATGGTCACGGATTGCAGATGCCATACACAACAGAAGCAGAAAGAAGGGTGAAAATGCAACGGCGCATGGTGATAATATATGCCCAACTTGCGATCGCAACTGTGTATCAAGGATTGGCCTCTTTAGTCACACAAGAAGTTGCAAAGGGAAAAGATCGTCTCTCGAGACGTAAAATGCCACAGACAAAAAAAATGATGCTAACAATGTGCAACTAGCTTTTGAAAACAACCACTGTTTAAAAATCTTCTTAAATGTGCAGAACAGACAAAAACTATTTCGATGAGTCATCAGAAGCTAATACACCAGAAAACACAGTAGCCTAATCTACAAACATCTTTGAAAAATTGTTTGACAAACACTAAAGCTTTATATATATATATATATGCACTTTGTATAAAGGCGGAGACGTTGTGGCTGACCGGTAAGCGCTTTGCTTAGCCGGGGATCTTGGGTTCGAATCCTGGTGAAGACTGGTATTTTTTTTTATTTCGGGATCTTTGGGTGCTTCTGAGTCCACCCAGCTCTGGGGGAAAGTAAAGGCGGTTGGTCCTTATGCTGACCACATGACACCCTCGTTAACCGTGGGCCGTAGAAACAGATGACCTTTACATCATCTGTCCTATAGATCGCAAGGTCGGAAAGGGGAAATTTACTTTACCTCGGCAATAGTAATACAGACATATAATGTGGATACTTATAGTTTATACATGGTATGCTGTTTTAAAAATGGTGAGCTTTTGAATGAAAAATCATTTGCATAAAAAAAATTGAAATTCTCTTTCAGAAGAGCAAAAAACATGCATTTGCAGCTGTTTTTAACCTCTTTCTAAATTGGGGAACATCGATTTTTCAACAGCTCTTTTACATTTTCAAATCTAAACGTAACAGTCTTTAGACTGACAGACTTCTAGACCACCAAAACAAATAGCGGGGTTTCCCCATTTGATTTAGAAGGAAAAATAGGGGGTTTCCCTAATAGGTAGTGCATCGACTCGCTTGAAACATTCACTATTACATCTGTTATGTGATTTGCAAGGCTTGAGATCGACATTAGGACTTTTAAATGTAGGACTTAGACCTACGGATTGCATAAAAAGAAAAATAATCACCGTACGAGTTTACTTTTAATCGATTGAGTTTCAGAGCCCGGGCATGCTACCCTGCATCATAGTTGCGCCCGGTTGGAAACAATGGTAGGATGAATCGATTAGTCTAAAGGGTAGCAAAAACAAGACTCCCGTGGGGGTGTCTAAAGAGGTGCGAGAGCATCCTCGTTGCACTGTGCGGAGTTGTAAAAAAACTCCCACAACCTTGTCACAATCCAGGCGCCGTTCCTCAAAGGGCCGTTACATAAATGGCGTGTCCTGCACGGTTAGCCTGGTATAAAAAAGGAAGATGGCAGGGGTCCCGGTGCACGCGGTCTCTGGCCGCGAGTCTGACACCCCGCCAGACAGAACAGTGTACACTGTTCTCATTCAGGCCGTGAAAGGGAGCTCTTGTTCATTTTTCCTGGCTTAGAGTTCCAAGAGCCGAAGGCTCAACTCTACCTGACAGTTTCAAGACCGAACTATAGGGTCTAGAGTTTTTATCTATTGCACTACTTACACTGAATACATCAACGGGCACTGTTTATATCGAGCTACTGATACTAGAGTTTATATTTACTTACTACACTATTTGTTATTGCTTAAAACAGAAACTAGTAATTGTTTATCTATCATACTACTTTTTTTTTATATATTTACTTGTATCACTATTCGCATATTGCTTACAAGAGAAACTATTATTTGTTGACACTATTTATTGATCTAATGTATTACAAGCACTGGTATTCTTATTTATTAATGCTACGGCCTACTATATTACTATGCTTGCTATTTTAATTCTAGGCGTGGTGAATGTGGTGAACTAGTTACTATTTGTTTATGTTTGTGTAACGTCGTGCTAATGTGTTCACAACATTGATTTAGTGTGTTACTATCAAAGTCCCGTTCGTCGGTTCATGTGCTGTTCTAGTGTAATAAAGCCTTGCTTTAGGTTACTCTTCAGTGTTTCTTTATTTATTATAACAATGTTAAAAAATAATTCAGCAGTAGCCTATGCACATAAGTATTTGTTTAACGTTTCGGATGTTCCTTCAGATTTGAAGATTATAACACATTATAGCCCAAACCTTCAAACATACAATTACGCATTTCTAGGGAAATTGTCAGGGCCGTTTTCCAGATGTGTCAGCCAAAGTCATTATTAAATAACGTTTAAAATGGTTGAATTACACTTTTTCAGCGTTCAATTACATCTTAATGGCACTTTTAATTACATCTTAACAACTTTGCATTTATCTACATAATAATTATAATAATATACTAATAAATTAGCACATACCATAAACAAATTGAGCAGAATACCTATTTTATGCTGGCCTACAGTTTATGTGTGTGTAGTGTGTGTGTAGCCATGATGTCTGTTATCAGATAACACCTGTTACACAGGCCTGTGCACTGTGAGCCCGAGATGACACTTTCCGTGCTAATCCCCCCCACCCCCTTATATGGTCACGGGTTGATCTAAAAAAGAGTGATTTGTGATTTTGGGCACATCGGCACAATTTAGGCCATGTCGTGCCTGCAGTCCCTCAAGGGCCACTCTCCCTCCACACAACAAAGGTCAATTCTATACCGTCAAATAATTAAAATCAAGGTCTATTTACAATTAAAATAGTAGAGGTAGTAAAAATTTAATAATTTGGTAAAAATATAATGTAAAAAGTAGAAATCAGATCTTCGTAGACAATCCCACTTCCCGGATAAAGCCCAGTACCTTCCCAGGGTCGACATTATTGAATAGTGTTTTTAAATTAGTGGCTCTAAAATATTTTCCCCTGACATCCTGGTATCTGGGGCAGTCAATGAGGATATGTTCCACGGTGAGGCGAGAGTCACAATACTCACAAAGTGGGGGCTCTTCTTTCTTCAGCACAAAAGAGTGCGTGATGTAGGTGTGGCCAATCCTAAGTCTAGACATGGTCGTGCTACCACGCCTTGTCAGACCCTTAGATGTGGACCGCCACCTGACATCCGCCACAATCTGCCTGAGTTTATTGTGAGTCTCAGCCTCCCATCGATCCTGCCACTCTTGGTAGATGGCAGTGGCAATACTTTGTCTCAGGTCTGAGCAGGGAATTTGAGTTCCTGATACCGCATGATTTAGGGCTCTCTTTGCTTCTCTGTCTGCGGCTTCGTTTCCCTCAATGCCCACATGAGAAGGGACCCAGATGAAGGTGACATCCGTATGGTCGGCTGTTATTTGGTCCAACAGCTTCAGGCTCTTATGTACCAGTGGAATGTCAGTCTTCATCCGCCCCAAAGCTTGCAATGCAGATTTGGAGTCGGAGCAGATTATAAATTTCCTCCTTTCTGATGCTTTGACGGCCATAAGTGCAAGCGATATTGCATGCAATTCGGCCGTAAAGATGGAGCAGCCATCAGGGAGTCTACGGGAGATTGTTTTGTTCCGAAAGGAGCAGGCACACGCGACCTTTCCATCCATTTTGGATCCGTCTGTGTAGATGGTGCCACAATCTCCGTAGCTCTCTTGCAGTTCCCTAAAGTGGACTTGTAGTATGCTTGGGTCTGTATTTTCTTTTTTGAAATTAAGGAGGGATAAATTTAATTTGGGTTTATTCATTAGCCAAGGAGGATTCTGAGGGGTTTCTATTTTAGAGATTTGGTTAATGGGTGGGGTTAAATTTTGGATGGGTTCTCTCATTCGAAGGCCTAACGGCTGTATGACGTTAGGCCTTCGATTGTATAATTCTACCTCTGTGGGGTTAAATATGGAATCGAAAGCAGGGTTCGTAGGGTTGGATTTTAGCTTGACTATATACTGCATTGCAAGCTTTTTCATTCTTATATCCATGGGGAGTTCTCCAGCCTCCACATGGAGGCTTGGGATAGGTGATGTACGAAACGCGCCGAGACAGAGACGCAGGGCAGCATTTTGTATTGGTTCCAGTATTTTTAGGTACGACTTCCTTGCTGCTCCATATATTATGGATCCGTAGTCTAGCTTGGATCGAATTAGACTCCGATATAGCAGCAGCAAAGTATCTCTGTCAGCTCCCCAGTCCGTATGGCTGAGCACTCTAAGTATGTTTAATGACTTTTGGCATTTTCTCTTAAGTTCCTTAATGTGGGGGAGAAAATTAAATTTGGAATCTAGAGTGAGGCCTAAAAATTTTGTAGTTTTCACGACAGGGATCTTCTTTTTGTGTATAAATAGTTCAGGGTCTGGGTGGAGTCCCCTTAAATTACAAAAATGCATACTAACTGTTTTGGAGTCCGAAAATTTAAAACCATTATCGTTTGCCCAATTTTGAATTTTGTTTAAACATAACTGTAATTTTCTTTCTAGGGTGTTCATGTTTTTCCCATAAGTAAAAATGACAAAGTCATCAACATACAAAGAGCACTCTATGCCAGGGGACAGAGCATTTATGATGCTATTTATTTTTATGTTGAACAGGGTGACTGACAGAATGCTGCCCTGGGGTACACCCATTTCCTGGTCATGAGTGTCAGAAGTGGTGTTGCCCACTCGAACCTGAAATTTTCGGTCTTTCAGGAATTCCCCCACAAAACGGGGGAGATGTCCCTTAAGCCCCATAAGCTCCAGATCACGTAGAATGCCATGTTTCCAGGTTGTGTCATAGGCCTTTTCTATATCGAAGAATACAGCTACTAGATGTTCTCTTCTGAGTAATGCATTTCTGATACAAGCTTCCAGCCTTACCAGGTGGTCAGTTGTTGTCCGCCCTTGCCGGAATCCGCACTGGTAGTTAGAGATCACTTTGTTCCTCTCCAGGTACCAGACCAGCCTACTGTTAATCATTCTTTCCATGGTTTTGCAGATGCAGCTTGTTAGTGCTATTGGTCGATAGTTAGCTGGGTCAGAGCCGTCTCTTCCCGGTTTAGGTATCGGTATAACTGTGGCTTTCCTCCAGCTGTTTGGGAAAGCGCCTGTTTGCCACACACAGTTATAGACCCCTAGCAGGACTGCCAATGAGGGTTCGGGAAGGTGCTTGAGGAACTGGTAATGGATTTCATCTTCTCCAGGCGCTGTGTCATGTGACTTGTCTAGCGATTCCCTCAGTTCCTCAAGCGAGAACGGTTTGTTGTAGTCTTCATTGTTTTCTGACCTGAAATCAATGGAGTGTCTTTCCTCCCTGGTTTTGACTTTTTGAAACTCTGGCGTGTAATGTGCAGTGGATGACTTTTCTGCTATTGAGGATGCAAGGCAGTCAGCTATTTCTCTGGGGGACGTGACAGTTCGTCCTTGGTTTTTCAGATGCCCTATTGCATTTGATTCTTTCCCTTTGATTCGCCTTACTGCCTTCCAGACCGCTCTAGCAGAAGTTTTGGCATCCAGACTGCCGACAAAACTTCTCCAGGAATTCCTTTTGGCTGACCGTATGGTTTGTCTAGCCTTTGCTCTAGCTATTCTGAATAGCTTTAGGTTTTCCTGGGATGGATTTTTTATAAATGCAGCCAGTCGTTTTTTCCTATCGCCAATAGCACCTTTGCAGGCTGTATCAAACCATGGTTTGCTAGGCCGTTTTGGATTTGCGGAGGTTAGGGGGACAACTTTCCTGGCTATACTAAGTAGCTTGCTAGCAAAGGTATCAGCTGGGTTCTGCTCATCGAGGATATTTTCTGTAATATCCTCTGAGCATCTTTTTTGGAATTCTTCCCAATCGGCCTTGTTCAGTTTCCACCGCTGAGGTCGTCCCAATGAGGGGAGATTGTTAGCAATGATGATTGGGAAGTGGTCACTTCCCCGTAGATCATTGCTAACTGACCATTTAAAGTCGTCCAGAAGTCCAGGGACGCATACGGTGAGGTCAATGCATGTGAGAGATCCAGTTCCTGGGTGCAAGTAGGTCGGTGATGCATCATTAAGTATGCATAAATCATGTTGGAGGAAGATATCCTCCAGCATACGGCCTCTTGTGTCGGTATTGTTGGAGCCCCAAATGGTGTTATGGGCATTGAAATCCCCAAGGATTATGTAAGGCCGGGGGAGTTGTTTCAATAGGTCCTCCATGTCTGTTTGGTTTAATGGAGCGCCTGGTGGTAAATACAGGCTGCAGCAAGTGATAACCTTGTGAAGGGTTATCCTAGCTGCTACGGCCTGTAGTATGGTCTGTAGTTCAACCCTCTCATGGGGGATGCTATCCTTCACAAGGATACAGACTCCACCTGATGCTCTCTCTGCATCCTCAACATTCTTGCTGTAAGCACTGTAGCTCCGGAAGCTGATGCTATCTTTCAGAAATGTTTCCTGTAGACAGACAGCTACAGGAGTCTCAGAGTCCATCAGTAGCTGCATCTCCTCATAATTGGCCTTGAGGCCTCTGCAATTCCACTGTACAATTCTGGAATCCATGGCTTATTCTAGATGACCTACTTGGAGCTATTTGGCTTTGGGAGGCCCCCGGAGGGGTTTCCCTTAATTCCAGTGACCTTGGTATTTTTATTCTTGGGTTTGGATGGAGAGGAGGACAACCCCCTTTTGGGGGAAGTCTTTCTCTCTGGAGAGGGGAGATCCCTCTGGTTAGAGCGGAGGTTATTTCCTCCTCGCTCACCTCGGGCATCCTCTCCGCTTTGATTTCTCCCCTTAGGGAGTTGGTCAACCTCTAGTTCGGTAGAGGTTGGGGTGTCTGACTGGTTTCTCTGAGGAGAACCTGTGTCAGACATGATGTCTCCGGGTTCTCCCGGAGTATTGGTTTTGACTAGCTGCTCAGTCTCCATGCTCTCATCAGCGAGCACAGAGAACCTGTTCTTTAGCATGACAACAGGGCTTTCTTGTTTCTTCAGAGGTGTGTTCTTTGGCGGTGTTTTCTTCTGAGTTGGAGGAGGAGGAGGGGGTGGTGGGGTCAATGTGTCCGTCTGTGTGGCTATGGATCTTCCTATCTTAGCAACAGCCTGGGCATAGGTTTTTGTCAAGCCGAATTGGCCTTTGGCTAGGGCCAATACAGCCGATTTCGCCTGGCTGAAGGTACATCCATTTCTTGCCTTGTACTCCTGCACGGCAACCTCCTGTTTCCACACAGGGCAGTCCTTGGAGTAGGCTGAGTGGCCAGCGTGACAGTTTGGGCATTTGAACTGGGCTGTGCAGCCCTTGTCCTCATGACCTTCTCCAGCACATCTGGCACACACAGTGTTCCTCTTGCAGACTGCCGCGCCGTGTCCATAACCCTGGCACTTGAAGCACCTCATGGGGTTAGGTATGTAGGGCCTCACTGGAACTCGTAGGTATCCTGCCTTCACATACTCTGGCGGTGTCCTAGTTCCAAATGTGAGGATAATAGTGGCGGTTTTGACCTCCTCACCATCCCTGCGCCTGGTAATGCGCCGGGCATGGGTGACTCCTTCAATGCCCTCCACTATTTCCTTCTCGGAACATTCCAGTAGGTCCCTAGAGCTGATTACACCTCTGCTGGTGTTCAGACTCTTGTGTGGCATGACTTCCACTTGGAGATCACAGAGTCTTCTGCATCTTAAAAGCCCATCAGAGTGTATCTTGCTATCAACTTCTACTAGAAGTTCCAAAGACTTGTGTAGCTTAGACACACTCTTGGGCTCTCCCACTACTGACTTAAGTCCCTTGTAGATGACAAAAGGGCTCATCTTTGTCAGACTTTTCCCCTCCTCTGTGCACCTAACCACCAGAAATGATGGCCAGGTAGCACAGCTTTTTGTGGCCTCCTCCTTTCTGTCTTCCATGCGGCGTCTCTTGCCCAGACATAGGTCTGGGGCAAGTGGTTTTTTTGAAGTTTTTTTTTTCCATGGGTGTTATATATTAGTTCGGCACCTGTGCTCCCCACCCGCCATCGAGTCCAACAAGGGGACGGGCCATTCGGAAGTCCAGAATGAGCCCGCCAGGGCTACACAGGTGCTATACTCAGTCAGCTACTGCATCGGACATGTGCCCGATACAGCAGCTCCCTGATTGACCCTCTAGCCACCGCCCTCCAGCATAGGTCGAAGACCTATGCTGGTAGCTCGGCATGACCAGCCGGTTGACCCAGAGCGGGCCATCTGGGCCTCAGGTCTAGGGGAACTTGGAGCCAAAGTATTGTGTTGTGGTGGCTTATCCTCAGATAGCCATCACTCAAACACCAGGATCTCTTTATCCCCCCTTACCCGTCGCAGTCCATGGCAAACGGACTGGTCTAGGACGTAGTGAGATATTTAGAGATAAGGAGACAGAGTGATGATCAATGAAGGCAGATTGAGGAAAGGAGGAGGGCAGACACAATGATAGAAAAGAAGTAGAGCACTTTTGAGCTCCAAAAGTGCTAAGGAAAGAGGAGCGCAGTTTAACGTCTTGTCTCGGGACGGCCAAAACAAGTCAAACAGCCTGAGTCCACCGCTAGCAACTCCATCAAGAACAGCAGTACAAATGACAGAAAACCTACTACAAGTAAAGCTACTTGTTCCTACTGCAAACGAGAAGGCCATAAAGTTGACGATTGTTGGAAATTGAGGAAGAGAAACGAAAAAGCTCCTTCAAAAGTCAGCGCTTGCACAGTACAGTGGTCGTCGAGGTTTACTCCCTCATCATCAAGTCATATCAAGAATACCTCGACACCACCTGTTTCAAATGTATTGACTGTACAAGACTCTCCGAAAATGTCTCCACGGTGTTCAAATGACTCAACCAAGAGTTTTTCAAATACATCAAGCCGATGTTCCAATGACTCAAACAAGAGTTTTTCAAATACATCAAGCCGATGTTCCAATGACTCAAACAAGAGTTTTTCAAATACATCAAGCCGATGTTCCAATGACTCAAACAAGAGTTTTTCTAATACATCAAGCCGATGTTCCAATGACTCTATCCAGAGTTCCCATAATACATCATTCCGATGTTCCCATGACTCCATCAAGAGTTCCCATAATACATCATCCCGATGTTCCCATGACTCTATCCAGAGTTCCCATAAGACATCACCCCGATGTTCCAATGACTCCATCAAGAGTTCTCCAAATACATCCAAAAGATGTTCTACTGACTCAAGAAAGAGTTTCTCCACTGCGTCTCCTAGAGATGTCAATGACTCCAGCGAGAGTTCGACCCAAGTCCAGTCTGCATCAACCAAAATTGATGTTTTATTAGAGGATTTTAAGCCTTTCATTTCGGAAGGATTCGTATCACTACCCGGTGATTCTATAAGTCTACGACCTATCACCATTTTGAGAGACACAGGTGCCTCACAATCGCTACTTTTAGAGGGTATCTTGCCCTTGTCTAAATCATCATCGACTGGGAAGAGCATCCTGTTACGAGGCGTAGAGCTTGGATGTATAGATGTGCCTCTACATCTAATCGACATAAAGTCAAATCTTATTACTGGACCGGTTGTTGTAGGTGTCCGACCAACATTACCATTGGAAGGCATCTCGTTGCTGTTAGGCAATGACTTAGCAGGTGGAAAGGTGATAGCCGAACCCATCGTCACTCAAACACCCGACTTATCTGCCACACCCGAGGAAGACCTAGAGTTATATCCAGCGTGTGCAGTAACAAGGGCAATGAGGTTGAAAGCATCTCAAGAAGAGAACGTCGTCAAGGCCAACAGTAACCAAGATGATGTGGACTTGAGCACCACATTCTTTGCTTCTCTTGAAGAAGAACTAACGCCAAATTCTGAAAAGCCGGCATCAACTCGAAAACAGTTGATTGAGGACCAAAAGAAGGATCCAGAGCTCGCCAAACTCCGAGAAACCGCAATGACATCACAAGAGGCAGAGCTAGCATCAACGTGCTACTACATCCAAGATGATATGCTCTTCAGGAAATGGAAACCTCCAGACGCATCCAACGAAGAAGAATGGAGAATATGCCATCAAATCGTGTTACCAGAAAGATACCGAGCGTACATCATGAATCTGGCTCATGACACACCAATGTCAGGTCATCTCGGCATCCACAAGATTATGTCCCACTTCTTCTGGCCACGTTTGAAGAAAGATGTCATCCAGTACTGCCGATCCTGTCATGCCTGTCAGATGGTTGGCAAGCCAAATCAAAAGATCCCTGTTGCTCCTCTGAAGCCGATTCCAGCCTTTGAAGAACCTTTCAGCAGAGTACTTATTGACTGTGTTGGTCCTCTCCCAAGGACAAAAGCTGGCAACCAATACCTGTTGACCATTATGTGTGCTTCAACTCGTTTTCCTGAGGCTATTCCTCTAAGGAACATAAAAGCATCAAACATTGTGAAGGCCTTAATCAAGTTCTTTACTCTATTTGGTCTACCAAAGTCCATCCAATCGGACCAAGGAACGAATTTCACGGCCAATCTTTTCAAGCAAGTCATGACTCAGTTGGGCATCAAACACTGCATGTCAAGTGCGTATCATGCCGAGTCGCAAGGCGCTCTTGAGCGATTCCATCAGACTCTCAAGAACATGATCCGAACCTATTGCTTTGAGCACGAAAAAGACTGGGACGAAGAAATCCACATGCTGCTGTTTGCAACCCGTGAATCCGTCCAGGAATCGTTGGGATTCAGCCCTTTTGACTTAGTCTTTGGCCATTCGGTGCGCGGTCCCTTGAAATGTATAAAAGAGACTTTGTTGTCACCAACAGCCACTAAAGGACTTTTAGACTATGTAAGTAAGTTTAAAACTAGACTTTATGATGCTTGTGTTCTGGCCAAAAATAACTTACAAAACACCCAATCCAGCATGAAACGCTGGTATGATAGAAAGGCCCGTGTTAGAGAATTTTCTCCCGGGGATAAGGTGCTTGTATTTTTGCCCATACCAGGTCAACCCTTGCAAGCCAGATACTTTGGTCCCTATGAAATTGAGACCAAAATTAGTGACCTCAATTACACAATCAAAACTCCTGACCGTAGGAAAAAGACTCAGCTATGTCATATAAACATGCTGAAGCCTTATGTATCAAGGCCAGATCACTCAGAGAAGAGTAATTGTGTTTTAAATACAGTCAAAAGTTGTTCAAATAGCCATGTTTCTCCTATTGATGATGATATTGTAAAGGAGAAATTTGGACAATACAAAATACCTAATTCTTTTGTATTACAGAATTTGGATGTAAAACTGTCTCATCTGTCTTCGACAGAAAGGCCAGTTATCATGAAACTCATTAATGAATTTAATGACATTTTTTCTGATGTACCAAAACAGACTAATGTTATAATGCATGATGTAGATGTTGGCGAGGCTACTCCAGTCAAGCAGCATCCTTACAGGGTCAACCCTGAAAAACTTGCCATACTTAGGTCAGAAATCAAGTATATGCTTGAAAATGACCTCATTGAACCAAGTTCCAGTAGCTGGAGCTCCCCATGTGTCTTGATACCTAAACAGGACAAGACTTATCGTTTTTGTACAGACTACCGTAAGGTAAATGCTGTAACAAAGACCGATTCGTTTCCTATCCCTAGGATAGACGATCTCATAGATCGTATTGGTGACGCTAAGTACATCACCAAAATAGACCTACTTTCAGGTTATTGGCAGGTTCCCCTGACTGATAGGGCAAAGGAAATCTCCGCCTTTGTCACCCCTGATGGTCTGTACCAATACAAAGTGATGCCATTTGGCATGAAGAATGCTCCTGCCACTTTCCAGAGAATGATAAATGCCCTGCTTGCTGACATGGAGAATTGCCACGCATACATAGACGATGTAGTAATTTTTAGCCAAGATTTTTCTAGCCATTGTAAACAACTGCATTGTTTTTTTACTAAACTGTTACATGCAAAAATTACTGTAAACCTGAGTAAGAGTGATTTTTGCCAGGCTTCAATCCAATACTTAGGCCATATTGTAGGACAAGGCCAGGTGAAACCTGTAATGGCCAAAGTAGAAGCTATCCAAGCTTTCCCTATTCCTGCTGATCGGAAACAACTCCGAAGATTTTTGGTAATGTCTGGATATTATAGAAAATTTTGCGAAAATTTTTCTGTCATTGCCAGTCCTTTAACAAACCTCCTGAGAAAGAACGTCCGATTTACTTGGACGGATGAATGTCAGAAAGCCTTTAACCAAATCAAGCAGATATTATCTAGCTCCCCCATTTTGATGGCTCCTGACTTCGGAAAACCTTTTAGGTTAGCTATTGACGCCAGTGACACAGGTGTTGGGTCAGTCCTTTACCAAGAAGATAATTTCCAAGTAGAGCACCCTATTTGTTTCTTTTCCAAGAAATTTAATAGACATCAAAGAAATTATTCTACTGTGTAAAAAGAATGTCTTGGGTTGATTCTTTCTATACAACACTTTGATTTTTATATCAGTGGGTCCAGATGGCCACTGGTTGTATTTACTGACCACAATCACCTTACATTTATCCACAAAATGTCTGGCAAGAACCAACGACTTCTCAGGTGGAGTTTATTTTTACAAGAGTACAACCTAGATCTTAAACACATAAAAGGCAGCGAAAATGTTATCGCCGATGCCTTATCTAGAGTGTAAAAAGTATTTTGATGTATATTTTTTTTTATATATATCATGATAAATACAGTCTGTAATGTAAATATTTTTTTGTAATTCTAAAAAGATTTCCATTTCGTTGAAATGTAAACTTTTTATTTTTAGGAGGGAGGTGTTACGTATCTAGGCATTGTTTTTTTTTTTTTTTTTTTGACCTGTTGCGGTCGAGAGACGGGGAGGTTGTCTGCCCTTTGTGTAATAAGTTTTTTTTTATTCTTCAAGAGTCAAGCCACACAGACAGTGACCGGTCCTTGACCTGTGTGTGTACCTCTGGTTAAAAGGAGGGTGTTTTTTTTTCTGTCTCTTTGAAGAGCGTTCTAGATCTGGGTGTTGATGACTTTCTATTCTAGAAATTACGAGATATCGACGCGCGGTAGATTATATAAGACCGCTCGCGTAACGTTGACGGACAGACATACGGAGACAGCCGTGGGACAGAATAGCGGAGACATTGCGTGACCCGTGCGTGGTATACCACTTGATCGTGTAAGTTAATATTTTTTTAAGGCCTTGCTTGCTTGTATTTGTAATTACATTTTCAAACTCTTGTATTGTAATATTTTTACATGCCATTTTTGTAAAAGGGTTTTGGTCAACACATCAATTCTGTATTGAGTAAATGTTTATTTTTCTTTCTTGTAACTTTATAGTTGATTAAACATTAAGTTGATAGTTTACCTTCCGATTTCTTGTGTCATTTTTTTTTTGTTATTCATTGTAAGTCTTTGATTAAATTCAGACTTAAGATAAGTGACACAACTCCTTTTCTATTGTCACGTTCCCCTAGGCAAGCCATTTAAAAATAGAATTCAATTCGTAATACGTGACAAGGTCAACTCTTAGTACAAATGACAATTTTAAAATTACACAAGAGTATGCGGTTAAAATGAGCAAGCCTGAGACCACCACTGACGAAGACCAGTTCAAAGAAGTTTCAACCATCATGTAAAATCTTTCTCTTGCTTGTGAGAAATGGATGGCGCTAAAAGTATGGTTGGATGTCACAGCGAACTAGCAGCAAAGGTAATTAGAAAAGGCGTCGAACCTAACGGAATGAAGCTTCTGAGGATTCATTGCATTATTATCAACAACAAAAAATCCCTATGGCAAGGTGTTGAATCTGGACCATGTGATGATGATTGCGTTTAGCAGTGTAAAAAATAAATAAAGTTCCCCTATCAGACCTTGCGATATCTATAGAGCAAATGGTGTTAAGGTCATCTATTTCTTTGGCCAACTGATAACGAGCAGGGTGTCATATGACCAGCACAACGACCAAATACCATTACTTTCTAAAGTCAGGTACCCATTAGAGTTAGGTGGACTCAGAGGCGTCCTAAAATCATGAAACTCAAAATCCCAGTCTTCACAGAGATTCAAACATACAACCTCAGGTTAGGAAGCCGAGCGCATAATCAACAGGCCCCCGTTCAGCAGTGTAAAAGTCATTAAAGTACATGCAATGAAAAAATTCCTTTAAAAGATTTTCCGACAGATACAGGGTCCGAATACGATGACGTTCTACAACGCAGTAAAGTGTGGTGCTGGCTATAGGTAAATATACTAAGCGGTTGTCTTTACATGAGGCATCAAATGGATTTTTTATGGAGAAATCAAAGCAAACGCCTCAACTGAATGATCCCCTATGGACTCGTGGTTGGAGGATTGGTTTTTATTTGCACCATATCGTCGTATATGAATGAACTCAATGCCAAACTACGAGGGAAAAAGTTTATTTTGCATATTTAAGCCGACATATGCGCCTTCCAAAAGAAATAGCAACTCTTCATTAAGCAGCCAGAAAGGGTACTTCGCTTTACAACCTATGCTTCTCTACATGGTCAGCAGCTAAATATGTCCTTCACAATAGAAACAATGATCAAACTTGAAGGATTATTTAAGTGAAATTTTCTTACTATATCTTTCTTTGCTCGACTCATTCACGGTAAGTGCCTAAAAGCGTTTGTTGATTGTGCATAGAAACCAGATTTTTACCACCAATATGTCTGCCGTGCCCAAATCACGTGACTATACCCACCAACCCGTTTTTTGAGTGAGAAAACTTTTTTCTGTGATTAAAAACATAAATCAAAGAGGTGCCTTGCGGTTTTTTAATAGATAGAAACTATCTTCTGGTACATTTGAATGTTTTTTCTACCTTTACGTCTATGTGACCCGCGACTCGATTGTCATAAACTGAAATAGTCCGTAGGTTGCCAATCACTGGATTAGATGGATAAGTAAAGCTCCCCTTTCAGACCTTGCGATCTATGGGGTGCAGATGATGTTAAAGTCATCTGTTTCTATGGCGGAAGGTTAAGGAGGGTGTCATGTGGCCAGCACAACGACCAACCGCCTTTACTTTTCCCAACTAATGTCTGGAATTCTACCCATTAAAACTGGGTGGAATTAGAAGCGTCTTCGAAACCCGAGGTTCAAAAACAGTCTTCACTGAGATTCGAACCCGAGGCTTCCCGGTTCTGAAGCCAAGTGTTTTGTCACTCCGCCACCATGCCCCATCATGGAAACAGGAATATGACAAATTAAGGGATCTGCTTCGATCCCTCACAGACAGAAATAGGTCGGTGGAGGGGAGTTTCTATAGGCCTAGGGTTTCAAGAAAAGTAATGCCAACTCATATTACAAATTTAGTGAAATGTAGTTATTTAGGACTTTCTTTAGGTAACCAAATTTAGGTTTGGTCATTGCTCTAGGCCCCTAAGTATGCTAATAAGAAAGGAACGGGGTGTTTAAACAACCAGGGAACTAACCAACGACTTAGCAGAGTTTAAGTCGCTAATTTACATGCATAGATGGATACGCCAAGGAGGCAGCCTAATTATCTTCTTTTTTTTTAAAGTAGCATTGGTAATTTGTTTTAAAAATGTTTTACATGTTTCGGATGTTCCTTCCTAGTCGAAAACTCCCGCAGGACGACGGGGGGGGGGGGTGAGAGCGGGCAGGGTTTGAACCCTCGACCATCGATAAATCCGAACGACAGTCCACCGCGCAAACCGCACGACCAGGCAGCCATTCCAATTTGTAAGAGAAGACAGGAAAAATATATATTACCACAAGTGGTACGTAAGTTTGAAAATGTTGATATGTTGAAAAACTAGGACTGCTAAAAATGATCTATTACCATTATGTGAGCAGGTCAGGCAGGCGCGAGTGGGAGATACCTATTCTTACTGCTCAACATAAAAATTTACCAACAGTAGGCAGTTGTTAGCGCTACTGGGTGGGCTCAATCTGTGCACCTCGGTATGGTTACCAAGGGGCTAGAGTCGCCTAAGTAACCAGACATACTAGCTATACTAACCTAAACTAAATGAAAACAAGATAACAAACTTTAGTTTAGGATAAATAAACAAAACGGAACTTTATTTACATATGCAAAAATAAATCAATAATAAAATATAATATATATATACACTAACTTGACTAACCACTACTACTGAACCCATCAACTAACTAAAACCCTCTAAATCTACACCACTACAAACACTAACAAACTAACCAACTATCTAACTAAATCACTACAATTACTAGCCTAGACCTAGATCTACACAAACTCACTACAATAAATTAGTCTAGATCTACAATATTCTACTACTACAACCAACTCATCTTATCTTATCTTATATAATACAGACGTTACTTCAAAAAAAAGAAGATGATTACGTCCTACGCGTCATGCATTTAGTCATGCATATTAACCAATGACTTAAATTCTGCCAAGTCACTGGTTTTTCTGGCTAGCTCAGGCAACCCATTCCATGCTCTAATAGCACTAGGGAAGAAGGAGTATTTGTACAAATTTGTCCTAGCATATGGGACGAGGAATGTGGCTTTATTTTTGTGTCTTTCAGAGTATTTTATTAAATTTTGTTTTTGTATTTGAAGATTATGGTTCAGTGTTTTATGTATAATTGCTACTTTACTTTTGAGTCTTCTGTCCTGAAGGCTTTCTAAATTTAGTGATTTTACTAATGGTGTTACCCTAGTCAAATGTGAATATTCGTTTGTTATGAATCTCACTGCTCTATTTTGTGTTTGTTCCAGTTTCTTAATGTTTTCTTGAGTTGAGGGGTCCCACACGGTGGATGCATATTCTATTATTGGCCTAACCAAGGTTAAATAACATTTTAGTTTTATGTTCTTATTTGATTTATAGAAATTTCTTTTAATAAACCCTAATGCTTTGTTGGATTTTTTTTTATAGTTTCATCAATATGTGGATTCCATGACAGTTTTTCATTTATTATAACACCTAGGTATTTTGAGTTTTTAGTCTGTGTTACTGGTTTGCCATGAATAAGATAAGTGGAATTAATTTGTTTTAGTTTTTTTGTTACTCTTAACAACTGACATTTTTCTGGGTGGAAAGACGTGCTCCAGGTGGAAAGACATGCTCCAATTTGATTCCCATTTCTGTAATTCATCTAATTCTCTTTGTAAAATATCTGCATGTAAATTAGCGACTTAAACTCTGCTAAGTCGTTGGTTAGTTCCCTGGTTGTTTAAACACCCCGTTCCTTTCTTATTAGCAAACTTAGGGGCCTAGAGCAATGACCAAACCTAATTTGGTTACGTAAAGAAAGTCCTAAATAACTACATTTCACTAATTCATTTCACTCATAACTAAAACTAAAACAAGAACACCTTAGTCTTAGTACCTTACTTAAGAACAGAAACAGACTATAACTAAGCCACTAAGTCTTGACTAAGGCAATACTAAACTAGATCTAGTACAGAAACAAAATAAATCTACAGCAGCAGCTTAAAACAGCAGTGTAATTGCAGCAGCTAAAAGCAGTTTAAAACAGCAGTAACACAGCAGTAACAATAGCAGGCCGTCCCAGGTACAGGAATAAAAATAAGTACACGACAGACCACAAAGATCTTCGGCTGTCACACAGGCATACTATACTGACCACTGGTCAACTGTACACTGAACTGTTTTTAAAACAGCGTGACATCACCTTTTATACACCCCACCCTAACCTACACAAAAAGCGGAAGTACAAATAATAAATTTGGCACTAGCCTATAAAAAAATAGAATACACAAAAATATAGCTCTGGGAGCGCAAGCTCACAATTATATCTTAAATTATCTTTGAAGGACATGGCTGGAAATATATTACATAATTCCACAAGTGCATTTTTACTAGTTCCTATTTTCAGCTTCCAGAACTTGTAGCATTATGTTCTGTCTTGTTCAAAGCATGAAGCAAAAAAGAATCTAATTTTGTCTGCCATTTTATGAAAAGAAAGGAAAGTAACTCTGCATATTCCATTAAAGAGTAGCCACAACATATCGGCCTACTCAAAGCAAAACATTATCATTGAAAACAAAAAAAAACAAATCTATAATGTAATAATGCCAAACAATATAATATAGTCGTGCGGTAAAAACCCAAAATTCTTTTATTTTAATTTTTGTAGTTTTTTTTTTTTTGCTAGCATGGTTGAGACTACGTCACAAAATAATGTCAGTAGAGCAGTGGATCTCTAACCGTGGTATGCGGACCCCATAAATAGCCCATAACCTCAATAAACACTCCATAAACAAAATGCTTCTTGTTCTTACATTTGTAACTTAAACTCTAGACTCTCTATATATTTATGCACTACATGAATCTTTTTCCCTTGGACATCTGGGGGGGGGGGGGGAGGGGGGCAAGATTTGACTTAAGACTGTAGACCTATAGCGACTATAGGCCTAAAGGGGTCCACAGGTCGAAAACGTTTTGAGAACCTCTGCACTTTAATGCCCATGCTCTTCTAGCATAAAAACCAATAAACCAGATTGAGAGTTATACTTATAGTAAGTTATAGTGAGAGATCTATAGGCCTAATTATCCTAATATCTATAATTAGTATAATTAATAATAGGTCTAAATCTAGGTTATACTAGTTATAGGCATAGTAGGCCTATCTAGATCCATATAAAATACTATAATATACTATAGATAATAGAGATCTAGATCTACTTATACTAGCTAGGCCTACTTACTTCTAGCTGTAGATTGTAGATAGACTCTTCTCGTCTCTATATCAATATTGATATTTAATTGACAATAACATATGATATGGTTATCATCTAGATATACTTTTAACACATTCAAGAGTCGGATTCTTAGTTCTAGATACTAAGATTAAAGATAGTAGTTCTAGCGAGAATTGATACGTCGATAAGTCAATCATAAGTCTAGATCTAGCTAGGTTTAATATAGGCCTACTATAGATCTAGATTTAGATCTAATTTTACAAGCCTTAAAAAAATTCCATTAACTTTTAACGAATTAAAGTTAATGTAACTCAGCTGGTAACAACACACTCAAATTAGAAGGAAAAGAAACATATAACCTACTGTTCCTACAGGTAACTGCAAACATGGGAGAATGAGTAGATGTAGATCTATAAGCAGTTGAAAATTTTACTTCAAACCTATATCTAGGAGATGAAAAACATAAGAGAGAAATATAAACCAAAAATGAACCTGTCATCACTAATGGTCTCTATATATAGTAATCACAAAACTGTTAAAAAATGCTAAACAAAATACTAAACATGTATACTTTTTATATTATCAAAAAGGAAAAAAAAACTTCCAGTATATTTACATATACACTGGTTAATCACATACATTGAACTTGCTTATTGGCTAGCAAATTAAACTATTATAGTTCCACTATTGAATTAATCAAAGAATCTGGTATGTTTTTCTTCTTGTTTTTTCAGATGAGGCCTGCTCGTCTACTGAAAGTTATAACATCCCAGCTGGACGTTTTGGAAGACATGAAAAATGAATTTGAAAACCTACTTGCTAATATCAATAATGTAATTTTAGGCTTTACATTTTATTCTTAAATTTATTCTGGCTTCAGATAGGAAACATATTTTCAGTTATAACATAATGTTGGTATAACATCTTTTTATTACTGTTTTTGTTTTATAATATTATTACTTATTCAATGTGTATTGATCATTAATTTATTTAAAAGTAAAGCATTTTCCAGAAGATATTATTTTTGAGTGTATCTTTCAATCTTGTTTTGATCAGTCTGACAGACTAATGGTCTAAAAAAGCATACATAAACTCCAAATAATTATATTGTTAATTAGACTTTTGTAAAATTGGATATATTTTAGCTTATATGGTTAAATAAATCTCTTCAGAATAAGAAAATATTCCAACACATCTCTTACACATATCTGACACAAAGGTATAAAGTGCAATTAATTTATGTCAGTTTAGTGTAGCAATAAAATTTGCATCACAAGTACTTAAGATATTTTCTTTTTAATTTTTTTGTTTTTTACTTCCACAATCCATTTTATTTTAGAAAAAGTAGCATTTCCAATTTACAGAAATAAATTAAAAGAATAGACATAATATTGCATATAAATATGCACTAAGTCTAAAGAAGTATTTGTCTTTCATGTATTAAAAAAAATATTTTGTAGATATTGCAGAAAGGATTCAAATGGATAGAGGATGAGAGCAATGAACTAAGTTTTATGGAATTGAATCATTTACTAGCTAATGGAACTAAAGAATGTTTAACCAAATGTCATGTTATTGCAAGTAAGAGGGAATACTTATAAATCGATACTCTATTAATTTTTATGTCCATAAGTAATACCTTTAAGCTAGCTCAAAAAAATGATTAAAGTGGTTACTATTTATTTAAATAACATACATTTTTTTTTCTTTTTGTCATTTTCTTTAGTCACATAATATTGTATTCAAGTTGAGAGATATACATAAGATGTTCATGGTAAAAAATAAAAAAAAGGGAAATTACCCCTTTCAGATCTTGTGATCTATAGTGCAGATGATGTTAAGGTCATTTGTTTCTATAGCTAACAGTTAACAAGTGAGTCATGTGGCCAGTACAATGACCAACCGCCTTTCCTTTTTCCCAACTAATGTCAGGTACCCATTAGAGCTGGGTGGATTCAGAGGCGCCCTAAAGATCCCCAAATTAAAAAATTCTTTTACCAGGATTTGTACCCGGGAACACTCAGTTTGGAAGTCAAGCGCTTTACCACTCAGCCATCATGCCTCCATATTTTCTTGGAGTTGGTACAAATTGTGACCTAATAATCTAATATCAAACAGGACCTATTTTGAGCTAATACTGTTAAAAGACCTCTTGTACGTATGGGAAGCTTATAAAATCAATCAAATTCAAAATTATTAGAAACTGAAAATAAAAAGATTTTGTCAGAATTACATTGGTAAAAAATGATAATTTTAACCTGATACTGTCTTTTTTGCTGAAAACTCCAATCAAATGTTTTTATTTTATTTAGCTTTTGACTTGATGGGTAGTATTTTATGTAAAATTTAATGGATCTCTTGGTAAACTACATATATTAACTCCTTCTCTCGTCAATGATGATACCAACGTCGATTTGAAATTAAATTAAATTAATTTTTGTTTTATAAACTTTAATATATGTTATAGAAAAAAAGAATACATTCTTCTATAATAAGGCCCTATATACCTATTATAACATTTTCAGATTAGTTACAAAAAAGTTGTTGAAGTTTAATCATAACAGGGTAGTGAAACACAAATGAGCAAAATAAATAATTCTGTCAGAACGTGGAAAATAGTTACGGAGAGAAAGAGTTAAGTAATCATAAATGTAAGATAATATGTCTACACCTTACAGCCGCAGTTTGGCATCTACCTACCCACTTTACCTTTCTACAATGACATACATTTAGGAATGGATACTAATACTTGTTTATCAAAATGGTTATCAAATCTGATATTGTATTAAATTCTTGTCTGGAAAGAAAATGGAAGTGAAGAATGGTCTCATCCAATTCTTTCAAAACAAACAGAAAAGACAGATGTGCTATTATCAACTTCATGCTCAAGTTTGCATAGTCAAGGTAAGAGAAAAAATATTTTACATTGCTTAATAAATTTACTTTTTTTTTGGTTTGTTTCTTGTATTAATTGTTTGTAATATTTGTATTTGACCTAGTATTCTATACTTGTCTTGCAGAAAATTGGAAACAATATTTGGAAAAGGGTGGGGGGGGGAGGTTATAATTATTATTATTGATTTTTTTGTTGAAGTAATTAAAGTCAAGATTTATTATCTTTTTATTATAAAGAAGCTAGTATTATTCTTCATTAGCATGGATACATTAGCAATAAATAACTACTTAATTTCCAAAAATATCAGCACTAAAAGAATCATCTTGATGTCATTAATCCATCTTGCCATGAGGCAAAAATTTATAAGCCTCCTTGTTTTCAAAATGTATCTAGCAAGTGTATCAGGCAAGATTACTATACATTTCATTTACAGATATCATTTTTGGAAAAATAAATTTATTCTCTTCATGATGTATATAGATATTTTAATCATTAAGCAGTTTATTTTAAAATTCCATTTCTTTTTGACAAAATCTTATTCCATTATTTTCTATACTATTATAAGAAACCTTTATTTCAGGTTTTGTTGCTCTCAAATAATGTTTTGTTTTTCTACAGATGATTTTCAGAATATCAAGGAAGACATATCTGAAATTGAAAAGTCACAGTTGGAAAAATTTAAGCTAATAAATCGAAAGTTGGCAAGCCTTGAAAAACAAACAATGGAAACTAACTTTAAAGATATAGACACAAAATATAGTATGAAATTTGAAGAGATTATGAAAGAATTTCATTCTGCCAGTGACTTTATGTCACATCTACAATTTCAGAACGAAAGTTTAGTTAATTTAATGAAGGAGAAAACTGCAGAAATTAATGACATAAGACAAACACTAAATGATGTCAAAGCACAAAGTGTCACCCATTTATGTAATCTTAATCCAGCTGATACTCAAACTTATAATGAGGTTTGTGAAAAGCTTGCAGGCAACACCAAACTAATTGAGGCATTGCAATCTCATGGTGAGTCTACATCAACCAAAGTGAATGCGATGGAATGTAACTTTGAGAACATATCCACAGCAGTAGATTCACAAAAGAAATGTGTGGCTAAACTCTCAGATGACACAACCGAATTTAAACTTTCCATAGAGAAAATGTTAAAGAATCTTACTGAAAAAACAGATGCTTTGGAATCAAAAGTCACAAGTGTTGAAAATAAGGTGAGATTAGGGCTAAAATACTGATGAACTAAATCCATGCATACTGTAATTATATTACATAAAGTTTAGGATAAAGATTTACTAATAAAGATTGTTCAGACTGGTCCAATATCTTTTGCAATACATTTTATATTTGTTTTTCAAATAGCAAAATTAGCCACTTTTTGTTAAGAAAATTATCAGAAGCCATCATGAATGCAACTGTTAGTACATGGAAAATAATAGATATTCTCAATGTAGATTAAAATAGTATTATTCATTGAAGGACTAAAGAGATCTTTTTTTTTTTGCTGTTTATTTAAATATGAGTGAAATAATATTTTTTTTTCAAGTTTTTGGAATAATTGGATTTAAGTTGTAGTTTTTGTTATTAAATTATATTAAATTATTCTGAGTATCTTGGTTTAAATAAGTGTTGATGCAGTTTCTATTACTATAGACCTTTTTTAAGAATAATAAAAGAACAAGAATAGTTTAGCATATTATATGCCCACCAATGAAGCAAAGGATAGCTTTTTATTTCATTTTAAATTTTCTTAGCACTGATGATTTGTAATAAATTAATAATAAGCAATTTCGTTTTCCTTTTCTCTGATGATGATGATTGTCTTAAAAAGGTAGATTTTATCTAGATCTGGAGACTCTATTGATCTATCTAGTCAAGTCTAAGTCTAATAAAACACTTTAAAAAAAGGCTAGTTGTTGATTCTAGGTTGGGCTAGACCTTTATTTATTATTACTAGATTTACGCGCATTCACCATTTCAAGGACTAGATCTATATGTGATGTAGAAACAAGTTGGCAATTCGGCCATTGGGCAGACTGGGCTCTATAGCTTTTGGTTGGCAGCCAGTCTAGGAGACGGAAACTCCGAAATAACACCTACGGCCATCTCAGACTTCTGTGCTACTGTGAACTGCATTTAGCTTAAAGAGTGGTATTGGTCTGCGCGAGCCAATTATCACTTTAAAAATACTCTGCGCAGGCTGTAGGCAATTAAGTAATTAGCCCACAAATAGTTTGCATTTGGAAAATTAAAGTTTTTTTTGTAATAAATTGTAAATTAAGTCTGAACCAATTATGACTAGTTTTACATCTGAAATTGTTCAAATGAAACACACAGTCATTTAGACTGATGTTTTGCTACATTGTAGTCCATCTAATATAGTTATTTGATTCAAGAGACATGCACTAATCATACATATTAAAAATGTAAAATTAACAAAATGCATTGCAATGGTTTTCATTTAGCATAAAGCCACACATGAGTAGAAGATCTTAGTACTTAGTTCTAAAGTGGCCATTGCTAAACATGATTATATGTTCTAATAGTTTTCATTACTCTCATGCCCCTAGGTCGAAGAAATGAATAACAACATACAGTCTCAATTTCAGTCATTATGTAAGTGCTTTTTTAAAAAATAATTTACAGTAAAATGCTAAATATTCAATGTGACTTTGATACAACTGTTTTCACATTAACTTTATCATTTTTTTTTAAAATGATAATGTGTCGTTCTAATTAACTATATGTATCTGAAATATCAATAGACTTATATTTCTTCATGCTTTGAGTATTAATTTCATTAGACTCAAAATATGTATTGTTGTATAGAAATGGAATGTAACATTATTCTTTTTCCCTACATTTTTGCCTCCATCATATTTAAGTGCAGACAAACTAAAAAGAACTAAATTGCAATAGACAATTAGTAGGTTTCCCTATTTACTATCAAGTGTCCAGTAGAAGCTAAAAATACTTTAGATAGAGTTTAACGTAATTAATAAAACAATAATTAATAATTAACGTTGTGTTGTTGTTACTATCAATTAGTCTTTTGTATTTGTGGCCACATTTTTATATGCTTGCAAGTCTTAGACACTGACTGTAGAGCTAGAGAGGAGGATCCCAGCAATGGAAATAAGATGCTACAGAAGGGTCCTAGGTATCACATTTTAAGCCAGCTTCATAAATGATGAGTTTAGAGACAGTGTTACTACAGCGATTAGACCCACAGGAGGACCTGCTAACATGCTTAATTAGATTAACACATGGAAATAGAAAGTCGAGTCTAATAATAAGTCTCTAATAAATATGTATAATTACATTATCACATGGATATGGTTAGTTGAGTTTAAGCCTCTAATTAACATGCATAATTAGATTAGCACATGGATATGCATAGGAGCTAATTATTCTCTCTTTTGAAGAAATATCTATAATTTATAAGATATAACTGGGACTGAAAGTGCACTTAACATGCGTAGGATGAACTATAAATAAATTACATGATAATAAATTATAAAATGTTACATATTTTAACAATTTTTCACTTTCAAAGCTTGTGACCAGGTTGCTGTGGGATTTGATGTATGTGTTGATGATAATTTAACTCCCAAGTTCAACCTAAGAAAGGATACAGTTTTAACCTGTTTTAACAAAGTAATTGAAAATATTCAAGATGACTTTGATACTGCAACAGGATTTTTTACAGCACCATGTGATGGCTTATACCTGTGCTGTCTGTTTATTGATATCATTACCTTTGTGCAGCATGATTTGCAGTTTTGTATTTATGTCAAGACCACTGAAGGTTATGAGGATGTCATTGCCACATGTCACTGTAGACACAGAGACACCATTGTCAGTGATGCCACCATTAGACTATTAAAAAAGGGTGATAAACTTTTTGTAATGTCATCTGATAACCACAAAAAGATACTATTGAGTCATTATTCCCATTTTATGTGTGCATTATTAAAAAAAACGTAATATCATTAGCCTACAAACTGTGGCGGGGCAAGACCAAAATTTGATGTGGCCAAAGTGTATTTGTCGAGGCTCTCTAGTGGCACAAATAGATGGATATTGTACAGCAATAAACACTTATAGCGTTCGCATTTTTATGCTTAAAAAAATAATTAACAGGAAGTTTCTGCTTTCAGCTTTACTGAACTCCTTTATAACAGATCTAATTTATCATAGAAACTTTATCAGCCTGAATTGATTGTATTAAAAGTGGCAGCTTAACATTTTTAATGAAATTGGGTTTGTTAGGGACCAAGTTTTGTAATTCTTCCTATCATTCCTAAAATCTGATGGTACTGTTTTAACACACTCACTGGACTATTTACTCCTTTGATAAATGTTTTAACCGGCTTATGTTACAGAGAAAATAAGCATTTCCAAAGTGTTGATTTACAGACATATCTTAAATTCATATTGTTTATTATGAATTCAATCATAGTAGTGGCTTTTTGGGGATTATAATGGTTGATTTAAACCTTGATAATCATAAGTTTTTAAATTTTTGGCTAATCTTTTATAGTTCAAGTCTTTTGGCAGATTAAAATTGCTTTGTTTTGAGAAAATGCCTTTAATTGCTAGAATTTTTTTTTGTAATATTGGATTTCTTTCAAATGTGTACTTGTACATATTTCAGTTAATATCTATTTAAAAAAAACAATTTAAACATTGTGCTTGTACAATGTATGTTTATTAATTGCATGTTCAAATGTTCAACTTTTCTGTATGATGTTTTCAATCATTGAATTCAGTAACATCAAATTGTGTTTTTTTCTTGTGGGCCTCACTCTTTTAACTTTTACTTTCACTATTGTATTGCCAATTGATTTGTCAAATTAAGGTAAGCCAATTTTATTTTAAAAGAAGTGTTTCAGCTGATCTTATTTGTAGTCAGTATGTCTATTTTTTTAAGCTGAATATTCATTACAAAGAAAAAAACAAACAAAAAACAAGTTTGTTATGAAACTTCTATGCATCAATGTTGCTTTAGTTCTTTATCTATTTTTTTAAAAAATATTTTGTTGACTCTTTTCTTTTACTTCTTTTTTTTAAACCAAAAATAGAACATTCATTGAATATTTGGAATGCGATGGCTGAGTGGTTAAGCACTTAGCTTTCGAACCTGAGGTCCTGGGTTCACATAATCTCAGTGAAGACTGAAATTTTTGAATTTTGAAATTTTTAGTGCACCCCTGAGTCCACCCAACTTAAATTGGTACCTGAGTTTAGTTGGGGAAAGTAAAGGCAATTGGTCATTGTGCTGGCCACATGAAACCTTGCTAGTTAACTGTTGAAACTTGGAACAGATGACCTTAACATCATCTGTCCCTAAGATCGCAAGATCTGAAAGGGGAACTTTTACTTAATTCACATTGAATGATTTTTTTTTTCTTGATTAACCTACTATCAAGACTTAATTTATGTGTTGTTGTTTTTTTGACGCATTCAAGGTATAGATAGTTAAGAAAAATTGTAATCACAAAATCTGTTGTTGTTGTTTTTTTTGACAAATTAATTTTTTCTACTTGTGTTATAATTATATTGATCCCTAGGTCCAGCCAAATGGACTCACCATGCTGACACAGTCCTACGTAAAGTAATTATAAGCATGTCAATGATGATTTAAATAAAATTATGAATTTAATACTTTTAAATATCGTAGACAATAAATTACATTTCACTGCAAGTACTGATTATATCAGAAAAAAAAAGACAGCAAGGATTATGATTAATTAGAATAATGTCTCATTTAATGTTAGCAAAAAGGTCTCGGCGATGTTTTATCTGAAATATTTAAAGTTTTAGTATCACTGCCTTGTATGACAATCTAAACATTAAAAATGAACGTCGCTAGAATCTCTAAAAGCTGCTGGTAAGGTCATGGACAAAAGCAAACCCGATTCACAGACCTATATATATATATATTTTATGTACGTAACTCTTTTTCAAGTTCTAAGGGAAGTCGCCCCAATCAATTTTTTTTTCTGTCTTAGAAAAGTAATGATCTTTAGTTTTCAAAGTTTAGAAATAATGCAAAATCATTTCTCGGATTTTCTTTAGAATGGGCTATTAATCACAGAACTATATATTCACGCTAATATTTGAAACAAAGTCATTTCCTGTTTCCATTGAGATAATGTTTCAAAAATCCTAGATCGAAAAATTTCATGTCTGTTAATCATATTATGTACATTTGAATAGATTCATTACCTAGATCTTTCTAGATTTAGTATCTAAAAGTTACAAAATATCACTCCAAGAGTGTACTGCAAAGATAATAGTGAGGTAGAAATAGAAAAAAAAAATGGCGTTAGGGTTAGGGCTTGCTTGCAAAATGGCGCAAGCCTTTATCAGAAGTTATAAATTTTATTTGAACGTTGTGTAGTCTTTTGTATCTCAGACATAACATCTTCAGGTACAAATAAAACAAGAGCATACAACTATAATGCTAATTGAATCAAGTCGAATAGAGTATGTGCCCTGTGTTTGGGAGCTGTGGCGTAGTTAAATGGATGTAACACATTTATACGTGGATTTCTCCCAAACAGAACAGCTGTTTATATAAGCCGATGGGGGGGGGGGGGAGGGTCCTTGAGTCTACAGCTGAAAGCGTCTTCGTCTCAATTTTTATGATAACTTCTACAAATGTTACTTTAGAGCGCTTTACAGTCAGAAGCAATGGAATTGAGATGCTACAGAAGAATCCTAGGCATCACATTCAAAGACCGCATCACAAACCAAGAGATTAGAGGTAGCGATCGGACCTCATGATGACCTACTAACTTCTGTGAAAAAAAAAATTAAGCTTGAAATCTATGGCCATATTACAAGATCTTCGGGGCTTACAAAGACCTTCCTTCAGGGAACAGTACCAGGAAAAAGAAGAGGAGGCAGACATAAAAGAATGGACAGGCCTGCTATTGAAAGAGGTTCTAAACAGGGCAAATGATAGAGAGGAAGGGAAAAAGACGGTTAAAAGTCTTGCTTGGTGCCCCAACGGTCCAACAGACTACGGGATAGGTAAAGTTAAAGGTAAAAAGAGTCAGAAGTGTATGTTTAAAACTGTTCTAGACGACCATTTTACTGATCACATTGTGGAGATGTTAAGCTTTGAAGAAACAAGGTTACAAAAGACAGTGTGTGTGGAAACACAAACTCAAAATCGGCCCACGAAGTAAAATGTTTTACATAATTCGGATGTTCCTTCAGAGTTGAAGATAGTTTACTTCCTAGTCCAAACCTCCCGCAGGACAACGGGGGATAAGAGCAGGCAGGGTTTGAACCTTCGACTGTCGATAAATCCGAACGACAGTCCAGTGCGCAAACCGCACGACCAGTGGTCCACCCAGGCAGGCTTCAATATTTTCAGAAAGAACATTCGAATGAAATTATATCAAAGACAAATGAGAGATAAGAATGGAGAAAGAAGGCTAACAGATCTTGTGTAGTGCCCCAACGAGGGTGTCATGTAGCCAGCACAACGACCAACCGCCTTTACTTTTCCTCAACGAATGTCAGGTACCCATTAGAGCTGGGTAGACTCAGAAGTTGAAAATCCCAGTCTTTACCAGGATTCGAACCCGGGACCCTCAGTTCAGATTAAATAATGTAAATGTTTTGAACAGGCTCAATCTCATTTTCGAATTCTGAAAAAAAAATAAAAAATTTCCGCTATATAAAAAAAGTACACGAAAATGAAGTTTACAAGATTACTATTCGTTTTAAATTAGGTCTAACTTATAATGCATACTAATAAGCTTTTTCTCTTTAAAAAACTGCTTGCATAACTGATTTTAAAAATTAGAATTTTCGCTTTCAGGAAATAACAAGTAGCCGTTGCATCAGAACTTTGAATGGTCTAAAATATTGTGATGTCGGATTTTCAATATCTTTTCTAGTTTACGAGATCTAAACGGGACTGACGGACAGACATTTCACACAAAACTAATAGCGTCTTTTCCCCTTTCGGGGGCCGCTAAAAAATGTGGCTTATCTCCACATGCCCGATATTAATACCACATAGATTTACCTTTAGAATTGAAGTTGAAAGTTTTCAGAACTGGGCTTTTCGCTTGATCAGAATGTTCCGCAACATCAGCATACAGGTCGAAGTCATCTGTTTTCTCAACAAGCACGACATGGCCTAAATTGTGCCGATGTGCCTAAAATCAAATCAAAATCTGTTTTTCAATACATAAATATTATTAATTTATGCTTACAATTGTTCTTAAAAACAAAGCACTGTTTATGTAGGCTATAGATCTGCGTGGCCAGGACAATCCCCAAAAAGTAAAATATATTTGTTTCAGTTGAGAACAGCTGCGCTAGAGAAGCTATTACAAAGTGCTGCGAAAACATTTTCCGTTTTATTGTATTTTGCGCCACAAGAGGGCGTTGCGAAATTTACTTGGCCCACAAGCAAATTTTATCTTGTGCCGCCATACATAAGCTATGTCTGTGTGTGGTAGGAGGTCTGTGTGCAGGTGAAAGCTAATAAAAACAACTAATACACAATAATGTTTATACCCATGGGCGTAGCCGGGGGGTTGTTTCAACCCCCCCCCAAATGGAAAGGGGGGGGGGATCGGACTTCAGTGACTGATTTTTTGCTTTGATTTTGTTTATTTTAGGTGAAATTTTAATACTAAACCATCACTTGCCCCAGCACAACCTAAGGGGTTTTGAGTTTAAAACCCCCTACCAGGGGGGTTGGAGTTTAAAACCCCCTACCAGGGGGGTTGGAGTTTAAAAACCCCTACCAGGGGGTTCGAGTTTAAAACCCCTACCAGAGGGTTAAAGTTTAAAAACCCCCTACCAGGGGTTTTTAGTTTTAAACCGCCTACCTGGGGTTTTCGCAGTGAACTCCCCCTCTTCTATAAAACAAAACAAAACAAAATGCAAACGAAAATCCCCTAATTCCAAGAGCACAGTTAAGGAAGATTTTGATTTTAAAATCCCCCTCTAAAATTTACGATAAACCCCCCTCTTCAACATAAAAAAAAGCTAATTACGCACTCAAAATGTTATGAGCGTAGCTAAATGGGTTTTGACTCAGTTTTGAGTTTAAATCCCACTTTAGCGGGGTTTGAAGGTAAAAAATACCTCTTTAATAATAAAAACAAAGCAAATTATACACTCAAAATTTTATGAGTGTAGTCAAAGGGGTTTTGAGTTTAAACTCCCCTCCAATTACTCACTCTAAAATCAAAATCTATGAGCGTAGCCAAAGGGGTTTTGAGTTTAAACCTCCCGCCAGGGGGATTGAGGCTAAAAAGTACATCTTCAGTGTAAGAAAAAAAGCAAATTACGCACTCAAAATGCTATGAGCGTTGCCAAAATGGGTTTTGAGTTAAAACCCCCAGTCAGAGGGGTTTGATGCTAAAAATACCTCTTCAATATAGATAAAAAAAGCAAATTACACACTTAAATTATCCAATTGGGGGTTTTGAGTTTAAACCCTCTTCTACAGATGGCTTTTTTTTAAAGTTTAAAACCCCTCCAGATGGTTTTGAGTTTAAGATCCCCCTACAGAGCATTTTGAGGTGGAAAACCCACAACAAATGATTTTGACGATAAAACTTATCTTTTCGATATAAAATCTAAAGCATACTACAGTCACTTAATTCCAAGAGCGTATTCAAGAGAGGTTACACATTTTTACCAGTGGCGGGGATCCATTAATAAACTGCAGTGAATATTCATCTGCCGAAATTGAAAAACACTGAATGTGGCTCAACAAAGATGGCTAAGACAGATTTTAGGAGTCAGTTATAGAGATCGGGTCTAAATCAAGGAAATCCTATACCGAACTGGGAGTCAACCCCTTAGTAAGATTGTGAGAGAGCGACGCGTGAGGTTTGTGAGACATGTTCTCCGACAAAATGAATTACGCATAAGAAGAATTGCAATGATATCCTAGTACAACTTGACGCCACTCATTCATGGAGATCCTCATGGCAGGTCGGAAGAGGCTTCAGACATTACCTGTGACAGATTTTTATGGAAACAGCTTGACGTCAAATGCTCCGAACAGCGCGGGAGGGTCTAAGTCAGTAAGAATAGCACATTAGGTTTTTGAAATAAAACTTTTTAATAGCAGGAAATTGCAATGTAGATACCTCAGAATATGTATTTTGTTGGCTTTCAATACCAGAAATAGTGTTTGGCGGTGGGGCTTCGCCCCGCGCTGCGCTCCCCCAGACCTCCTTGCTAATAATGGCGGGAAATCTACAATTTTTCCACTAACTAATGGAAGAACCTATTCTAGGGCACAATAAACGTCTTCCGAAAGAATAAAGGGTCAAAATGTAATAAAGATTATGTCACACACACACACACACATAAATACATATTTTAAAAAAATCGCCGGGGGGGGGGGAGAGAAAAAATCCCCCCCAGCCCCCCCCCCCCGAAAAAAATCCTGGCTACGCTCATGATATATATATATATATATCTACTAGCAAAATACCCGCGCTTTGCAGCGGGAGGATTATTGCATTAACATTTCAAATTTGCTTTAATTAATAGGCCTACATGTAACAACAAAACAGTCTCATTTGTGCCAGGAGTGTTACCGCAGGGAATGTAGCGCATGTATTTTTGGAATAACCGGAACAACGCAGTTTTTGTGTGGCTTTTTGCAATGTTAGTCCGATAAGTAAAAATAATGTGTCATATGTACTGCCTTAAATATTTCATTACTAAGAAGAAAAGTAAACCTTTTGAAATAGAGAAGAAACATACATGTACCAATACACAGTTATTTGTTGAGGATCTCTTTGTACACCACGTTGTCAGTTCGGCCCTCGGGCTCAGTATGACCAATCCCTGCGCCGAGCTTACTCTTGAGCATGCGACGTACAGTTGCCCATGTGAGAAGCAGTCCTGTCTCAAGTCAATGCCAACCTTTTGTAGTGTCTGTCCCTGAGACTTGTTGATTGTCATGGCGAAGCAGAGCCTTACTGGGAATTGGAGGCGTTTGAATTGAAATGGGAGGTCAGAGGGGATGACGGGGATGCGAGGAATCAAAACTGTCTCTCCTGAGCCACTGCCAGTGAAAATAGTTGCCTCAATGAGGTTCTTCTGCAGAGACGTGACTTGAAGTCTGGTGCCGTTGCACAGTTTAGGTGGCTGCAAGTTCCTCAGCAACATTATCGGTGCCCCAACCTTCAAAATGAGACGATGCTCAGGAGTGCCTGGAGGATTCAGAGAGTTGAGAAACTCTACCGGATAGTGCACCGCGTCTTCCATTTCCACAACTGAATCCACAGACTGGTATGTTTTAGATTGTGAGGGGAGTTCTTGGAGTAAAACGTGGTTTATGGCCGTGGTCATGTCGTTTCGTGGTGTTAGGATAGCTCTCTCCCTCAACCATGACACGTCTATATGCTGGAGAGTTCTTAGATTGGGATAAACATTGTAACGAAGGTTTTGCAAGGTCTTCACCAGGAGACAGAGATTTGAGGGAATTGCTATTTTAGAATTTTCTTGACTGAAGCTGCCATCACCAATACTCATCAGAAGATCAGAGAACTCTCCGACTCTTGTGTCGCCATTCAGATGAACCCTCATGTTTATTCTTAAAGTGACGACAGTGATTTGACGCCACAGGTACGAAGACTTCAGACAGGCTTTCACTTCGTCGGCGCGTGTTCCTCTGGGCACGACTGGTAGGGTTTGCCGAAAGTCTCCAGCCAGCAACACTGTCAAGCCTCCCATACGTGTGGTGGTGTTTCGGATGTCTTGGAGGGTCCTGTCCAAAGCCTCGACACCCCCTCTGTGTGCCATGGTGGACTCATCCCAGACAATCAGCTTGCACTGTCTTAGTCCCAGTTGTTGAGCACATACAACACAATGTCCCTTCGAACATCAGCAGTGAGTCTGATGTGGCCGTGCAATGTGTAGCACAGAGCGGACGTTGTCGACCGTTACGCGTACGATTGGGAAACGAAACCTGCTGCACTTTTGTAAGTAAGCTGTAGGGAATGCGCCTGCCAAATTTCACCCTTGTACCTACACGGGAAGTTGCAGAATTAGTGATGAGTCAGTGAGTCAGGGCTTTGCCTTTTATTAGTATAGATATATAGATATATATATATATATAATATATATCTATATCTCTCTATATATCTATCTATCTATCTATATCTATCTATCTATCTATATATATCTATCTGCCGAAATTGAAAAACACTGAATGTGGCTCAACAAAGATGGCTAAGACAGATTTTAGGAGTCAGTTAAAGAGATCGGGTCTAAATCAAGGAAATCCTATAACGTACACCGGTCAGCTCAAAGCAAAGATTCAAGAGAAACTGGCAATTGAACACAGTCAACATAAATTAAATGATGTCAAATAAAAAAGATAATTATCAATAGTTAATTAACTAAATTACTTTTTTTGTTTAGATTGATTCTTGTTTTGTCAGGTACAAGAAATAACGATGAAAACTTTCAGCTTTATCGGGTTTGAGAGAAATAACGTGTACAATCTTATCTTATATAATACAGACGTTACTTCAAAAAAGATGATTACGTCCTAAGCGTCATGCATTCAGTCATGCATATTAACCAATGACTTAAAATCTGCCATACTCACTAGTTTTCCTGGCTAGCTCAGGCAACCCATCCCATGCTCTAATAGCACTAGGAAAGAAGGAGTATTTGTACTAATCAATTTGTCCTAGCATATGGAACGAGGAATGTGCCTTTATCTTTCTGAGTAGTTTATTAAATTTTGTTTTTGTATTTGAAGATTATGGTTCAGTGTTTTATGTATAATTGCTACTTTACTTTTGAGTCTTCTGTCCTGAAGGCTTTCTAAATTTAGTGATTTTACTAATGGTGTTACTCTAGTCAAATGTGAATATTCGTTTGTTATGAATCTCACTGCTCTATTCGTATACAAATTGTGTGAATTCTGTAATAAATTCGTCCGCCCCCTCCCTTTCGGGGTGGGGGGGGGGTCGTCCAAGTGGGAGGCGGGCGATCGCCCCTATCGCCCCCCCCCTCCGGATCCGCCAGTGGATCAATAAAAAAATCTTATCTCATCTTATAGACAGGGAGAGCGAGTTTGTTATAAGCTTTGTATAAACTATATAGACAGAGAGCTGCCAGATCAGGAAACCGTGCACAGTTCTTCGCAGATATAGGACCTTGTCTGAACCTTCCAACACAGGCCTATATATGAGAACGAAGAGGAAAAAAATAATCTATGATTGGGATCTGAGCACAATAAGGTTCAATACTCAGTCTGGAGAATCCGAGTGTTTCAAATCTTATCTTCTTATCTTATATAATACAGACGTTACTTCAAAAAAGAAGATGATTACGTCCTACGCGTCATGCATTTAGTCATGCATATTAACCAATGACTTAAATTCTGCCAAGTCACTGGTTTTTCTGGCTAGCTCAGGCAACCCATTCCATGCTCTAATAGCACTAGGGAAGAAGGAGTATTTGTAACAAGAATCAATCTAAACAAAAAAGTAACTATTTAGTTAAGGTTATCATAGACGTAACAGACGTATTAAACAGCAGTAAACAACAGTGAGGGGCAAGTTTATTATTCAAATAATGATAATATTAATTCCAATCGGATAATCTGGCTTTTCATATTTCTGCGGACCCAATTCGGTCGTCTCGAGTACCCTAGCTTGATAACCACTGATCTAGCCCACAGACCTGTATATATATTATCATTATATAATAAATATAGAATATAGGTCTGTAATCTAGATTCACATAGTTCTTCTAGCAAGAAAACCACTAAACTAAACTAAACCAGCCTGAGAATCTTATACAGTACTGCTCATGATCTACTAGTCTACAGTACTAGCAAGACTAGATCTAGATCTCTATTAGACCTAGAATGTAATCTATATTATTATTATCTAGATGTAGATCTGTAAAGGGGGTCTATTAAGATAGATTTGTATTGACTATATGAAATTATAATATTAAATATGATTTATTCAATTAAATTAATTTAATGATTAGCCGCTGATTTAAGTGATTACGGTCATAGTACTCATACTTACATTAGTTACATACTAACTACTAAATACTAATAACTAAGTCGTCTAAGTACTTGACTTTGATTGATCATGATGTGATTATGAATGTGATAGTCACTGATACTGATAATTATACTAGTCTAGTTATAATGATAACTGATTCCTTTCCCTAATGATCTAATAACTTAAATAAGTCTTCTAATGCCTACTAATGGCACTGTAGTTGTGTGTGTAGCCACTGTAGGCTGGAAGGAGAGAACACTTGGACTTGTCTTATATGAATTTGTCCTACCACTACTAAATCTAGATGCTAGTATTACTAGTAGAATAAGAATTGCTATCTCGAGTATTAATAATTAATACTATTATACAAAAATGGACATGTGTATGTCGTTACATGTTCTCACCCAACTTAAGAAAAAATGAAGCTATTAACAAACTGTTGTTCCTGAAATGACCATCTAATTTTTTTTTCGCCTTTGAATAGGACACAACATAATGTGAGATATTATGGCGGCTGAAAATTAGAACAAGTGTGAAGTGAAGCATGCCATTTTGAAATTTCACCAATGTATTATTATATGTTCATCATTCACCATGTCCTCCACAGCTGCTTATTTTATGGAGAGGCCCTAACAAGATACTGGCCTGATCTGGAAATTCCTGTTCAGATCATCTTGTATTACTAATATTAATTAGAGCATGGAATGGGTTGCCTGAGCCAGGAAAACCATGCAATAACTTAGCAGAATTTAAGTCTTTGGTTGGCATGCATTACTATAGATTGACCTAGGATTATGCGTAGAATGTATTCCTTTTTTTTTGAACTAGCCATTAAAGCTCTCCCACATGGCAATAAGAATGCAGAAAGAAGAATTCATTTTTTAAAAATTGATTGGGTTTCTTTGATTGCATGTGTTGTTGTTTTTTTAAACAAGATCCCATATTGTGCATAAAAAATGCAAAGACATATATATAGAGAAAATGAAAATGTTATGCATCTTATTAAAATATACATGCAAATAATTGTTAGTCATCACCAGAGCTTTTTCTTCTGATACATGTACTACATACCATTTAAAAAATGACAAAAGCAATTATACTTGTAGCTATAAGTAGTTTTTATGTTGTAAAAGCTTTCCACATATTTACATTGTCTGGTTAATCATAAATTTTTTACATTGAGCTTTTAAGCAGCTTACCAATTAAACTTATTCCACTATAAAATTAAAGTTATCAAAGGATATTATTGGGTATATTTTTATTCTTTTAATTTTAGATGAGGCCTGCTCGTCAACTGAAAGTAATAACATCACAGCTGGAAGTTTTGGAAGACATGAAAATTCAATTTGAAAATCTACTTGCTACTATCAATAATGTAATTTTAGGCTTTACATTTTAGTATTGAATTTAATTTGGCTTGATAAAGGAAATATATTATCAGTGGTGTTACTATAACATCTTTGTGTTTATACTTTCTTTCATAGTTTATTTCATTTATCAATTTATTTATAATTAACTGAAGATTTTCCTTATCCTTAAAAGACATAGTATTGGGTACCAGTATATCTTTCAATCTTGTCTTGAACTGATGGTCTAAAATGCACAAAATAATTGTATTATTGATGTGAGAAAAACATTTAAAATGGACAAACTATTTTTTATAGAATGTGTCATACCTGGGATTTTTTGTTAATTGTTAACTGAAATACTAGTTAGAAGTCATGTCATTAGGAGAGATAATGCACCTCTACTTAAAAAAACCTCCTTTAAAAGGGTCATTTTTAAAGATGAAATTACTTAAGGTTTGTCAGAAATGTATAAAAAGGCTGTTATGCTATTGGAAAACCTTTTGTGCTAGTGGTTGTCATTTCTTTGCATTTGTGGTGAAGATCTAACACCCAGTGCTGCTGGAAATAAATTACTTTCTTTTTTAGAAAAAAAAAAGATCTTGTGGCTAATTATGTCTTAGAATAACGAAACTCTTACTAATCATGTTAGAAAGGGATATAATTTTAGATACTGTTTACAATTGTTATAGTGTTTCAAATAAACTACTTTTAAAAAAAACATTCTAGTCTTCTTTTTCATAAAATTACTGAATTACTTTCATTTTTTGTTTGTTTGGGTGAGTTAAGTTCCAAAATCAAATGTGATTTGAGAAAAAGTAATGTTTTAAAATAAATTGAAAATTAAAGATTAATATTTCATATAAGTTAAGCATGTATACAACTTAGATTAATGATGCACATACAATTCACATATTCAGCAATTTATTTGTAGATATTGCAGAAAGGATTCAAATGGATAGACGATGAGAGCAATGAACTAAGTTTCATGGAATTGAATCAATTACTTACTAATGGAACTTCAGAATGTTTAACCAAATGTCTAATTATTGCAAGTAAGAGAAATGGTTTCAGTATCAATACTCTATTAATGTATATTCTTGTATACCGGTATTGTATCTTAAACCTGTCTTAAACAAATGATTAAAATTACAATATTAAGTAAAATTATTTACAGTGAAATCCATCTAATTGGCCCAGCCATTTATTCGGACCAAATCCTATTAAACTGTAAAATCCTCTTAAAAACAACTAAACGTTTATTTGGACTGCAATGATTGCAGCTTGATGTTCTACAATTAATCAGATTTCATTTTCAGTTATGCTACAGTTAAATATTTTTCCTTTAACCCTTCTTTTCATTGATACAATAATATTGTCTATTAAAAGTTGAGCGACAGACAAAAGATCTTGGAGTTTGTACAAATAGTGATTAGTTATCTAATAATCCTACATTAAGCATGAGTTTAACTACAAGTTATGAAAAGTTATTTTGGATTGGACTCTTCACACCAGTTGAATTCAAACTAAAATAAAAATCTCTTCTGGTCAAAATTGATTTTTACATTGGTGAGAGATGACATTTTAATTATTTCAATTTGTTTTCGCTTAAATTCTGAGCCTTAAGCTGGTGTTTCTTTCAGTTTATGGCTTGAAGCACAGTATTTCATTAAAAATTAAATGCAACTATTTGCATGCGTAACAAAGTAAATGTGAGATATATTTGTTTACTTTTACTTTCCATGATCTGTTTCTGTGGCTCAAGGGTGTCAGAAACAGATGACCCCATAGATTGCAAGGTTTGAAAGGGAAACTTAACATTTTTTTTTTAATTAGCTGCATGTCATGTTTATTCAAAAATAGTGTCATATCTGTTTTTCAGTGTTTCTAAATAAAACATAAGCATCTAGCTATCCACTATCCACACTGGTAAATTTATAAACATCCATTGAATTGCATACAGAAGAGATGATATATAGATCTACTTGTTTAACAATACTTTTTTATTTGACATTTGACTTAATTTCTTGTCTCAAAAGATGGAAGTGATGAATCAGGTCAAAATCTTACAAAACAAACAGAAAATGAAGAGCCAGTGTTATTATTATCAACTTCATGCTCAAGTTCCCATAGTAAAGGTAAGAGAATAAACTTTACGCATAGCAGTAGGAATTTACAAACGTTTTTCTTTGGCTTACATCAACTCACTCTGTCTGTCTGGTAAAAAGTTTGAACATGTTTTTCTCCAATTTCTTATAATCAGATCAATTATTGATAGAATCTGACAAGACGTGAATCAATTAAAAAAATTAAACAATTAGTTAATTAAATGTTGTTGATTTATTATTTTATTTGATTTTGAAATAAGGGGAATAAATGCTACTTAATGAGAGATGTGGATATATACATGGATTTAGTCCCCTTATTACATTTTGGCACGTTTTTTTTCCCACTTCCCATTCTCGAATCAAGTTGAAATTTTGCATAATTATTCATAGTTGATAATAATACACCAATCGATCTAAAAACTAACCAATTAGTTAATCATTTAGTACTTATTAATTAATTTTGTTTTATACCAGTATATCAGAAAGGGAGCTGCAGGGACCGCCACTTCAGCTAACGGGACAATGATGTTGGCCTCCTTTGTGGAATGGCGTGGCAAAGGTTTTGGATTGGGTTGTTGGCTTTTGTTCCATCCCCACCCTGAGTGAGATAAAAAAAAATTATTGTTCACTTCCCGTTCTTAGCCTATCTAGTTCCACTACTAGACATTTCCAGGTGAGGCAACACTCTGCTGTGATGGGGGCTGAAACCTCTGCCAGATCTCCTACAGAATGGCAGGGTTTAAAATTAGGGCTAAAGTGGCAACAGGTTAAGGCACATGCCACAGGACCAGGCAAACATCATATGCTTTATATTGGAGTTTTAAGAAACTATAATATATATTAGTACTGGTGCCTTAAAAAGTAAATATAATATTTTCAAATTCTCATCTTTCTTGCCAATTAGACCTTCAGTTAAACAAAATCTTATTGCTCCATACTTTTCTGTCCCTTTAATGGAATTCTTTTTAGATCTTGTAGCTCTCAAATAATCATTTTAAGTTGTTGTTTTTCCTCCAGAGGATAGAGATTTTCATAAACTCAAGGAAGACATATCTGAAATAGAAAAGTCACATTTAAAAAAATTCAAGTTAGTAAATCAAAAGTTGGCAAGCATTGAAAAACAAACAACAGAAACAATCTTAAAGGATATAGAGACAAGAAACAATTTAAAATTTGAAGAGATTATGAAAGAGCTTCATTCAGCCAGTGACTTTATGTCACATCTACAATCTCAGAATGAAACTTTAGCTAATTCAGGGAAGGAGAAAACTGTAGAAATAAATGACATGCGACAAACATTAAATGACATCAAAGCGCACAGTGTCACAACTTCTAATATCAATTCATCTAATGCTCAAACTTATGAGGGACTCAGTTTAAAGCTTTCAGACAACACCAAACTGATTGAGGCATTGCAATCTCTGAACGAGTCTTTATCAGCAAAACTGAACGCTGTAGAATGTAACTTTAACAGCTTGTCCGCAGAAGTAGATTCCATAAAGAGAAGTGCAGTTGATATTGAGGCAACAGGTACAACACAACTTCCAGTGGAGCAAACTTTAATTGATACTGCTGGAAAAAGTGGATGTCAATGTCCCAGTTTATTTAGTGAGGTAAGAAGTCCTTAGTTTAGTCGGAATTTTTTTTAATGTTACACATTTTTAAGTTTATCCAAAATATTTGCCAAGAAGCACAGTAGGTATTGGTTTGAAATTTTTTTATTTTTATTTTTTATTTTTATCAATTTGTTTATTTATTTATGCATCTCATTCTCAAAATAATTTGTATGTGTATAAAAGATCAAAGTACATTTGCATGATGAGAATCTGTCAACCGAATAACTTTTTCCCTTGTATTAAGAATAGAAATTTTTAATTGACATGCATTATGAAGTTCTATGTGCCAATGACATATTGAAGTTAATATTATTACTGTGCATACTTTTATATTCTTACAAATTCTAAGTTGTTTTTTATCACTGTTATCATAAAAGCATTATTAAAACTATAAGTTAAGTAAAGGTCCCCTTTTATACCTTGCGATCTATAGGGCAGATGCTGTTAAATTCATCTGTTTCTTTGCAATCAGGGTGTCCTGTGGCCAGCACAATGGCCAACCACCTTTACGTTCCCCAACTTAAGTCAGGTGCCCATTAGAGTTGGGTGGAATCAGGGACGCCCTCAAAATCCCGAAATTAAAAATTCCAATCACCAAGATTCAAACCTAAGACCCAAGGTTCGGAAGCCAAGCGCTTAACCATTCAGCCCCTGCGTCCCCACATTAATACTATGGCTAGTATAAATTTTACTTAGCAGAATGAAAATTAACCATGCATCACCTTTATATTCTTAGTTGTTTTTTTTTTAGTTCTACATAAAATATCAAAGTAACATATTCTAAGAGAGGCGGAAACCCCTTGCTACCTAACAAGGGGGTTCAAGTACAAATTTTGGCTCGAGTTGAGTTGTCTTTGCTGAGCACTTAAAGGCAGCACAGAAAGCTTCTCTAAGATACCACCTCCCCCACTGGTCTACAATAGAGCATGGTGTAAGCAACATAACACTGCATAGCTCTGTTCATTGGGAATGTTTACAAATAATTCTTGGAATAGTAACAAAAATATATCAAACTATCCCTTCATATCTGTTTATCATGTGCAACAATAAACTTTACTCCTTCTCCTTTTTACACAGGTGCATTAATTCTTCTTCCTATATTGACCCAGTTAGTGGCCTACATAGATTAATTCCTAATGTATTGATAGAGCACCTTTTAAACCCCTGCATTCATAATATTAACAAGTAAAATAGCTTAATTGTAATTAGCATTGTACATATAAAAATGTGAAAATATAGTCTTCCTTTAAACATGATAAATGGTGGCAGAAGCAGGTTTAACTGTTATCTAATTTCCATCTAAAGAAAAAATAATGACATTTATGTGCATCTGTGTGTTAACCTAGTCTTACATGTTAGTGAGAGATGTAAACTCTGCAAAGTCATTGTTTTTTTTTTCTGGCTGATTAATGATTAATGGATGTATTATGTAATCTTTTTATGTTAATGGTTAACAAAAATAGCTCTAGTCCTCCATTGCTAAGCTACCTGTTCCTGCGGTTTGCGCGCTGGACTGTAATTCAGATTTATTGATGGTCCAGGGTTCCAACCCTGCCCGCTCCCATCCCCCGTCCTCAACTCTGAAGAAACATCCGAAACATGTAAAACACAAATTAAAAAGCCCACTGCTATAAACACATTCATATCTCATTGCCCCAACATACGCTGCCTGGTTGTGCAGTATGCCCACTGGTCTGTCGTTCAGTTGTCTCGATTCCTACCCTGCATGCTACCATCACCTATCCTCAGCTCTGAAGGAACATCAGACACCTGTAAAACATTTTACAGACAAATAACCCTAACATCTGAGTTAAAATATATAATCATACAATTTCTAAAGAATTGCTTATTGGGTAAATCTTATTCTTATATACTTAGCTAGTTTAGTGACACAACATAGTTTATAGACCTTGAACGTGACATGTTAGTGACGTCATGTGAATAGGGGTATTTGTTACAGCTTCATTTGTGTGTCGGATTGGCAGCAAAGCCTAAAATACATTTACCCAATGTTACACATGCATTAAGTTAACTGAGAACAGCATACTGCTTTTTATTATCCAAGGTAGAGAAACTGTAGTACTGTACATAAAACACTTAATTGGTATGTTATTACAGTGCCATGAGCCTACATTTTGTTTGTTAACAGCGCTTTATAAATAAAATTATTATTATTATTATATTTTATACATAAATGAGTACTATATTTTATATTGTTTCCCAATTTACTTCTTTTTTAGCCTGATGAAACTGAAGATGATGATGATGACTATTTAGGTAAGATAATTAGGTATATATATAGTATATTTATATACATTGTGAACAAGTTTCATATCCATCATTGTTAGAAGGCTGTGATTAGCCACTAGTCATTTTTAGCTATCAGTAAAATCCACATAGTAGAGAATTATTTAAATTCTAGGAGGAAGCAGCTATCTCTCCAGTTCAATCATCAGAAAGATTTTTTTTTCTATTGTACAAAAGAATTACTAATTATCTACTAAACACAATATTGAAAAAAGAAAGGAAAAGCTTTATTGAACATTTGTTAGGCAAATTTGAATTACATGTTATGAATATATATGCAAAGGAAAAAAAAAATGAAAATTAAAAGTTTTGTTTCTTTTTCATTCTTAAAACCATCCTAAGCACTGCTATGGAAGCTTAAAGTGCTTCCCCTGCACTGGTGGATCCAGGGGGAGGGGGGGAGGGGCGATCGCCCCACCTACTCGAAAGACTTCCCCCTCAAGGGGGGGGGTGCAGGCGATTTTTAGTCTAGAATTCACACATTTTGTATAAGAATTTATTACTTATGTTAATAATATATACTAATTATTTATATTTTAACCTATTTTTAGATTATTTCCCCCCCCCCTCTAGTATGTTGGCAGATTTAGTGGGTTTGGGAGGGGAGAATGGCATCAATCCCCCCCCCCCAAAAAAAAAAACAACTTTTGAGTGGGGGGCAGTCCAATTTATTTGTAGAAATCACACTTTGCTAACAGAATACAGAATCAATTACCTCTATCTGATTAAAACTTGTTATTGATATTTTAACCGATCTTTATATTATGTCATTTCCCTGTTGGCCAATTGGGTAGAGGGGGCCGAATACCTCTACTGCCCTTCCCACCTAAACCCTTTGAGTGAGGGGGTGGTCTTACTTTTATGAAGAAATCAAAGTTTGTGAACAAAATTAGTTGAATTAATATATAAATTGTATATTATGTCACTCCCTTTCTGGTATCTTGGGCGATTCGGTGGGGTAAGGGGGGGGGCTATCGCATATACTGCCCTCCCCGCTCTAGCCCTCTGAATGGGGGGGGTCGGTCTTATTTTTGTGGAGTAATCATAGGTTGTGAGCTGTTGAATATCTATATTAAATAAACTATGCATTGATATGTGAACCCATTTGTATATTGTCGCACCACGCTCTAATCTCAAATTTTATGATTAGTAAATATAAATTGAAATAGGGTTGTACCAGGTGGGAGAGGTGATACATGCAATTGCTTTCCCCCAATCGGACAAACCAATACTTTTTATTTTTGTATTATAGTTAAGAAATTACAAAATAAAAAAAATCTGTCACTAAGATAATTTATAGACGCTTTAAATTAAATTCTTATATCCGGTTGCCCCAGCCCTATTGTTTAATGCCAAATGCAATCATTAGCAGAAATTATACAAAGGAGCAAGGATTAATCGTTTTCACTCTACCGCCCCCCTCCCCTTTCCAGACTGTAGCGACATAGTTTATGTAATTTCACATGAATTTATCATAATTATTTTAAGAAAGACTTTGCTTTGGAAAAGTTACATTTCATAGGAAATTTTTCAGTATAAGAGTAACGATTGAGATGAGTTCTAAACCTAAAAAATGTTTTCCTAGTCGTCTTTTTCCAACCTTTACTAAATCTGAGATTTTTCTAGTTAAATAAATTTGGGACAAAAACTCACAATTTATACTTAAATCCTAAAATTGCAAAAAAAAATTTAGAGTAGAATCTAATTGGTCCACTTAATTTCTCATCTCACTTTCGAAATTTTTTGTTTAAAGCTTTGAATTATAGTTTTTAACAAAAAAAAGTTACGATCATGCCTTTTGAACAAAATGTATCACTTACAAATGAGCATTTTTAAAAAATATTATTTATCGAATAATTTTTTAATTCGGCGGCGATACTCAAAGAATTAATTTAAATATGTGGGGTACTTTATCTTTTCAAGGAACAAATCGGTTTTATTAGCATTGTATTAAGGGCCTATAAATTCATAACAGAATATTTTTCAAGTAAAACATTATTCAAAAGGTCCTTTTTTAATAGTAGGAATAATGAGCTTTGGGTCAGGAGAATGCGCTTCTTCCCCAAACCCCAGTAATGAATAAGAAGGTGTAGATGTCTGGAGAATGCGTTTCTGCAGTGAAAAATGCAATAAAACGCTGTTGGCATCTGGGCTTTGCCTCGAACCCCACTGCGGAAGCTTAGAGCACTCCCCCAAACACTCAAGCTTACAAGAGAAAGGCCTCACTGTTGTTTTTTTTTGTAGAAGGTTGTGAAACACTGCTTTTTTTAAATTGGCATTTATATTACTGGTATATATATATATGCTGTACTCATATTTATGCATAGGGTTAGAGTTTACAGGGCATTAAGGTTAGGTTTTGGAAAATAATCGCTTTCCACCCCAATGTTCTGGATCCGTTAGCGATTCCCCAGACCAAAGAGTAGAATTAGCAAAAAAATTTTTTCATCTACTGGGTGTCACTGATAAAAGCTGAAAACCAATATTCTATTCAGGTAACCTGGTCTAGGGACCTGTTTTTAATTTTTTAAGGGAAATTTGGAATAATTTTTGTGTACATAGAATTATGCAAGGCACAGCCTAATGTTTAAAAGATTAAAAAAAAAATAGATTCAAGTTATCCAGCACTCTAAATGGAAAATTTGCTTGTTTGATCTGCTTCTGATATTCCTTCAGATATGAAGATTATAAGATCTTAGTCCAAACTTTATGTTGAGAGTGGCAACAGGCAGAGTTTTTTAAACTTATTTTTAAATTACTGATGTTCCTCCAAAAGAGGAGATAATTATGCCTTATGCTTATCTATGTATATGAATCTAGTCATGCATGTCTCAGGCATATCTATGTATATGAATCTAGTCATGCATGTTAATAAGTGACTTCAATTCTGCTAGGTTGTTGGTTTGTCTGCCTTATTCAGGCAACCATTCTATGCTCTTAATCACACACGGGAAGAAAGATTGCTTGTACCAATTTATCCTTGCATTTGGAATTTGTAATGACAAGAGCGCCAACCACCAAACCAGGCAGCCGCAATCTGCCAACCCACATGCTCTTTGAATATTTGACCAAATGGTTTTGATTTTAAATATTTCTATTTGTCCTGCAGGATGTTTGATTTGTGTAACATTATATGGAACTAATTAAATCACACAAAAAAAAATCAAAATACAATAATTTCTGCATTGTGGCTCAACTTGTATTTTTTACAGATGCTCCCGCTGTAGGGTTCAATGCTTGTGTTCCTGAGGAGTCAGCAACATTTGATTTAGTAAAAAATGAAATTTTAACATGTTTCACTTCTGTGACTGAAGATATACAAGAGAACTTTGATTCAGAAAGTGGAATTTTCACAGTCCCATTTGATGGTTTATATCTGTGCGGTCTATTTATTGATATCATTACCTTTGTGCAACATGATTTGGAATTCTGTATATATGTCAGGGAAACTGATGGTACTGAAACTGTTATAGCTCATTGTCACTGTAGACAGCGAAACATTACTGTCAGTGATGTTGTCATTAAACAGCTTAGAGAAAATGACGAGCTCTTTGTTAGTTCAAATCATAGCTGTAAGAAATTAAAGTTTAGCAATTATTCTCATTTTATGTGTGCACTAATCAAAGATTTGTCAATCTAAGACTTGACAGCTACATAATTCAAACAATTCATTTTGTTTGAAGTAATTTTAGCCAAATCAATAAATGACTATTTATGTTGATGATCATTGCAAAAAGATTGATTTTTTTCTATCACTTTAACTTTATTTTATTAATGTATCTTATAAAATACAGGCCTTACCTCAAAAAAGATGATTATGTCCTACGCGGATCCCTAGGTCAATTTAATAATGCATGTTAATCAATGACTAAAACTCTACCTTTTTGCTTTAATAACATTGTTTATTCTTTTTTACAAAGCTTATATCAACTTACTCTGTCTTTCTGGTAAAAAGGGATTCTTTTGGTTTGGTTCCCTCAACTGAGACGGTAGCTCTGAGGTATTTAAAACTACTACTGACACTTGTTAGCTTTTCACCTCCAATACTGATGCCCCTTTTATTAATCTTCAAACTTGAAGGCAAGCCTTATTATTATTAGTATTAATTAGATGAAATGATGTTAATGTTATGCAGGGCCGGTCTTAGAGATTGCGGGGCCCTATGTGAAATGGATTGCGCTGGGCCTAGTCTGGGTAGGGATAAGGATAATAAGAAAATTAAGATTTTTTGTTTGAAAATGAATTCATTTTTGCATTTTATTCGTATTGTTTGAAAATAAATTCGTTTTAGCATTTTATTCTTATTTTACTAAGTGCAAAATCAAGATCAAATAAACTTTACGAGCCATCTACAAAAGAAGGTAGATTTCTAACATAAAGGCGATGAACATTCAGATCTGCCTTTTAGATTTACTATAGACCATCCAAATATCGCTTTTGATTTTTTTTTTAAAGAGATCGAGATAGATTTAGATCTATATTTGTAGGCCTAAGAGAGTGACTATTAAATTAAGTATTGGAACTTACTGTTTTGGTTAAAATTCACCTTATTATTTTTATTAAATGAAAGCTGACAATGCCACTTTTTTTTATCACGAGTAGGATTGGCATTGCCCTAAGACTGGCCCTAGTGTTATGTCCGATTATGAATAGTGGGACTATCAAGTGTCAACTTAATCATTTAAAATATATTTGGTCAGCCACCTTAATGTCAATTTGTTGTTTCTATTATGGTTGTTAACCGTAAGCCTTATTCATTTCCTTTTTTATACTTATATATTGTATTATACTTTATCATTTACAATTAATTATATGTTATTTATTAGATTGTTGAATGGCATTGATGTTTTATGTGAAAGTAAACTTTAGAACAAAAAATTATGATAAAAATGCATTTTTTAAATCTTTATCTATTAAAGATTAACTAGTTAAATTAAACTCCTAAGAACAATTGATGCTTGGGTAGGTATGGTAATCAAGTGATTGAGGTTACCCTTTTGACCTGTATTTAAAACAATCTTAATTTAATGTTTGCAGCTGTATAATTGAAAACTTTGTCTTTCTCAGTTTGTGTGTTTCCATATTATCATATTCAGTATTGTCTGTCAGCTCCAAAATATTTGTCTCTTTACAATACTGTTATCTTATCTTATATAATACAGACGTTACTTCAAAAAAGAAGATTACGTCCTACGCGTCATGCATTTAGTCATGCATATTAACAAATGACTTAAATTCTGCCAAGTCACTGGCTCTTCTGGCTAGCTCAGGCAGCCCATTCCATGCTCTAATAGCACTAGGGAAGAAGGAGTATTTGTACAAATTTGTCCTAGCATATGGGACGAGGAATGTGCCTTTATCATTTAAGATCTGCAATAAATAAGTACCTGGTGTTCTTTGACATAAGAACACCATATTTCTGTGATACAATTGTAAAGTTGCTTGTGAGTCATTGAGCTTAGACTGTTTTAATTAAGTAACTTGTGATTTTCTTTAGCCTAGTCTTCCAGTTTAGAAAAAAAAAAAAAAGAAGCACAATATAGAAGAAAAAACATTTTTTTTCCCTCCTTATTCTTGTACTTTTTTCTTTAGGTAAAAACACACTTACAAAACTATCATTGTGCATAATTATAAAAAGATAGTTTACTGTATCCCATATAGGCGCCCAATATTTATGCAGATTTTCCTAAACTTTAAACTAGTCAAATTTAATGTTCGCTAATTTTATTTGTAGCTATTGGCAACTATGCAATATGTACACTGTTTATTCTTTGGCTACCAAACCATTAAGAGATATTTCATGTATATGATTGATTAGCTAAAATGTAGGTTGCATCTATTTGTACATACATGTATGTATAATTTATTAAAATTTGATAGACTACAAAAAGTTCATTATTTTAAATACTATGTATATATATTTAATCATATATATATAATTATCTACAATTTATTTATAAAAAAAAAACACAACACTGAAGTGTGTAACTATTCATTGTATCAAAACTCATAAGTCTTATAACTTGTCTGTAAACAGGCTGCTTGTTTGAAATATTAGTCTGTCTCACGGTGTCCCCCGCTATGGGGAGGAAGAGGAAACCTTGTTCAATATTCTTTTCACTAGTCCTCATTTTCTCAACTCCAATGTGCCATTTCTGGAAAGCTTCATTCTTTAATATTATATGAAAACTTACAAGCATTACGTACAACCACAATATTTATTTGTTTACTGCAGAAGAAAGAATTGAAGCCTTTCAACTCATACTCCGAGGACTTAAGTGAAGACACTAGTGATGATGAAAATGATAACAAAACATTTTATTGATGGTCGGCTCTAAAATTTACTCAGCAAAATGCAAGAAAAACTGGAATTCGCTCCCAATTGCAAACCAAAATAATTGTCATTTGATCTGACATAAACCTGATCATCTTTGTTCAGATCTAGAGCAACTATATCAAGCCCGATTATATCCTTGGACATACATTTGGAAAATGCCGCCAAGTCTTCATTTTTTTTGTCTTTGCGACAGACATTAAATATCACTTTCATGTCATTGAGAGTTTCCAGTTTCAGACAAACTAAATACAGCCCATTACAAGGTGCTTTATATATGCCAGTGTTGGTGTCAAAATTCTTTGATTGGCTGGATGCTAGGTTGATTCTTTGATTGAAGAAGGGAAATACTTGGTCTTTTCTCACATCAATCTCCAGGTTCTCTCCCAGCTCAACACAAAAAGCTTCATGCGTCTCTTTAGATTCTGTTAGAATAAAGTAATAACCATTTTTTTTATAAAGTTAATTTAAAAAAATTTAATGATAACCAAACCCCAAACTTTGTAACTATCTATCCCGAGCAATGCTTCTTCAGCCTCAACGTGGCTCTTGGATGGAAACTGTCGTTGTAGGAGATGATTAGGCCAATAGGGAAACAAAAAAGTATCATCGTTAGGGTGCTTAAGGACCGAGTCCATTGCACTGGTGAGGATGGAAGAAAGCCTCAACAAACATGTCCCTCAAAGGACCATTGTTATGGAGGACACCTTCACGGCTGATGTGGTACAGAGAATGATTATGGGATATGGAGATCTTATCTTATCTTATATAATACAGACGTTACTTCAAAAAAGAAGATGATTACGTCCTACGCGTCAAGCATCTAGTCATGCATATTAACCAATGACTTAAATTCTGCCAAGTCACTGGTTTTCCTGGCTAGCTCAGGCAACCCATTCCATGCTCTGTAATTCATCTAATTCTCTTTGTAAAATTTCTGTATCTTGTGTTGTTTTTATTGTTCTATATATTATGCAATCATCTGCGAATAATCTGACTTTTGTTCCTGAACTAATGCAATGTGGTAAATCATTAATGTAAATTAAAAATAGTAGTGGACCTAAGACTGCTCCTTGAAGTACGCCTGTGTTTACTGTTATTGGTGTTGATTTAGAGCCATTTATTATTACAGTTTGTTCTCTCCCTATCAGAAAATCTTTAATCCACTGATGCAATGAACCATCAATGCCAAAATATTTTAATTTTTTAAGCAAACTATGGTGGTGAACTTTGTCAAAAGCTTTGGAAAAATCTAGTAAGATAGCATCTATTTGCTCACTGTTATCTAAACCTTTTTGAAAAATCATCAATTAGTCCTATTATTTGTGTTTCACATGATCTATATTTCCTAAAGCCATGTTGGTATGGAAAAAGGACATTATGTTTGTCTAAGTGGTTTATGATGTTTCTACATATTATGTGCTCACTAGTGTTAGTGTGATTCACCGATGGGCCTCGGCCATTGGCCTCATTTCTAATCCGACAACCAAGATTGTTTGTTAAATTTAAATATTTGGGCACATTAGGGCGGTACGAGAGTATATGAGGATGGAAAAGACACCAGAAATAAAACCAAGGTAGGTCAAGCGATAGGTATGGGCGAGGCGAGTGGAATGTTCAATATAGCTTAAATCTATCTATCTACCGATCTCTCTCTCTATATATATCTTTCTATGTGTCTAACAGTTTATAAGGATTAATGTTGTTACTCAAATCTAAATGAAAATCTTGTCAATAAAACCAAATGAAATAGCATATGAACAACATACCTAGATGGAGAATTCTTGATAACAATGGAACTACTTGACTTGATACATCATTATTCTATTTAAAAAAATGTTATCAAATACCAGTAGTGTAAGATTGCCCAGCAGTAAACACAAATGCATACAATGTAACCAATGTAACTATTTGTTTTATTTTTTAATGAGCTATTTGTTAAAAAATATTATTTTTTAAATCAAAATTCTTATATGGACCAAGCAACACCTTATTTGATATGTCATTAAGTTTTCTGTCCAGCAGTTTGTCCATAACGACCCCTTTCCAAGTATCTAAACAAATCAAAATATTTTTTTTAAATATATGAATATTAATCTCACCTTTTTATCTATTGTGGCTAACTTAGATTCTATAACGCTGAATTTCTTTATCTGTTCTTTTATATGTGCAGCCGTAGAAATATTTGTGGCTGAGAGTTGAAATAAACGGTCTGTTGTTTCTTTTGTCTGCTTGTCGAATTTTAGACATAGTTGTTTGAAATCTGTATTTATTTGCTTATAATTAGCTGTTATGGATTCCGATTGAGACTTTAAGGCATTGGCTGATTCATATTTAGGTTGGGAATTTGTTTCCAGGTCTTGCAACTGTTTTGCTTTAAGTTTTTCTGAGTCCTCGAAACGTTTTTCTAAACTTCTCAAGTTCTCTTCCTGAACTTTCAAAGACTCATTTATATGTTTCACATCATTCATCAATTTGGGAAAATAGGACTTTACCCATTTTGTTTGATCATTAAATGTCCCACTTTGCGCCAGAAACTCTTTAACCTTGATAAGAATACTGTTCTCTGTTAATCTCTCCTGAAGCAGTAGCTCTTCTAATTTTGTATTATGTTCAGTAATCGATAATTCTACACTATGGAGTCGGTCAGTTACTTCGGGTGTATTGCCTAACTTGAATGTTTCTATGACCTGGCTCGACAAAGATTCATTTTGACTCTGGAGATGTGACATAAAGTTACTAGCGGCCTCCAGTTCTCGCATTACCGCCTCAAATTTGAAATGAAAACTTTGTTCCATTTCTGCTTGAAGTTTAGACCTTCGTTCATTTTGTTTGACTAGCTTTTTGACCTGGTGTTTCAACAGTTTCATGTCTTTGGCTTGAGTCGTTACCATGGTTTCTAGTTTGTGAGTTTTCTGGACAATCTCTTTGTCGTCTGTATAAGAGAGAGAAAAAAGTTAACTTACAGACTGTAGTCAATATTTATTGTGGTATGTTTCCAAGTTTTTGTCATTTTTTTTTGTCATGTTTTCTAAATGTTATTTGATTCATGTTTTTGCCATGATATTTGATTTATGTTTTTGTCATGTTATTTGATTTATGTTTTTGTCATGTTATTTGATTCTTGTTTTTTATCCCCCATGATATTTGATTTTTGTTTTGTCATGTTGTTTGAGTTATGTTGTTAAAGTCATGTATTTTTCATGTTTCTTTTTGTGTTATGATTTTTGTTTTGTTTTTGTGCCATATGGTTTGATTCATGTATGCATCATATTTGTGTCATGTTATTTGATTCATGTATGTGTCATATTTGTGTCATGTTGTTTGATTCGTGTATGTGACATATTTGGTTCATAATTTGTCATATTTGTCTCATGATGTTTGAATTAGGTTCGAACTACAAAAAAAGATAAATATTTTACTAAACCTTGATCTTTTGTGTTATATTCGTTTAAAGTTGTATTTCTGTCAACAGGTTCAGCTATACTTTTTCCTATGTCCATATCTTCATCATCTGTAAAATAAGAAATAGATCTTGACATTTATATGCTGTTTAATCGCAAAAACCTGTTTTAAAGCACATTCTGAATAAAGAAATTATTAGCAATGAGCACATCAGAAATTTCAAGTACATGATATATACCTTTAACCAAAATTTAAAAAATCTGCAAATCAGCAACTTAAGCTAGCATAATATTATCTGTGACTCATCACAATAAGCTGACATTATAATTTCTGTTTATCAGTACCTACAGCCATAATCAGAATTTCAAAGAGGTCTTGAGCCGTTTTTAGAATATTAGTGAATCAGCACATTTTAAACCCAATTAGAAGGTCAGTGATTCTTTCTATGCCATTTTTTTATCGGATAGTTTATGATAGAACTATCGGTCATCTCGTAGACACAATGAGATGAAAGCCTGGGCAAAAGCTATTGTCAGAACTATATCGTCCATCGTAGTACTCCTCCTCTCCTCACAGCTGACCTGTCCAAAAGAGCGGTAGGTGGCGATTCAGTTCGGTATAAGCGGAAGTTCAGCCACTCTTGTGTGCTGCAAGCTACCATAGTGTTATAACCCTATTAGCAGCACAATATGGTTAACTGTAGGTTCAGCTGACACACACGACTCAGGCCAATCACACAGGTCAACGGCTGTCGATAGACAAGGGACAGTACTGCAACTACACGCAAGTATGACTCAATGACCTGTGTTGTGGTGATCTGATCAAAGGCCTTCATGGACAAGAGACAGTGTGTTAGAAAGGACAGTTGAGTCTAAGGCAGTAAGGACTGTGTGATGCAAAGTGAGTCCTTAAAAATGTAGCTGTACGAGATTGAGAGACTTGTAGCAGTTAGTTTGGCAGTTCTGTAGTGTAGCAAAGCATTTGAAGTTAGTGTAGCCAATTGTTTTTTTTCGGCTATTGTTGATGTATTTATAACTTAACCGCCACATTGTTTGTTGAAACTCTTGTTGCCAACCTTCTTAATCCGAGGTGAACATTTAAAACTGGCAATGCAACCGATACTGTGTACGTGTTTTATTCTTTTTATGCCTTCAATGTCAGCTTGTTACAGAAAGCGTAGCCATGGAAGCAAGTTACGAAACATTTTAATAAAATGAAGATGAAAGAAAACCTTGGTTACGTTCTCCATATGTCACAGAACAGGCTGTCAAAGGTCTTACACAAATTAAGCAATAAATCTGCTGGTCTCAAAAACTTGGCAAGTTGTTTGAATGTTTACATATTCATGAAATGGCTGCTACAACAAGCCCACTCATAAAGTCTGGCATAAAGTGATTATACACTCAAACAAAAATAATTTTAAAATACCTGTAATGGAGGCACATCGCCGTAAACATTCAGAAGTCTCAGTGACCAGGAACTGATTGATTTTCACAAAACTTTCGTTGTTTGTCTCGTCAATCCATTCTTTGCCTTTGTGTAGAACCTTTAAAATTGCATAAAATTACAACAGATTATTCCTATACCATTTATTTTCTCTACATAATGATAAGTTGGATAAAGATAATAAAATATATCTATTAAAAAAAATCTAATTCAAACAAAGAATAATTTATGTAATATCAGAGCAAAAAAAATTAGAAATAATATTTCATTAATTAATCACTATACATAAAAAAGACAACTTATTAACAAAATACACACTCAGTGCAAGAACCGATGTTTAAAACATAGATTTCCTTAAAACAAAACAAGCAAAAAAGTCTTTTTACTAACAAAAAAAACTGAAGCACAATTTTCTGTATTCAAAAGTATTTACTAGTAATCCACACGTTCTTAGTTTGGGTTAAATGCAAATGCAGTCTTCAATGGGGTTCATATTACACACGGTGCCCTTGCTTCTTACTAGATCCCTTTTCTTTCTACCCCCCCCCCCCCCATCAACATTGTCATTTGGTTTTGTCTTACTTAAATTTCTGTCATTTATGCCCTTATCTAACACATTATAACATATAACTAGCTAACTTATCTAACACATCATAACATATAACTAGCTAACTTATCCAACACATCATAATATATAACTAGCTAACTTATCCAACACATTATAACATATAACTAGCTAACTTGTCTAACACATTATAACATAAAACTAGCTGACTTATCTAACACATCATAACATAAAACTAGCTAACTTGTCTAACACATTATAACATATAACTAGCTGACTTATCTAACACATTATAACATATAACTAGCTGACTTATCCAACACATTATAACATATAACTAGCTAACTTATCCAACACATTATAACATATAACTAGCTAACTTGTCTAACACATTATAACATATAACTAGCTGACTTATCTAACACATTATAACATATAACTAGCTGACTTATCCAACACATTATAACATATAACTAGCTGACTTATCTAACACATCATAATATATAACTAATTGACTTATCCAACACATCATAACATATAACTAGCTAACTTATCCAACAGATTATAACATATAACTAGCTAACTTGTCTAACACAATATAACATATAACTAGCTGACTTATCTAACACATCATAACATATAACTAATTGACTTATCCAACACATCATAACATATAACTAGCTAACTTGTCTAACACATTATAACATATAACTAGCTAACTTATCTAACACATTATAACATATAACTAGCTAACTTGTCTAACACATTATAACATATAACTAGCTGACTTATCTAACACATTATAACATATAACTAGCTAACTTGTCTAACACATTATAACATATAAGTAGCTGACTTATCTAACACATCATAACATATAACTAGCTGACTTATCTAACACATCATAACATATAACTTATTGACTTATCCAACACATTATAACATATAACTAGCTAACTTATCTAAAACACATAACATATAACTAGCTACCTTATCTAAAAAATTATAACATAACATTTGCCCATTTTTTCTTCCATCTCCCCACCATCAGTTTCTCCCAACTAGTTTCCTTTCTTTGGTTCAAGTAAGCCAATGCCCTATAGTTCTACCCTCCCTTTTTTATGTCCATGTCTAGGCTAATGCCTATAGTTCTAATCTCCCTTTTTACTACATTCATCCCCCCCCCCCACACACACACTAAATATTAATAATGCATGGCTGATTGAGGTGCAGTAAAAGGTTAAATTTTGAGGTTTTTATATGGTGTATAATATAAGGTAAAAAAAAAAAAGTTTATAATATGTGCATAGATAAGAAATGAGATAATTACAGAGTTGATATAATCAACGGTATTTTCCAGCTGGTCACGTAGCTCTTCTAAAACCTCAAGCTGTGAAACAATAGTCTTGACCTGTTTTGGAGTTCTCATCTGAAATAAGCCATTGATAAGCGCAAAGAGTGAAAATGAAAGCCTATGACAAAGCCAATAAGAAAGATTTAAATCTGTGTGCATTAGTAAATATTGAAGGCAGAAATAAGAAATTCCATAACTCACTTTATCCCCAGTCCGTCACTTCATTCGAGTCGTTTTATCGCCGTCACTTCATCCCCGGCACGGTAAATTTATCTTTATCAAGCATCCCCTGTCACTTAAACCCTGACAATCACCCCTGTCCCTGTCACTTAATTCCCGTCCCATCATCCTTATCAATAATTCCCGGTCACTTTATGACCTATCACTTCCTCCCTGTCTATCATCACCGATCACTTCATTTCCGGTCACTTCATATCATGGTAATTTAATTCCCAGCCATTTATTTTATCTACTGTTTTTTTTCATCCCCTGGCCACTTAATACCCTGATCCTTTTATCTAAGAAATCTAAAAAATAAATTCTAAACACGTATTTGTTTGCGAGTTTGTATTTAAATATATTTTTTTTTAAAGTACACACATCCACAAATTCTTTTCATGGCCACCAATACTTAAATCCGGCCCTGGTTAGAGGTTTTCTTTATACGTTTAACTGAGCAAGGTTCTAAGATTGATGCACTATTATTTTTGCATTTGATTATCTGTAATAGTTACTGTGCTAAGTAGAATAACATTAAAAATAACGTCATTTAGGTGACACAGATGTAGAGGAATACGAAATGGTTCGTAATTTTTTTTAATTTAATGCCGAGTTCAGCAGAATAAGATCAATATCCAACAACAAACAAAAGAAAAGCTATGTACAAAACAGATTCACCTAACTGCACTCTACCTATTGTACTAACAAGGTTACAAAGAAAGTTTGTGTGGAAACACAAACTCAAAATACGCCTCCGAAGTGGTCCACCCTGGTAGGTAAAAAAAAGGCAGGTTTCAATATTTTCAGAAAAAAATTCCAGAATGAAATTGAATTGATAAAGAAGAATAAAGAAAGATGGTTGACAGATCATGTGTGGTGCCCCAATGGTCCAGCAGAGCAAGGGATAGGTGAAAGTGAAGGTAAAGTTAGATGTGAACCTGGCCTCACTGATGTCATATGATGATTATCTAAATGATCTCATTGTTTTGTATCTCTTATTAAAAGCTTCAAGAAACTTTTTTTTCTCTTTAAAAAACATTTTTGTGTAAATATATAGCTTCCTATGACAGAACTCACCTAACTTAGCAATACAAATGTAAAAAAAATAAAATAATAATTTTTGACCAAAAATCTAAAAGTGCTTGCATAAATGTGTTGTAAAAATCATAAATGGATATCTCCCTTATTAAAAAGCCTCTCGTGTTTGTTACTATTAATGATGAATAGTTGTAAAAATTGTGTATTTTTATGAATACGCTGCTTGCATAATTGATTTTAAACATTATATTTTTAGCTTTCACTAACTTTCAGAAAAGAAAAAAAAATTAGCCATTGCATCAGAACTTTGAATGGTCTATAATATTATAATGTCGCATTTTCACTATATTTTTTTGTTTACGAGATCTAAACGGGACGGACAGACAGACCACACAAACTTAAAGGGTCTTTACCACTTTCGGGGGCCGCTAAAAACGCATACACACACACACATATATATATATATAATTCCAATAGTAATACCAACGTTGTATTTACACAATTATAAGTTCACTATTAAAGTCTTTCAAGTTACACCTTGTCAACAAACACACCCACGTGACTAACTGTCCAGTCTACCAACGGGACAGGTACACCATATATTTCGTCAGTGCACACAAGAACACGTCTCTTGACCGTGTGTCACAGCGGCGCCTTCTTATCTTATACAATACAGACGTTACTTCAAAAAAGAAGATGATTACGTCCTACGCGTCATGCATATTAACAAATGACTTAAATTCTGCCAAGTCACTGGTTTTTCTGGTCTTCGACACGGAGGTCACGATCACTCATTCATATCGTATAATAACTGTGTCACCACAATATAAATATATATACACGTTAGTTTTCCTCTATCAGGCCTTCTGTAAACACTGGTCAATACAACACATCAAACACAAGAACTTGGTAGCATTTTCAAATAAGAAATATGGCGGTTTAATCACAGATACATTAACAGCCTATAGAACACAATTAGCTACACTAACTTGAAATGCTTTCTTGTGCTTAACAGAACTGCACACTTAACACTACTCTATAGTCTCTCTGTTTGCTGCCTAGGACTGGACTGCTTTTGTTACACGCTGTCTCTCGACCGTGGAGGCTTTCGATTACATTACCATAACTCGGGTCATGGTTGTGTGTACTAGTACTGCCCCTTGTCCGTTGACCTGAGTCGTAGGCCGCAAACACACTAACGCTATCAGTCCGCCACTGGAGTTGTGCAACTTTTCAACATGTGGTCAGCGTTGAGACACACATCGTGACCTCCGTGAAGGCGCCGCGCACATCCCTGTTTTCTGGTCATGTGATATCAATAACTTTGATTATCAAAAAAATTATGCAGCTATTTATAGTCAGTCTGCATTTGAAGAGGGTAAAGTAAGATGCTGATAGAAGTCATGGCATTAAATATTTGCTATTGAAAGTAGCAGTATAATAAAATGTTAAACATTTTTTGCTAAAAGCTTTTGAGTGGGATTGTTCCTAATTTTTGTGTGAGCCACATGGTGGTGTTGAATTTCTGCTTCAAGTGGGAATCTGATGAGTGAGTTAGGTCAATAGTTAGTGGTTTTAATCAATTCATTAGCGGCATCAAGTACACCCTTTTTATAGTCTTAAGACTTATTACTTAAAACTTATTATTGAGATCTAAGAATCGGCAGTTAGGCCTATATAGATCTTAAATCATTAGGATAACCAACTCTAGAAAAAGAAATCTTAAGCCACACCCTCTCTTGACCATAAAGTAAATAGACTGTGTCCAACTGATTTTAACAACACCTGGTCAGCTAGACATGTAGGCCTAGTGTACTGTACGTGTGTAGTCGATGATACTACAAGACTACCCTGCAGTTTTTTCATTGCGTGTTAGGCAATAGTGTTTGCTTAATGTGGAGTGGTCAGACGAGGCATGGCTAGTCAAGCATGTTCATTACACTAAAATAGTTACACACCCTCCCAGCCCAGAAAGTAAATAGACGGTGTGTCCGACTGATTTTAACAACCTGGCCGGATAGATGTACACGTGTAGGCCTATATAGTGTACTGAGTGTGCAGTCCATAATGACAAGACCGCTCTTTTTTTTCCCCCTTGCGCGTTTAACGGTTATGCAGTAGTGTTAGTTTGTAGTTTTAGAGGTCAGACAAAAATAAATAGCACATCGGCATGGTTAGTCAAGCATGTATTTTACACTATAAAATAGTTATGCAGGTAAAATGTTTCTTAAAACTCCAACAATTTCATTTCTAGTTTATTGGTTACTAGATCTAGTTTTAAACTGTAATTGTATGTTATTTAATGAGATTTTAAACTTTACCGGTATAAGTAATTAAAATTTTCGTTAATAATATAATAAATATAATTAAAAAAAAAGAGTACCATTCTTTTCTAAAGGTTTTAATTGAAGGCAAAAATACAAGCACACATATTTATTGAGACATCTTTATTTTTAAATTTTATTGTGCATTAACGTTTATGTAAGAAACATATTTCTTATTACTGATTTTATTATGGATAAATATTTCTAGTTCAACCCCGCCCCCTCCCCCCAAAAAAGTTATGAAAAGTTTGTTATAGTTTAATTAATTTCCTTTAGTTTAGTTTCACTACATTTTGAAATCCATGATAAACTTTTAGTTGAACTACTTTATTTTAGTTGAAAACTAGTTTTAGTTTCACTTTTAAAAGTTAGTTTAGTTTCCATCACTAGTTACAATATATATTGAGTCCATAGTTTGTGCCCAGGTCAGGACCATCCATTGATTCGGTTTTTTTTTTCTGTTAGCTATAAAGCAAGTGAGCACCTGGTTGCATGCGGCCTCAGAACGAAGTCAAGCCTATAATTATTATTTCCTTTTAAAAAAGGTGGTACTCAATGCTGCCTTTCCAAATGCAATATGGTAATACAGTAGAACGTCGTTTATCCGAACGTTTATTATCCGGAGCGTCAAATATCCGGACCAGTTTTTTTTTTGTTTTTTTATCAACCACATGTACTGTGATGCACATATACTGTATGAATACGAAAAATAAGTGATTATTTTCCACAATAAAGGTAAAATTGCGACATTTGTCACCTATTTTGCTCGTTCTTCACGCACGTGTCCCGCATGTGATGATTTTCAATATTCGTATAGTGTCCGGTTGCATATACTGCATTGATCGCTTCGGTTTTCGGTTATCCGAACAATCGCGTATCCGAACGGTGTCCGGTCCCAATTGAGTCGGATAAACGACGTTCTACTGTAATATGTGGGCATTATTCAGTGGCGTAGCTAGGGTGAGGGAAGGAGGGTGTCCAAATTTAAAATTCGCCCGGGCCCTCATCATTTATTGAGTGTCCGAAATGTTGTTTTTTTTTACATTAAATTTTAAACAAATGACATGTTATCTTGCTATCATGCTGTTAGGTACATTATTGACCATGTTGCATGTATTCCACACATTAGACATTTAATTTTTAAGTAAATTATCTCATATCATGATGTCGAATGTCAAAATGCTGAGAACAAGCCACCCGTGCCCCCAAATCCTTTGATAGGTACGCCACTGGTATTACTTATTGTTTAGCACTTCCCATCCGTATGTATATAGGTTGTACTACATGAAGTGATACCATAGCTATTTTTAAGCGTACATACAAAGAAAAATGTACATTACCTTTTTGTGTGACTATAAAGATTTACCGTGCTTACCTTTTTGTTTTCATTATTTTCATTCAATACGCAGAATACGCACATTAGTTGATAGAAAATGTTGAGCTGGTGATATTTTGGGTAAGGTCTTTACAGATCCTGATAAGCTAACCATTAGAAAATCGTTATTCCAAGAGGTGATCCACATATGACGTCGCCCCGCAGAGATTAGGAAAAGTTGGGTTACGACGTGGATTTAAAAGGCTCGTAGAAAAAAAAAAAAGATGTCAGCCGAAATTGTACGTTCACACACGAATTGAAACGTACGTGGTGGCTGAGTGATAAAACACTTGTCTTCAAAACCGAGGGTCTCGGGTTAAAATGTCAGTGAAGACTGAACATTTTAACATTACAGAATTTTAGGACGCCACTGAGTACCTGACATTAGATGTGGAAAGTAGAATCGGCTGGTCGCTGTGCTGGCAACATAACACCCTTAGCAACAGATCACCTTTACATCGTCAGCCGTGTAGATAGCAAGGTCTGAAAGGGGTACTTTTCTTAAATTAATTGAAAACTAAAATTTAATATCTTTATTTTAAAGGAAGATTCCTAATTTAGAAGATAATCAGCGTACCCAAACAAAATGGTGTTTTAAAAATTGTGTGGTTATTTATATTATTATCATAATTTTTTAAAACTATTGCTTTTGTTTTTTGAGGCCTAACATTCAAATTATATGGATCCATCATCCACGGGGAGGCGCGATGGCTGAGTGGTAAAGGGCTTGAGTTCCGAACCAGGTGTCCCGGTTTCGAATCCTGGTGAAGACTGGGATTTTTACTTTCAGCATCTTTAGGGCGCCTCTAAGTCCACCCAACTCTTATGGGCACCTGACTTTAGTTGGAGAAAAAAACACACCGTTTTGCTGGACACATAACACCCTGCTCGTTAACCGTTGGCCAAAAAAACAGAAGACCTTAACATCATCAGCCCCATAGATCGCAATGTCTGAAAAGGTAACTTTTTTTAAACTTTTTACTATCATCAATATATTAAAAAAGTTTTTCCAACCTTGGATTTATTCAAAAGCTGACGTCATAAATGGATGATGCTTGTAGCAGTAGAAATAACCACGTTATCGATAACACGCAGTTTTAAACTCTAGGCTAGCAAAAGAAAAGAGACAGCTGATCAACTGGAATTCCCGATATTATTTGTTTTACTTTCAGTTTTCTGTGGTATGGCGTATGTTGTATTGAAATAAATACAGTTGATATATCAGTTGAGGTTTGTTCTATTTCTATGTCTGTTTTATAATAAAAATGTTCAAATAATTTACTTGTAAATATTTAGGTCTGTTTAGTTAAGGTCTAACTTAGGACTTTTCAAGGAGGTCAAAAATTGTATTAAAACGTTCTCCCGGTAATCCTTTACCCTATCATACACAAACACACACTAAGCCATATATATTCTAGGCCTAATATATTCAGTTTGCTTTAATGATTAAAAAACCCTCTTCAATACAAAAAAAAACCTTCATAAAACTGCAGTCACCGAGATCCAAAAATGGGATTTGACTTTAAATGTAAAAAAAAATAATAATAATAAACTAGTCATTTAATTATTTATGGGTGTAATTTTGTTTGATATCGAATAAAAAAAGTAACTTCTACATTATCTTATCTTAGCTTATATAATACAGACGTTACTTCAAAAATAGAAGATGATTACATCATGCATTTTAACCAATAACTTATATTCTTCCAAGTTACTGGTAGTTTTGGCTGGATCAGGCAACCCATTCCATGCTCTAATAGCGCTAGGGAAGAAGGAGCATTTGTACAAATGTGTCCAAGCATATGGAACGAGGAATGTGCCTCTTTGTGTCTTTCTGGGTATTTCATTCGATTTTCTTTTTGTATTTGAAGATTGTGGTTTTGTGTTGTTGTTTTTTTTTGTATAATTGCTACTTTACTTTTGAGTTTTCTCTCCTGAAGATTTTTTAAATTTAGGGATTATCTAGTGATATTTTTGTGAGTTCTTTCCGTGTTCAATAATATTGTGGTGGCCTCCCCTTCCAGTAATCAAATTTAGGGCTGATAAAAAAAATCGAGTAATCTATGTGTATCGGTACATTTATCACGCGACAGTGGCTCCACCTGTTTTAAAATAAGTTCTTACATTTTTCTTTTGGTATTTTATCACCCTAAAATATTCCCAATGTCTTTTAGTTCTCTATTAAATTGTGTTCTATTGCTTCAAGGTATGTTTGAAATTAAGTTGTAAACAAAGGGTAGTTAATTGTGATTTCTGATCATGATCATTCGTATAGTTTATCACCCTCTTTATTACATACACAATAGCAGCATTATGTCAAAATAGCACTAATAAAGAATGTCCCACAATTTGCAATGGAGTAATGACAAAAAAATCCCCGAAAAGCTACAATGCCAATTATCTACATTTCCATTCATTTTTCAGCAATTATTTCACATATTATAAAATATAAATATGCAAATTAACAAAACACAATTCACAGTATGCCAAATTGTACAAACTAAATTTGTATTGTAAATTTATATTCCTAGAATCAGACCCGGGAGGAGCAAAATCCGAAGGGGGATCTTTACGTTTTTGTTTTCTACTCTAGAATCAATCCCAGAAACCTACAAAGTAGAGCGTCAAGTGTAATAGTTCCATAATGATAATGAATGCCTACAAAGTAGAGCGTCAAGTGTAATAGTTCCATAATGATAATGAATGCCTACAAAGTAGAGCGTCAAGTGTAATAGTTCCATAATGATAATGAATGCCTACAAAGTAGAGCGTAAAGTGTAATAGTTCCATAATGATAATGAATGCCTACAAAGTAGAGCGTAAAGTGTAATGGTTCCATAATGATAATGAATGCCTACAAAGTAGAGCGTAAAGTGTAATAGTTCCATAATGATAATGAATGCCTACAAAGTAGCGTAAAGTGTAATAGTTCCATAATGATAATGAATGCCTACAAAGTAGAGCGTAAAGTGTAATAGTTCCATAATGATAATGAATGCCTACAAAGTAGAGCGTAAAGTGTAATAGTTCCATAATGATAATGAATGCCTACAAAGTAGAGCGTAAAGTGTAATAGTTCCATAATGATAATGAATGCCTACAAAGTAGCGTAAAGTGTAATAGTTCCATAATGATAATGAATGCATTTTGAGTAATTGCACAATGGACTGTCAAAGAGTCTAATGGTATGTGCTAAGGTAAGTAGAAACTCTCTCAATCGCTTGTGGACGTATTTCTGCCATGTCTCTGTCACGCTGGACACTTTGTTTAAGCTTTGCTTCGTTCTCCAACATTATATTGACTCAATCTGTTCGCAATGGCCTCCTGTTCACTGAGTCTCCAACATTATATTGACTCAATCTGTTCGCAATGGCCTCCTGTTCACTGAGTCTCCAACATTATATTGACTCAATCTGTTCGCAATGGCCTCCTGTTCACTGAGTCTCCAACATTATATTGACTCAATCTGTTCGCAATGGCCTCCTGTTCACTGAGTCTCCAACATTATATTGACTCAATCTGTTCGCAATGGCCTCCTGTTCACTGAGTCTCCAACATTATATTGACTCAATCTGTTCGCAATAGCCTCCTGTTCATTGAGCAAATGTTCGACTTTAGAGTGATGATAGCGAATAGAAAACTGAAAGGCATGCATTCAACCCTACACCATTTTTTTTGTTTATGGCAGAGTTGTGCACATAAATTGATCATTTGCGATCTGAGATTATCAAATGTATTGAAGAGATAAGAAATGCGTTGGAAACATGGTCAGATATTCCCCCCCCACCTTCCAGTTCCAATTTGCCAAACGTTTTAAAACCTTTTTACACACTTCCTTCAAAGAAAACAAATTACTAAAAACTCAAAATATGTATTTTTTTAAAACTTTCATTGGATATTTAGATGATGCCTGCTAAACAAATCAAAGTTATAAGATCACAGTTGGAAGTATTAGGGGACTTTAAAGACCAGGTTGATGATCTCCTTAGATGCATATGTACGGTAGGATGCTTATTTATAAAATATGTATCTGTTTATGTCTAATAAATGTTTTAAAAAAAGATCTATTAGCTATGCATATTTAGGATAAAAATGAGTGTGTTGGTAGTTAATTTAGTTTCAATGTTTGAGCATTACAACAAATATAATAAACTAAATCTAGTGAATAGTGATTGGATGTGGTAATGAGTGTAAGCCCTCCACTACCTACGAAATGCTTCCAATGGCTTGCGTCTCAAAAGCCTCTCACAATCAGTCCAACACCTGACCTTCGCGTGTGGCTAAGTTATTAAGTCCGACGGAACTGTTCCCACTGACAGGAGAATGGTAAAAGGCGAGGAACTAGGGCATAAGCCAGTAAGTTTCAGGCAGTAAAGGTTCATTGGCTCTGAACTCTAAATACCAACCTCTGATACCTTCCGGCTATACCCACGCATGAGAGCAAAGAAAATATCAGGAACCGGTTACCCATGCTGTGTGGGCGACATTGCTCCGACCATGGGAAATGCCCTGGCTGAACGAGGCAAAAAATGATTCTCAAAAACCAGTAGAGACGTAACTCTATTTATATATTTAAAAGCATTGTTTCTTCACCTTAACCTGTAGCGCCACGTCCCAAGGCAAAAAAAAAAAAAAAAAAAAAATTGCGCTACTCTTAGCAAGAAACATGCACCCCTCAGAATTCTGAACTACTCAAATGTGCGCCTTTCTGACGTCTACAGCTTATTATTGACACTGAAAAAAATAAAATGCGGATCAAATGAAGTCAATACAATTGAGAAAGGTCATAGGGCAATAATAAAGTAAAGCAATTTTTTTTAATTATATGCACTTTATAATTAATTCTCTACTCCAGCATGATTATCTCCCAGTTCAGCTATGCAACTTGTACATCTACTCCCAAAACACAAAACAGGCTATACTAGACTATCTCTATGTGTTGCGGATCTATTTTGACATACAAATATACAATTATTTACATAAATATACACTGTGGTTTGGAGGTAAGGTGGCTGAGTGGTTAAGCGCTTGGCTTTCAAACCGGAGAGCCTAGGTTCGAATCCTTGTGAAGAGGGGTAATTTTAATTTCGGGATCTCTTGAGTCCACCCAGCTCTAAAATACCAAATATTTGGGTAAAGGTAAAGGCGGTTGGTCGTTGTGCTAGCTACATGACACCCTCGTTAAGCGTGTGCCACAGAAACAATACCTATATACATCATCTGTTCTATAGATCGCAAGGTCTGAATAGGGAACTTTACTTTATGAGACAGCTTTCTTGCTGTTATTTAAGACTAAGACTAAGACTGCTTTATTGATCCTTACGGAAATTTGTTGTGATGACAAGGACTCTTTTCTCATATAAAGACAACACAACAGAAAAATACACACAAATACAACAGACAACATAAAGAGTTCATTCAGCGACTACAGACAGGTATCTTGGTGCATTTCATGTTCCCTGATCAATGAGTGGCGGTGATAGAGTCTGACCGAGTGAGGTACGAACGAGTTTTTGTACCGCTCTGTTCTTGTTTTGATTGACAGCAGTCGCCCACTTCGCGACGACCTGTCGTAGTTCTGATGGAGCGGGTGGCCGTTGTCTTCCAAGATTTTTTCGATTTTTCTTAGGCACTTTTGTTCCTTTAAATGTTGTAAGTGTAATTTTAGATGATTTTTTAATGATTTTTTCTAGACGTCGCAACAGTTTAGATGAGGCGTTGCCTTGCCAACAAGTTATTCCGTATGTTAGCAGACTCTGCATAGTCGCGCGGTAAAATGTCTCAAGGATCTTCTTGCTTAATTTAAAGCTATTGAGTTTGTATAGAAAAAAGAGTCGCTGGGTTGCCTTCTTTGCCAGAGTTCCAAGGTGGTCTTCCCATGAAAGCTTGTTGTTGATGATAACACCTAGATATTTATATGCCTTTACTTGCTCTATAGATGTAGTGTTTATTTGCAGTTCACGTATAGTATGTTTTTTCTTTCTAAAATCTATTATAAGTTCTTTAGTTTTTGTTACATTCAGTTCTAGAAAGTTGTCGGTGCACCAGTTTGTAAACTCTTCTATCGAGCTTCGATACTGAGTTTCGTCTCCTGAAATAAGACCGACTATGGCAGTATCATCAGCGAATTTAATGAGTTTAACTGAGTCATAGATGCTTCTTATGTCATTAGTGTAAAGAGTGTATAGTACAGGAGAAAGTACACAACCTTGTGGAGCACCCGTACATAGTACTCGAGTTGACGATTTGGTGTTGTTGACTTTAACATACTGGGGCCGTTGGGTTAAAAAGTTTAGAACCCATGCTTGTAAGTAAGGGCTTACATTTAAGTTACTCAGTTTGTTTATCATTAGATGTGGCTGTATGGTATTGAAAGCCGAGGAGAAATCTACGAAGAGGACTCGTGCGTATGTTTTGGGTATATCGAGATGCTTATAAAGCTGGTCCAAAAGCAATAGAATGGCATCCTCAATTCCTCTAGCTGCTTTGTATGCAAATTGGTGAGGGTCTAGGCTGTTGTTGACTTTTGCTACAAGTTGTTTTAGCATATATTTTTCAGAACATTTCATAACAATAGGTGTTAGTGCTACTGGGCGGAAATCATTTAAGCAATCTATTTTTGGTTTCTTAGGCACTGGTATGATCTCTGAAGTTTTCCAGATGTGTGGAATTACGCACGTTTGCAATGACTGGTTAAAGATATGACAGAAAATAGAAGAGATTTGCTCCGCACACAGCTTGATCAGCTTGCCACTAATTTTGTCTGGTCCAGAAGCTTTTGTTACGTCTGCTCTTTTAAATAACAAGGTCACTTCATCCTCAGTTACAAAATTGACATAGGGCTCTTGTTTTCCTTTGGACAGAGTGTTGAAAAGTTCTTTGTGTAGATCAAGAAAATGGGTGCATGTTTCTTATTTAAAATGAATCAAAATTAAATTATAGCTTTTATTTAGCGCTACATTCCTGCTCAGAGCGCTATGGTGCAATCTTAACGGGGAGCAGTAGGTATCTGGGAGGTTTTCCGTGCTGCCTTTAGGCATTCAGTAAACACAACTCTGCTCGAGTCGGGTGTCGAACCTCGAGCCCCCTTCAGAGGTAGCCAAGCCAAGTTCAAGAGTACTTAGCCTCTCGACCACGCTTCCCATTTAATAAACAATAGTTTGTGTTACAATGTTATTTGTTGACACTTTTTAAAAAAGTCTGTTTTACGTTGAGAATGTTACATCAAAACGCTGTACACATTTCAGATTATTCAAGTCGGAGAATCCTGGATAGAAGAAAGAGACAATAAAACTTTCACTGACATTTATCAGTTTCTGACCAATCAAACAGCCGAATGCATTAGCAAATGTTCCTCTATTCCATGTAAGTGTTCAATTTTGATGTTGAATGATTCTAAATTTTAACTTCAGAAGTGTGCAGGGAAAAAACAAACTGGTTTAACGTTCATTTCGTGTTTTTTTTTTTCTATTAATATCATATTCCATTTATAAAAACAATTCATCTGCAGACTTGGCGCTTTATCAAGAATGTTATAAGTATAGTACATACATTTTCTTGGTGAGATTAGAATAATGTCGAAGTATTTTCTTGGTGAGGTTAGAATAATGTCGAAGTATTTTCTTGGTGAGGTTAGAATAATGTCGAAGTATTTTCTTGGTGAGATTAGAATAATGTCGAAGTATTTTCTTGGTGAGATTAGAATAATGTCGAAGTATTTTCTTGGTGAGATTAGAATAATGTCGAAGTATTTTCTTGGTGAGATTAGAATAATGTCGAAGTATTAGCACTATAACGGGGTAAAGGTTTTAAAATTTTATTCTTTAATATGATTTTGTTTAAATAATTTTAATATACAGATAGTAAATATAATGATCTCATTTTATAGTATTAAGTGTAGACTGGTGACTGCTTTTGTATAGAGATGTGATGACCGATTGCTAAAGCGAAAAGCCTCCAACCTGAGGGGTATCGAATCCCGTTAAAGACTTAGATTTTGAACATCATGCTTAAGGTTAGGGTTTTGGGTCCAACTTAATTGGGTACCTGACATATATATTTTTGGGGACGTAAAGGCTGTTGTGCTGGCCATCTAACAACATACTAACCGTCGGTCATAGAGACATTACAATGCAAGACCCCAAGGAAAAAGAGAGACTGGACGGCCCAGAAATCCACGGTGTCGTGATTTGGAAGCATATGCCAAACAGATCAAAAAAACTACAACGTTGGGACTGCTGGAGAGACTTGCCCAGAACCGAGACACTTGGAGAAAGCGGCACCACAAGCAGAAATAAGATGAGATGACAGAAATATGTGCGCTTTATATCATCTGGCCTGTTAGATCTCAATGTCCGAAAGGAGTAACGCTACCTACCTAGTGGCTTAATTTACGTCCCTGATTTAAATTATAATAATTGGCAGGTTAAAGTTAGAAAAGGGACAGTGCAAAGTCATGACAACAAGAGGTGTCTATTTAATGTCATACTATTCATTTTAGCGCAAAAATGTACTTTATTAGGTGTGCTGACCGTCTTCACTTGTAAAACTATTATGGCTCTGATTGGCTCGTCTTGTATGGCAAGATAAGAGCTGGATATTGGGTTTAGTTGCAACAATGTCGTCCAAACAGTAGTTCCCCTCTTTTTATGGAGTGTAAGTGTGTGTTTCCAAGGTAACGACGCGGAAAGGAAGTGGTCGGTTTGGTAAGTTTCATGTTCACTAGCGGATTCTGAGATGAACTCCTTTTGGTAGCAAGGCTGGAAGGATCAGTCCTCCCGTAGAGCCTTGGCGAGAAACTCTGCTGTTCGACGTATTGTCTCATAGCTCCGATACAGGTCAAGTGACTCTGCAGACCCTTCCCCCTCATCCGCAGCTCAGGGAGCTACGGACACTTATGTAAGATGTGCGCCACTGTTTCCACCGACTCTCACAGTGCGGGCATCAAATTGGGCGGAACCTGGCAAAGTATGCTCCAACAGGGCAGTGGCCCGTCTTACACTGCGCAATATTTGTTTGTTCCGGCCTTTTCAGCCTCCACCATAGATCGCCTCGGTTTGCGTGACGCAAATGCTGCCTGATTTTGTTGGACCCTAACTAGCGGATCCGATTTTGTTCCAAGCCCAAATCCTGACGCCCAGTAAACCCTAACCCTACGTATAAGCGAACACACACTGCGAGGACTGGAGGTATATATATAAATTTTTTTTCAGGAGAATGCGTTTCTGCAGTTAAAAATGAAAACACTTGCTGTCAGGTTGTGGTAAGAGGAGCGATTGGAGGGGGCCGATTACCCCTACCGCCCCACCCTCGGATCCGCCAGCGGGTAGGCTATGGTGATGATTGTACATTGTCTGTATTGTAATTTAAATGGAATAAAAAGACTGGTTTAATAGTTGAAAGGGAGAGACTAATTAGAGTCGTAATAGTATGACTATGTGCATTTTTTCTGAATAGGAATTTGGTTTAAATATAATTTTATTTTGTTTTTATTATATGTTTTGGTCGCCGCAAGTTAAATCTTTGCATATTGTTACTAAAATTTATATTAAGATTTTATCCAAACAGAAGTCTTTTTAAATTATATGAGGTTCTACTATGTATACAAACAGAATACACCTACATCGATTTAGTCGTACAAACTGTTTGAAGGTACAATCCAACGACGGAGTTTTAACACCCCTCTCAACCCAATGGTTCGGTCTGAAGGAACGGCATGTTACAGTTTGAAAACAGTGACATCGCATGCTCTGGCAGAAAGTTGTACTACGTTCTGTAAACTGAAATTGCAAAAGCGTCACCGGCTACTCTAATTTTTCCTCTATTAAAAGGGCAACAAATTTAGATTTAATTAGAGTAAACAAGAAGTAAATTAGAAAAGGTATTTTTACGTTTAAAGTTTTTTTGTCTTTTCTAGTTATTGATTTCGTTTTTTTAAAAATGAATTTGTTTTTTTTTCATGAAGATGGAAGCGAAGACTTCTGCCAAGCAGCTGACACAACTGAACCATGTGATACTCCAGTAACGATTCCAATTTTGAAAGGTTTTTTTTTTTCATACAGTACAATAAAATAGCGTTTGAAAATGCACTTGATTTAAAGCGTGCAGCCTTACAAAAATTTTATTGAAAAAATAAAAAATACTATAAAGGCATTTTATTTTTTATTATGTGTGAATGAAGAACAGTAGTACCAAGCATTGTTAAGCGTTAGCATAGTTGTATTTATTGTAAAAATAAAATCACTACAAAGATTTATTGATCATTCAATTTAAGCTTATGGCACTTTAACTATTTACACATTTTAAATTAATTCTTTAGTTACATTTATGAAATATATTCGTATTTCACAGACGACAAAGAACCAAGTCAAATTTTACTTAGAATTGAAAGCATGGAGAATTCTATTACAACTAATTCCAAAAGAATTAAAACTTTGAATCAAAAGTTTAAAGAGCGCGAAAAAAAGACAAAAGAAAATTGTGCAAAGGCAGAAGAAACGGAACGAAAATCCGCTGAGAAATACGAAAAGATAATGGAAGAGCTTCACGCTGCTAGCAGTTTTATGTTAAATTTACAAAAAGAAACAGAGTCGTTGTCTCAACACATTCCTGAAAGGGCAATAACTGATAGTAAGCAAGAGCAAGAAGAGAGAACTCTTGTTGTTGAACTTGATGAAATGAAAGCTGAAATATCAAGAACTGCTGAAGAATTAACTCTTTTAAGAACTCTTAATGAAAAATTATCAAATAAAGTGATTGGAAATGAAAAGAGAATATCTGATTTATGCATTTCTTTAGAGAATCAAACTCTATTGAAAAGTGAGCTCAGCTCTGCTCAAAATACTGTAAAAATCGACACGGAAATGGAGAGCAAATGTAATGACCAGCTGAAAGATATTGAGGACAAACTTCATTCTGCTAATGCTTTCACTTTAGATATGCCGGCAATGACATGCCAAGTGCAAGAATTACAGAAGAACTTTTATCTAACAAATCAGATGATAGATCCATTAAAACAAGACGTTTCTGATATGTCAACTGTCGTCACAAAATTGAAAGCGTCTCTGGATAGTTTTGTTGTTGAGCAAGGGAAAAAACTAAGTGACCATGAAGATAAGGTATGTATAATGTAGATGCAAGTTATCAATACACTCTACTAAATACAAAAGGAAAAACAGCAATATAAATAAATCATAATATGCAGTTTAGAACATATTCCTAAATAATCTTATTGCTCTAAGACCTCCCCCCCCCCACACACTTTTTGCAGTAGACACAGCTTGATCTGTTTCAGAAATATAAATCAAGAATTACTGTAATTGAACTAGGAGAAAAGTGGCGAAACTATTTATTGCATTCAATCACATAAAACAAAGAAACATACCGGTTCAAACAAAAAAGACATCGCTCCACACAAAATTCGTGTAAAAAAAATTGATTACCCAAGCTATTCTCCACTAAACAGTCATTAGATAATGACTTTGCAATTAATTTAGTATAATGAATTTGGTATCAATCATTATTTAAACAAAGCTTTTGGCCGCTGGCAACACTACCTACACAGACGTAAGGTTACATAATTCTGTCAATTCTAAAAGCTATCCAATAAGAAGTTTCAACAGCTCCTACATTATATTTATGCTAATCGCTACTTTCCACATGGGTAGACCTACCATATAGAAAGCAACTTAGACTTGAGACCAAAATACAACCCAGTACCGTGGACAGGCGTAGACGTCAAAAAGAAAACCATAGGCGGACAACGGTTAAGTCTGCATGGGATGTAAAAAACTGCCCTTCTTGGACTCGAAGACAAGCCTTATTATTATCATTTGCTATCAGCGTCATGTCTGAATTTCTTTCCTTTACATTATTTTATAGCTCCTCCTTCGTAGTCGAAGATGAGCACATTTCTCATTTCTTATGGACTCAAAGATGACTGTTAAGTCCAATCCTCGCTTTGAGTAAGAACATTACGTTTGTCTAAATGGTGTTAATGTATTGCTACATATTATGTGTTCTAGGATTTTACATGTGATGCTGGTAAGTGATACTGGTCAGCTGTTTCCTGGGTCAGATTTTACTCCTTTTCAAATATTAGGGTGACAATAGCTTCTTTCACTCCCTTGGTACTCTGCCGTGGTTAAGCGATGCCTGAAAAAGTATTTTGAACACTGGTGCTAGCTCATTACTTAGTCCTTTGATTAATCTAGCTGGAATACCTTAAATGACATGGACTAATTATTATCATTAGAAATCTAATATATTAAACGTATTCTTTTTTAATGATTAGCCTAATTATTTAATGTTTAATTTTTTTTTTAATTGTATCTACTTTTTTAAAATTTATTTTTATCAAGGTATATGGGCACTTTGTTCAACTGTCACAGGAAATAAAGGACTTACGTGAGTATTTTGAGTAGATTTTTTATATTATTATTTATTTCCTATTAAAATAAATATATGTTGCGTGACAATTCTTATTGTCGATTGAAGAACTTCTTTAAAAAAATCGATGATTAGATAATCCAATATTTAAATATAAAAAAACCTGCTATATACGGGACATAGTGGGTTATGCGAACTCCATCGAGAGGCTGATAAAAATCCTGATAGCTGAGTTGTGTTATTCCCCTTTCATACCATGCGGTCTGTAGGGAAGATGATCTAAAGGTCTTCTGTTTCTGTGGCACATAGTTAACGAGAGTGTCATGTGGCCAGCACAACGACCAACCGCCTTTACTTTTCTCTAACTTACTTCAGGCTGGGGAACCCGAAGGTGCCCTAAAGATCCCAAAATAAAATAAAAAATCTAAGCCTTCACCAGGATTCGAACCTGGGACCCCGGTTCGGAAGCCAAGCTTTGCCACTCAGTCATCACACCCTCTTGAGCTGTGTTGATAAACGTCTAAATGCAGCTTGGAAACTTTGTCCCCGTAAAAAGAGTTCCTTTGATATTTGTATAAAAAACTAAAAACGTACGAAAGTAACAGTGTAGCACTATTTAAGACAAGACCAAATCTAATGGATAAACATTCTCTATATCATTACACGTACAATGCTGCTGTTCACGTCTCTCATGATCAGTACCTCCCGTACCCTAACTCGGATCAAGTTTCAATTTTGCACAATTATCTCTTTTGTCTGACAACACAAAAATCACTAAAAAAATAACTAATGAGTTAATTAACTTTTGGTAATAATTATTTTGTTTGGTATCTTGAACAAGGGAAAGACATCGTATAAGTTAAATTAGTCCTTAAGCGTGGTCGAGAGGCTAAGTGCACTTGAACTTGGCTTGGCTTGGCTACCTAGAAGGGGGCTCGAGGTTCGACACCCGACTCGGGCAGAGTTGTGTTTACTGAGCGCCTAAAGGCAGCACGGAAAACCAACTAGATACCACCTCCCCCCCCCCCCCCCCCCACAAAAGAGATTGGACCAAAGCGCTCTGAGCATGCTATTAGCATGAAAGTAGCGCTATAAAAAAGCTTTAAGTATATATATTACCATTGTTTTTTTTTGTTTTTTTAACAGAACAGCATGTCGGTTTTTATGTAGACGTTGATTCCAATAAAACAATGAATCTAAGAGCCAGAAGAAATTTAACCTGCTTTGATCATGAGCTGTTTAATGAAGGCAACCACTTTAATCTAAAGAGTGGAATTTTTTTTGTCCCATGCAGTGGTTTATATTTGTGCAGCTTGATATTGGAAATAGACCAAGATAATGACATAGAATTTAATATCCACGTGAAACCAAAGTTTGAAAAAGAAACTATTAAATGTATAACTCATCTTAGAAATAAAGATACTATTGCTTCTGTGGTTTTCCCCATAGATTTACATAAACATGATAAGATGTATATTAAACCAGATAAGAATTGTTTCAATTTAAAAATCAGCCGTCTTTCATATTTTGCATGTGTATTAATCAAACCGTTTCCGAGTTGAAACTTTACACAAATGAATTCAAATGTGTTACTTCGCTACTTTCAAACCTTCCATTCTACTGAACTGATATTTTACTCTAATTATTGACATCTCAATTTTTCCTTCTTGATAGTAATTATTATAATAATTTTTATTAGTACTTGTAACCTGTAAATAGTAGCTATACTGAATTGTTAGATCTCATTTACGAAAAAAAAAAAGATATTTTCTTTTTTATTTGTACAAAGCTTACATCAACTCTCTGTCTGTATGGTAGGTGCATTGTGTATTATATTCTCAGCCTCTCCCATATCCTAACTCGGATCAAGTTTAAATTTTGCACAATTATCTCTTTTGTCTGACTACACAAAAATCACTAAAAAAAAACAAAACTAATTAGTTAATTAACTATTGGTAATAATTATTTTGTTTGGTATCTTGAACAAGGGAAATACATCGTATAAGTTAAATTAGTCCTTAAGCGCTGAGTGAACATTCTTTTATGCATTTAAAAAACGATCATGTAAACATTCACCAAGATTCTCCCCTTCTTCCCTCCCCTTTTTCTTAACTGGTCCAGACAAGTGATAGGATCATAGGGCATCGAGAAAGCTAAAAGCTAAACAAAACACAATTGGTTATAAAAATATTTCTAATCACACATATTTATTATGTCTAGTTTCGTCACACATATAATTGCATAACTGATCCAAACTAATTGATACAATTAAAATTAATACGAACTTTGCTTTTCTAAAAAAAAGTATTTTTAATGATTTTCGAGTTTTAACATGTATATAAAAAGTTTTATTTGTCTAAATAAAGTTATAACAAAGCGTATTGTACTTATGTGTTTTCTGGTGTAAAATTTATTAGTGTTAACCTTAAACATTTATTATTGCTTAAAAAAATTAATAATGCATTATGTGTGTAGTTAACTTTACACATTTTTAAAACAGAAAGATAGTTTAATAGAAAGTGGTTTGTGTATTTATTAATAGTATCTACTGACACAATTCCCAGACTTCAGACAAAAAGGAAGAACTTTTCCAAAGAACAGGAATGAGAGGCCATTCATTACATGTGTCTGAAGCTCCACCATCCCATAATTTCATCATATCCGTTTTGCTTGGTCACGGTCAGCCATTGCTGTGGAAGCTAATAACACTCCCCCATTTATAAAATGAGAAAAATATAATTCGGGAACTATATTTGGCTTCTTCTGTCTCGGAAGACAATGGATGCCCCCAGGTGAGTCACTGGCTTTGGTTTCGCCTTGAGACGGGTCAGAATCTGGTGTGACTGATCAAGCCAATTCTGGAGCGGCAGAGTTTGCCACAGTTCGTGCATGTATATGCATCTGTGCTAGGGCTAGCTGACAAGGCAGCTTTCTTTTTCTTTCTCTTGACTACTGCAGCTTCGTTTCTTTTGCAATCGGCGAAGTTCGTACCAGCACGTACAGTCTGTGTCCATGCTGTCATGTCTTGGGCTATCTCCTCCCACATACTTTGTTCTATGCCCGTGGTTCTCATGTCTCGCTTACCGAAGTCTCTGTAGGTTAGTCTTGGGCGGCCCTTGAGTCTGACTCCCCCATGCAAGTTCAGCGTATATGATATCTTTAGGGATTCTTCCATCTGGCATGCGAGTGACATGACCGAGCCAGTGTAGTCTTCTCTGTGTAAGAAGAGCAACGATGATGTGCATATTGTCCCGTTTCAGAAAGACCTGGTTGGAGACATGATCCCTCCAGGAGATGCACATTATGCGTTGCAGGATCTGTAAGTGGAAGCTATTTAATCTGTGTTCTTGACGCGAGTAAGGTGTTCAGCTCTCTTTACCATAACGAAGTGTGCTCAGAACGCAGGCTTGTAGACCAGGATTTTTGTTGCCGTGGTCAGTTTGGTATTTTCCCCCACGCGCTTGAATAGTTTTGCCATTGCTGCAGAAGCCTTTCCTATTTTTTTTTGCCGATAACTAGAGACTAGTATATCACTCACCAGCACCACACGTAAAATACTAGAACACCTAATACGTAGTAACACCATAAATCACGTAGATAAACATACTACCCTTACTCCATACGCACATGGCTTTAAGAAAAAATAGATCATGTGAAACTAATAGGATAAGTTGGTGTTTTTTCAAAGGGATTAGATAATAATGAGCAAATAAATGACATTTCATTAGACTTTTCTAAGGCATTGACAAAGTTCACCACCGGACACCACCGGACACCACCATAGCCTGCTTTAAGAGCTAAAATAATTTGGAATTAATGGTTCATTAAATCATTAGATTTAGGATTTTCTAATAGGAAGAGAACGAACTGTTGTAATAAATAGCAACACTAATAATAGTAAATTCAGATGTACCTAATGGAACAGTAATAGGCCCTCTACTGTTTCTAATTTACATAAATGACCTACCAAATTGCATTAGTACAGGAACAAAAGTCAGATTATTTCCAGACGATTGCATAATAAATGTAATAATAAAAACAATACAAGATTCTGAAATTTTACAAAAAGAATTAGAAGAATAACAGAAATTGGAATCGAATTGGAGCATGTTTTTCCACCCCAAAAAAGTCCAGCTATCAAGAGTAACAAAAAAACTGAAACAAATAAAAATCTACTTATTTTATTTCTGGTAAACACGTCACAGAGACTAAAAACTCATAATATTTAGGTGTTGTAATAAATGTTATCATAGAGTCCCCATAGGAATGAAATAGTATACTCTTAAGCAAGTGTTAAGGCTTCCGCGCGGTGTTGATTCTTTGAAATATCACTAGGGTAGATCTACGTCTGACTGGAAGTAACACTGAACTCAAACTACTTCAGTAACACTGGCGAAAGGCCGAAACAATCAAAATATGTAGTTGACGCTGATGTTGTTCTACCAATATATTTAATAATACCTAGGTGTTATAATAAATGAAAAACTGTCATGGAATCCACATATTGATGAAACTATAAAAAAATCCAACAAAGCATTAGGGTTTATTAAAAGAAATTTCTATAAATCAAATAAGAACATAAAACTAAAATGTTATTTAACCTTGGTTAGGCCAATAATAGAATATGCATCCACCGTTTGGGACCCCTCAACTCAAGAAAACATTAAGAAACTGGAACAAACACAAAATAGAGCAGTGAGATTCATAACAAACGAATATTCACATTTGACTAGGGTAACACTATTAGTAAAATCACTAAATTTAGAAAGCCTTCAGGACAGAAGACTCAAAAGTAAAGTAGCAATTATACATAAAACACTGAACCATAATCTTCAAATACAAAAACAAAATTTAATAAAATACTCTGAAAGACACAAAAATAAAGGCACATTCCTTGTCCCATATGCTAGGACAAATTTGTACAAATACTCCTTCTTCCCTAGTGCTATTAGAGCATGGAATGGGTTGCCTGAGCTAGCCAGAAAAACCAGTGACTTGGCAGAATTTAAGTCATTGGTTAATATGCATGACTAAATGCATGACGCGTAGGACGTAATCATCTTCTTTTTTGAAGTAACGTCTGTATTATTATATAAGATAATCACGAAGGGATCGTCCGACGTCAGCTATGTCCGTAAATCCGTTTATCTATTGTACTGCTCTACAAGAAGCGTCTTCTTTTAGCGTCACTTAGAGCGTTCTTGTTTTTTAAAGATCTGTCACGTCATTTGTCGCTAAGTAAAACTTTACCCTTATTCCCGAAACAAATAACTAATTCCAAATCATGTCATAACACAAGCAATTATTGTATGAAAGAAGATGATTAAGTCCTACGCGTGCTCTGTATGGGGACTTTAGAGTCTTTCTATTTTAATCGCCATGTACATTGACATTTAGAACTAAAAGAACACGAAAGCTACTCTTCGGATTAAGAGTCTTTACTCGATTACACATTTTTGTCATTACAAAATTGTTTCCAAAATAAGTAAATATCTTTCATCAACAAATTATTCAACCGAGCAAGGCTCTGTCACCTGGTACCTATTTTAAAAAAATCAAGCAAAACATTAGGATTTATTAAAGGAAATTTTTACAAATCAAACAAGAACATAAAACTAAATACTATTTAGTTTGGGATCTCTCAACTGAAGAAAACCTAAACAATCTACAACAATTACAAAATAGAGCAGTGATATTTAAAACAAAAGAATAGTCCAATTTCATTAGAGTAGCACCTTTAGTTAAATCACAAAACTTGGAGACACTTCTGGACAGAAGAATAACAAGGTTACAAAAGCTTGTTTTTGTGGAAACACAAACTCAAAATCGGTCCCCGAAGTGGTCTAATAAAGGTAAATAACAGAAAAGATGGAGAAAGAAGGTTTACCGATCTTATGTGGTGCCCCAAATGTCCAGTATACATTTTTAAGGATGATAGTGGAGGCCTAACAGATTTCATATAATGATTAGTTATGTAATTGATTTAATTGTTTTGTAAAGGATCAATCTCATGTACAAAGCCTCAAGAAAAAAAAATTCCTTTAGTTAAGCGTTTAATGTGTAGAGAGAGCACCACAGTTCACGCAATAATATGAAAAACTACTTATTAATTGTTGTTTTATACTTATATGTATATTAAATAGATTTTTTTCTCTTTAAAAAGAAAAAAACATTTTTTGTGTAAATAGTCATCTCCCTTACTAATTGGCCTCCCTTGTAAAAACGGTGTATTTTTATGAAAGATAGATAATAATAAAAAAAAAAAAAAAAAAAAATAATCTTTATTGTCCGTTTGGAATTTGTCTTACAATTTGTGCATTACACCAAACAAAAAACATTATAACAATAAGAAACCAAAGTGTACATTCACACCAGACTCACTTTTAATCATGATATACTTATGGCTACTTGTCAGTCATACTAGAGGATCGGCCTTTGCCCCCATCCTCACGTTACTTTATTTTACTTAATTTGAATTGCCTTTTTTAATTGGATAAATAATGAGCTGTAGATTTCAGGAGAATGCGTTTCTGCAGTGAAGAATGTAAGAAAACGCTTGACGTCGTGTATTCTCAAGCAGCGGGATACACATTTGAGACCAAAAGAAAAAACACTGCCGAGGACAGATGTAGACGGCGAAAAGACAATCTAAATCAACCACCGAATAATGATTTTATCTGCGCTGGATTTTGCAAAATATGTAGGCCTTGACTGCGACTGTGTAGCAACGCTAAATTCTGAACTCGTCATCCATCTTAGGACTCGAAGACAAGCATATATATATATATATAACAGTTTTTTTCAAATACTTACATTTTAATACTATATATTTTTTTTTTTATATCTACAGTATAAATAATGTTCAGTGTTACTATGAGACGTCGGCGCTGTGTCCATTTAGTTCACACTAGTTCACAGGTTTTAACCTCTCAGATTACAAATTAATTTGGGTCACATTACAGTTACATTTTTAGGTCTACACTTCTACCCAAAAGTGTTTAATCTTCTTCTTTAAAAGCATAAATATTCCTTTAATTCTATATCTTCGTCTAGGCCAGGGGTACGCAGATTACGACCCGCGTGCCACATGCGGCCCGCTGTATGCCAACAGTATATACATATAAAAATGCTAATATATTAAAAATAATTATAAATATCTTTATATATTATTACAACGTTCTCATTATAAAAAGTTTCCTGTCAACGAAGATTGCTTTTATTGGCTGTACATCTTAGGCCAATATTTATTAAATGCTATGAAGGACTGTGTTGAGTGTTGGGTCTGCTTGGAACAAGATGGCGTGTTACAACTGATGGAGCTCGATCTTTGCCTAAGAAAATCAGTTTTAAAGAATATGCCAACCATAAACTATAAACAGAAAAGCTTGCACAAAGCTGCATGATATATTTATACATTTAAGTTAGAAGTACCATAATGACCTAAGTCATCAGAGCTAGGTGGTCTTAACTGCAGGCAGTTTAGAAAGAAAATATTAAGAATTAGAAACTATATATTCCGATGTATCCGCTAGTTTATAGCATGGGCAAGGTAATGAATATAAAATTTCAAGGAAGAAATTTCTATGTTCTTTGAAGGACATTGACTGTGACCTTGTTACTAATATTTCTAATGAAGAGTGGGAGACAAATTTCATGTTTTCACGTTTGTCAATACAATGGGCTGCTTGCATTGAAAGGCAAGTGCATGTTAAATCTTTTCAAATAAGGCTTTCCAGTTTCTCCAGCTCAGCAAATGAAAACAGGTTTTGTCATTTTACTTTGTTGAAAGGTGAAAATATTTATAGTGAAATGGTTAAAATTACCAGACTTATTTGGCTTCCTGAATTATAGAATTGACGTCGAGAACCAGTTTTCAATACCATCAGCTCACCATTTAGCGCAGAAGCTGATTCAGCTCCAGAGAACATAACGCCATGCAAATTATGACCTGTAAGAGAAGTTCCAGTCAGTACTTCCACGGTAGCTTAATGGGTGCCAGAAGCTGTATGTCCACACTTTAAAATCTTTGCTGCTAAGTTTTAACTTTATTTGGGTACACATACATATGTGAACAAGCATTTAAAAAAAAACAAAAAAAAAAAACAAGTGTAATCACAGGTTGATGGTAAATGATTATATTTTGACAGCAGTCACAAGTATAATAACTAGTAAGCTAGTTACACAGTTCCGGAACATTACGCACGAGTGTAAACAGACAAATACCTCACATTAAGTACGGTGATTTATATGTGGTAAAATATTGTGATATAAAAAAGACAATAGCAATTTTTTTATTAAATTCTAAAATTGGTTTCAGAATTGTGAATGTATAATATAGTATAAATATGAATTTAAAGACATTATACAGTTAGGTAGTGTATTAAATATATATGCAGCCCCAATTCCCAATTTTTTTAAATTTATAAACTTTAATTTGCATTGTGTAAAAACAAGCATGCATTCTCCTTTAAATCAATACCAAATAAAACATTTTCTGATAACAAACACAAAAGTTATTGAAGTTTAATCCTAACAGGGGTAGTGAAATACAAATGAGCAAAATAAATAACACTATCGGAATGAAAAAAAATAATTACGGAGAGAAAGAGTTAACAAGATTCACGCAGTCGCTTTACTTATAACTTATTGTTTTATTTTTTATTTGTAGGCTACTAGATCATTGATACGCAACATCCGCGAGCCGTGCGTAATATTTATAAATATATATATTAATATTATATTATTATTTTATAGTTTCTGATTTCTTGCACGTAAAAGTTAGGCTATATAGATTAAAACAAAAACAATAGAAAGTTAGTGTTAAGCATTTGTCTGTTGATTGCATTAATTATAGCGATGTGTCTGAGGTTAAATATAAAGAAAAGTTAGGTTTAAGAGTTGGTCAGAATAAACGTGTTATCAATGTTGATATGATCAATTAATATGTCATTTATAGACTTGGTTAAAATTATTTTAACTGACTGGTTTGTTAAATTGATATACTATAGGCATTAAACAGCCTTAGTGTGTTCTATTTATTGTCTAATAATTAATGCACACATGAAATGGGAATAACTACTAAGTTGGATATTTCCATAATTATCGCCATAATTATCGCCTGGCCTAACAAAAAGTTCATCATTTGCTCTAGGCTGTCTAATGACAACATCACTAACAGTGGAATTTCGGTGTCTACAGTGACTGCGCCCTATAATAGTCTCGCTATTATCACTTTCCCTGACAAAAATATAAAATACCAAATCGCAGTGCAAAAAGGTAATGATATCAATAAGTAGACCACACAGATATAAACCATCAGATGGGACTGTGAAAATTCCAGTTTCTGGATCAAAATCATCTTGAGGATCATCAGTCACATAAGTGAAGCATGACATTGTTTCATCAAGAAATAATTCACACGTGGCTGATATATAAACACGGGCATTAAAGCCTACAGGTTCATCATCTGGAACAAAAAAAAAGTTAAGTTAAAAAAATATCGCACAAAATATTGTATTTAACTTGTTAAAATTTCATTTGTTTAATATATATATATTGTTGTAACTCCGCTGACGCGCCACTCTGATGGTGCCATCAGAGCACCATTCAACACAAGTTGTACGTAGTACGAGACATGTTTATTCTGACTGTTTTAGATCCGGCTGAAGTTATGGGTAGTCTGAACAGTCTGGGGCTAGGTGCTGTCCTGTGTGATACTAGGGAACTGTTTGGGAAAGCTGGAGCGACACTGGGAAGTGTGTCGGTGGTTTGTTGTAGTATTAAGTAGGACTCTTAGAACTTAAGGCATCATTCCCTGTGACTTGATAGCGGAAGTCCAAGTCTAACTATTTGCTGATTGCTTAGAATAAATACAATACATCGTTTAGTATTACCTCCTACTTTTCGTTGAGTGCTTGCCTTAGAATTTGGCACACTCATAAGAGGAGCTTCAGTCACTAATGTCCCGCTTCTTTCAGGCCTGTAAAGAGTATGGCTTAACAATTAGCACGAAGAAAACTAATGTTATGGTGCCCTAAAGATCCCAAAATAAAAAAATATCTAAGCCTTCACCAGGATTCGAACCTGGTACCCCGGTTCGGACGCCAAGCTTCTGCCACTCAGTCATCACACCTCTTGAGCTGTGTTGATAAACGTCTAAATGCAGCTTGGACACTTTGTCCCCGTAAAAAGAGTTCCTTTGATATTTGTCTAAAAACTAAAAACGTACGAAAATAAAAGTATAGCACTATTTAAGACAAGACCAAATCTAATGGATAAACATACTCTCCATCATTCCACGTACAATGCTGCTGTTCACGTCTCTCATTCGTGACTTAGAAAACGGTCAGCAAAATGTTCCTGAACATGAATTAATTCAACTCTTGGATAAATAATACCTGCATGCAGAAATGCATGTACATGGTGAACTTCGGTTTCCTCGTTCAATATTAATTTATATTGTATAAAGACCTTTACTTTTGTGCTATTCAGGTTCAAAAATTATGTTTATAAATTATGATCATCTATGGGAGGCACAAGTAGACTAAGTTATCGCCTTGAATATTGCAAAATTAAAAAATGAGAAACGAATCCTACCCTTTATGTCATTATTGTCCTTCATCTTTAGCATAAGAGGACTGAGTTTCAGAATGTTTCCTTATATAATAGTATTTTAAGCGTTTGTGTAATAACATTTTTGTAAATCTATATTATAAGCTGTATACAATAAATAATGTAAAAATGATGTTATGAGCTTTTAGATAATGGCTTTTATGCTCTGAATGTATCAATTTACTGTGTTTGGTCTACATATAAGCAGACCTATGCCATTATAACTGTTAAATTAGGTTTATTTAATTATTGCTTTATAATCTAAATAGCAGTTTACTAAAATGTTTATCTAACTTATGCTAAATAAAATTCAAAATAATAGCAGTCTATAATGCTCACTAATAAAATTAATAAAATGTACTTACATTAAACTTTCTGGCTAACAACTGTGAGCACCACTTGGTTGCAGAAAGAACTCTAACAAATTAACGGACAGGAACAAACACTTTAGTAGTCTGTATCAAGAGCTTTCAAGCATTGAGACTTATAGTTGTCACAGAAGCTGATTTTATACAGTGGCCGGCTGAAACAGGCCACTAACACTGGACCACAAATCGCCTTTAATGTAGCTGGATAAATACGTTTATAGCATCAGCATGATATTTCGCATGTCGCGGAAAAGCCTTGATACATTTCGAGCCCAGGAGTCTTATAGGATCAACAGGGGGTCAGGGGGACTCAATTTCTCCTTAGATACCCGCCCGTGTAAAGGAGCCTGCCTCATAAACTGTGAACATAATCATCATATTAAGAACTTTAAAGATTTTCATTTGTTATAAGCAGAATAAGTATTCTGTTTATAAAAGATGAAAAGAGACCAATATTCCAAAAAATTAATATAGAAACTTTCAACTCATCTGTCTTTTCCATAAACTCTTTATTTTTTTATTTTCAAAACATCATATTTTATCGTGATTTCTAGCAATTTTGCAATGTCCAACCATATATATTTTATATAAATATTATATTACATAAACGTACATATATATTAAATATATGCGTAGGTATAGGTACAAATTAATTACCACACAAAAAAAATTTGAAGGAGGTAACACACCTATACACTCACACAATAAATCTTCCTAAAAGGGTTACCCATTAATAATATAAAAAGGGGTGTTGATAATAGAGATTAATGCAGTTATAAAAAAATGAATACTACTTTAATTTATGAACACATTGAATCCCTATAAGTAACTAGAGCAAAGCCCTCCTCATTCCCATACCCACTGTAAGGAGACAAGTTTTTCCAGACTTCAAATTTAGCACCTATGCTGTACCATACCCTTGACCTCCGCCCGTAGGCTTAAGACTCACTACGTAACTTTTACGACCAAGTTTACATCTACCTGCGAGATTTTCTCCATAAACTGGGAGTGTGTGCCCCCCCCCCAACCACCACCCCGTTTTAAGCGTACAACCCCTCCTTTTCCACAAGCAGAGGGCGATTGCGATTGTATTTATCGCCAACACTCCCCGACATTATAAAAATATTTTATAATACTTTTAAATCTAAAGTATTTACATTAGTAACTAAATATTTACACAAATTGCATAATCATCAATTTAAAAAACTCACCAGTCAACCTTAGGGGTTGGTGATGGAGGGAAGCAATGAGTGGAGAATCATCTCTACCTCCCCTCCCCTGAATCCTGTGATGTCTATATTATATAATGACTCAAATGTCATTTTTTTCCACACATTCTCATGATTGTCATTTTTCCCCATTTTGTCAGCATTTCTTTAGCTAGAATCGTTATAGTTTCCATTTATTATAACGTCACCGATAGCCCATAGCCTAAGGATAAAATATACTTTAACATTTTAAAATTATTTTCAAAATTAAGGTCGCTTATTAAAGAGTGCCTAATTATCCGGGTGCCTAAATATCCGTAAATATGCGGTGCCTAAATATCCGGTGCCTAAATTCGTGTTAATGTGTAACCAATTGGTAATGTCTAATGAAAGAATGTTCGCCAGGAAATCTGTAGTCATAGATATCAGGAACTAATTTATGTAAAAAATGCTTTTGAAACACAAAATTGAAGGTTAGTTTTATTATATAAGGAAATCAATGGATCTTCTTTTGTATTTTCATGTGTCAAAGTAAAAAACTATGTGCGCAAAGTGTATTTCTTAAAATTAGATCTAGGTCTAAATCCTTTCGATCTTTTCTCATGTCAACATTGTTAACCATGGCCTAGATCCATAAAATACTATAGCTGTAATAGAGTCGGACTTTATTTTTTTTGAGGGTCTTAAGTTTGTTTTAGGGCTACAATACATACACTACGGTCTAAGTTAGTACCCAAGGAACATTCCTGCCTAGTTTTATCAAGATTGGTCAAGCGGTTTTGATGTCTCTAAGTAACATACATACATACACCTCACATTCTACTTTATAATATAGATGATTTAGCATTTTAGACATTTTGATAGAATTTCATCAAACAATTAAAATATGTTTAGTCGACAGGAAACAAAGTATCTAGATGTATTTATTACTTGTGAATAACATGTTCCAATATCTAGCCACCGTCGTTTATTTTTTTTAAATTTTCAGTTATTCCCAAAGTACATTTACTTTACTTGGGTGTCACCCGGTGCGAACCGCACCCCCTAGTGACGCCACTGGCTTTGCCTCTGGCTTTTTTATGGCCTAATGAGCGCCAATAATATTATCAGATTTAGCGATAATTTAAAAAAAACATTAGGGTGTTACTAAAAGAAATCTTAATGTACCCTGGTGCATTATCATAAGGGGGAGGTTGCAGAGGGATGAAATGCTAAGCTTAGGACTGCAGGGTCTCAGGCTTAATTCTCAAAGAAGACTTGGATTTGAATTTCAAGAGAAACTCCTGAGTTAACCTAACTATAATGGATACCTGATATTACTTGGGGAAAGAAAATGCATTTGGTCGTTGTGCTGGCCACATGAAACACTTGTTAACCGTCGACCTTAGAAACAGATGGCCTTTACATCATCTGCCCAACAGATCACAAAGGGGGGGGGGTACTCAATTATATGTTTCTTACGTCACAAGAGCATTAAACTAAAACTAGAGTATGCATTCTATGCTTTTCTTAACTTCAGAAATCACAAACACACAAAAAAACTAGAACAGAATTTTTCTAAACTCTAAAATGTATTGCAAGTCAACTTTCACAGTGAAAGAGAAAGTTTTAGCATGAACAAGATAAATACACAGAGGTCATAGTGATTTTAAAAGGAATGTATTTCAATGTTAAGATAAGATAATGAAACTTCATAAACAAAATATTGAAAGAAGACTTTTTTTTTCAAAAGTAAGCATATGACTGTTGACTATTTGGCAACAATGAAGCAATAATGCAGTTACATAGGTGTGATTAGTAATGCCATTGCAGTTAATTGGCCTGCTAAGGGGGGAAAACACCAGCCTGAGAACCTTCATCATGCTCTAGTAAGAACTTGAAAGATATAAATAGAAAAATAGTTTGTGCTGGGACAATCCCACAGAGTCTGGAGAACATGAGGTACCCTTACATAGTCTCATGGTGGTTAAAATTACACATGCATAAACAAGCTATTTTATGTTTCTTATAGTTATAATGTTTTTTGTTTGGTGTAATGCACAAATTGTAAGACAAATGTCCATACGGACAATAAAGATTTTTATTAAAGCACAGTACAGCTTTTTATTTTGCATGATTGAGGCCAAACATTGACTCATATTCACTTGGGGTGTCCAAGAAGTGACAAACTCCTTATCAAGAGGTCTGGGCAGACACATACTCTTGACTTGTATGAAGATATATACATGCACTACCCCCAATTCTGGGTTTTAGTCAAGGGCTTTTGGAAGAGAGTGCTTGGGCCTCTCAAGCCCTTCTTGCACATTAAGTTTAAAGATGATGATAACACTTGAATTATTTTACTAAACAAATTGGAATAATTACTTATGTCCATAAATGCTACCAAAGGCTTTGAAAATTAATGAAGTGAATTAAAATTGTAGTAGCAACCTTTATATATATTTAGAACATTCATTAGATTATTTAAAATGTAAAACTTTAAACGGAAAACTAAAATTATATAGACTAAAGTGTATTTACTAAAACGCACATAAAAAAAGAATCAAACCCAAATTGTACATTAGAAAAGTTCTCCTGGGGTTTTACATAGAGTTGGTTACCCTTTACCAAATATACAGGGGCAACTGCACAGGCAAATTTGTTTTTGATGGAACATGAACAAAAGAATTGTAACTCTTCTGTTCCTGCAGGTATTTTTCTGTACACCTGGAACACAATGTCAGCATCATTCAAAGTTTCCACCATCAGACCAACTAGGTACACCCCATCGTAAGGTGCTGTATATATTCCTGTAGATGTGTCGTAGTTGGCGGCAAATAGTCCAGTCCCACAAACAACTGTTTTAAAAAACGTCACTATCTCAGTTTTTTTAAGATTTCTTCGTTTGTCTTCGTCTAGTTGAACGCAGAAAGCTTCTGGAGGCGTTTTGTTCCCTAATGGGGTCCAAAAAAAAAAAAAAAATAGAAAAGAGAGCTATTAAGTCATATAGTAATGTGATAAAAGAGGTGCAGATAAAAAGGCTAAATATTAAAGCTCGAGAGAACCATCCACTGCGAATTTGTTGAATTTGTAATTAACATCACTATTGCAACCTAATTGTATTTATATATGCTAACCATCAGTTATTCAAAAAGTAAAAGTTTATTAAAAATGTGACATTTGGATTTTTTTACACTTTGCTATCGCTCTGTCTAGCTCTGCACGACAGAAGGGCTCATTGCAAGTGTCCAAGTCTTCTGATCCATTCGACTTTCTCTCGAGCCTGTTCCTTGTTGAGGGCTATAGACGTGGCTGTCTTCTTCTCGGACTTGCTTATTGAAGTGAAATGTTTATTAAGCAAGTCGGCATTTTTCAATCTTTAGACACTCGACATCTAATTCTCGGGACCAGGCGTGTCTATGCCGTGTGCCGGGATAGGTCCGCGGGATATGTTTCCTAGCCGCACTCAAAATCGCTGCCGTGATTTCGCAGTATGTGGAGTCGACAGTCCCTTCCTCCACCGCGATATTCGACAGGGCGTTGTCGACTTCCGCCCCGTACGCTGGCCAGTCAGCCTTGGTGTAGATACATTTTATGGGCTGTTTAGTGTCTACACCCCTGACCACTGAGAGGACAATAGTAATTTCAATGGGCCTATGAACGCTTCTGACACCCTCAAGCACTTGATTGTTGTTTTTCTTTCTAGATCAGCGGAAATACGTGTTAAATCGGGTGTCTATCGAGAACCGTTGCCAATGTGTAAGAGGGTTGGCGGACTGTGTTTATTCTGTAGACAGAGATCCCGTTAGGTCTATTACTCACCGTTGCCCCTGGGCCCCACGGAGGGGGGGGGGAGCTGGACATAACCACTTTGATGACTTTTACACTCGCTGACTGCTCATTCATTAGTAGCAAGCAACCAGTACCCTTTGGCCACCCTTCTAAAGAGCAGGATGTTCATTCGGCGACCACGGTGAGGTGGTACTGGAACGCCGAGTCCAACAACAACCTACGTCCCGTAGCACTTAATCAAATCCTATGAAGTGCTTGGAGAAAACGATTTTAAAATACATACTTACCCGCACCAGTTCGGTTACAAACGTGAAGAAGTACAGAAGATGCAATACTATTCATGCTGAATCGTCTATACCATCATCTTTATACTTAGAGACAATTCCCCAGAGTATTATTCGCAGATTTTTCATCTGCATTGAACACCATCACCACATGGCATGATACAAAAACTATCTGAATTGAACGTTAGGAAAATATACAAGTTTGGATTCTAAACTTTCTTATCAAACGCCCACAATATGTAAAAGTGAACGGGCATGTGTCAGGCACGAGAGAGCTTAGCAATGGAGAGCCGCAGGGGTGCGTTCTGTCACCAGTAGTGTATACCATATACACAAATAACATTCAGAGCCTATCAGCTGACACTCCCATCATAAAATTTGCTGACGACACAGCATTCATTGGCCTTATTGCAGGTGACGAAAATCTGTACCATTCAACAATTAACACCTTTTACCAATGGTGTGTAACTTTCTAATTTTAAATGTTCAGAAAACTAAAGAAATGATAATAGATTTTAGGAAACATAAAGGCCATCTTGCAGAAATTCATCAACAACAAACTGAAATGGAGTGAACACTGTCAAAACCTTTACACCTAAATTCATCAACGACTCTACTATCTTTAACATCGACAAAACAATAATTAAACTTTTTTTTTTATACAGCAACCATCAGCAGTCCAATTAACTTTGCCATCACCTGCTGGTATGGCAATACTTCACTGGCACAAAGACAAAGACTAAATAGACTAATTAAAAAAGCATCGTATATCACTCGAACACAGCTACCATCTCTTGAAGAGCTTTTTCATGAAAGATGCCTTTCCAAAACACTCACGATTCTTAAAAATAACCTGCACCCATTTAACCACTGTTACATAAGACCTGAACAGAGTGGTCGTCTTCTTTCCACAGAAAGATTTAAAAACTCCTTCATCCCACTGTCGGTCAGAGTGTTACAAGATCATCTGTCGGCATCGAGAAGTACATAGAAGTCTATTTATAAAGCGCTGGTTATGAGTGTGTATCTGTTTCGTGTGTGAATTTTGTTCGTATTTGCATCTATATTGTTATTGCACAGTAGTTAGGCTGAGGTTGTCAGTTGTTGTCAAACTGAATTTCCATTTGATTGGATCAATACAAATTATCTTAACTTAGATAACTTTAAAATCTTCCATGTTCATAGACTCTTCACTAGCAGAATAATTTCTGCGTTGCCTCGAGAAGCCTGAGCCACAAGTATAAATTCAGGTCATTCCTTTAAAAAAAATACATTTAAAAAGCGATCACCCAGATACCCCGTTCTTTCTCCCCCTTTCCAACCGGTCCAGACAAGTGATAGGAACATAGCGTATTGAGAACGCTAAAAGCATGAAACTGTGCTAAACAAAAACAATTGGTAAATAAAATATTTCTAATCGCACAGATTGTTAATTATTAGTCTAGATATATTACAAATTTAATTACATGACTGATCCAAACTATTTGATACACATTATTATAAACTTTGCTTTTTAATAAAGTATTTTTTTTATTATTTTGTTTGTTTTAAGTATTTTTTGTTTTGTTTCGCTTGTTTACAAAGCTTCTACCAACTCAAATTGTTGTATTGTTTGAGGCCACCGTGGGAGAGAAATTCGCATCTCTCAACCTTATACACAAGGACATTGACTCACTGAACAGTATAACAAAAAGTCTGTTAATGAAGTCCTAGGCAAAAAAAGGGAAGGAAAATTAAGCAATGGGGGGGGGGGATCACAAATGACAATCCTTGATGTATGTGATGCAAGAAGAGAACTAAAAAAAAAAGAAAGTGAATCCCTTGCTGGCAGAAGAATACTGCATTACAAACGCAGAAATACGCACAAAAATGATTTTGGCAAAAGAAAAATGTGACAAAACACATTCGGACGACAGAGAACTTTGCAAGGCTCTGATACTAGTCAAAAGTAGAGGAAGCAATAACATCACTTAAAGGTGGCAAGTCGCCTGGAATTGATAACTGAACTTTTAAAACATGATGACTCACATATAACTAAATGTTTTAGGACAATATGCCAGAAAAGGTGGGATGAAAAAACATGACCAAAAGGATGGACCAAATCATTAATTATTCCACTGTCAAAAAAAAAAAAAAAGGAAAGTTGAGACAGTGGCAAAATTATAGAACACTAAAAGAAATTGGTACACATTGACTTGAAAAAAGCTTTTGACTGGGTTTTGTGTGATGGTATGTGGCAAGTGATGAGGGAGCTCAACATAGATAACAAACATAATCAATGTTATCAAAGCCCTATATCAAAATGCAAATAGCTCAGTACTTCTGAACAACAAAATCGGAGAATGTTTTAGGACATCCTAGCAGAGCAGCCGAGGATGCATTCTCTGTCCAGCTCTTTTTAACTTACTTCTGGAGCATATTATGATGGAAGCTATGAAAGGATTAAATGGGCAGTCTATTTCTAATCTCAGGCTTGAAGATGATATAGACCTCATTGGACAAAATGCAGACCAGGTACAAGATCTTATCTCAAAACTGGATGCTGCAGCTAGAGCAGTTGGCATGGGAATCAGCGCTGAATAGAACAAAATTCTAGTTTGTGGTGAATATAGTATAAAGTATATGTAGATGTTGGATACAATAGAATGGTGAAACATTAGAAGAAGTTGACTCATTTAAATACCTAGGATCTAACATAACAAGAGAGGGAGGGTCAATCAAAGAGATAAAAGGAAGTTCAAGCATGTCATCTGGAAGAGTAAAATTAGCTTCCTACTAAAATTAACGCTGTATTCTTTGATAGTAGTCTTTATACTCCTATATTAATATAATAATAACTCTATTAATAAGTTACACAATGACAGAAAAAAGAAAGAAATAGAAAAACTTACGCAATTCAACAATTTCTTTTGACAATTTATCTACTTGACTAGAAACATTGAGACTCTATAAAAACAAAAACAAAAAAAAAAAAGAAAATGTATAACAAAAATTGACCACAAAAAATATAAAAAACAATTAAATGGCTTTCTGAATCATTAGTGGTTTGTAAATTTGATAGTAGATAAATTGAATTAATGTTGTTGTTTTTTAAAATCAAAAGTATAGCTACATTTTTTTAGTCATACATAAAGGAGGTGCGTGGCTGAGAGGTAAAGTAAAGTGCTTGGCTTCCGAACCGGAGGTTCCAGGTTCGAATTCTAGTAAAGACTGGGATTTTTACTTTTGGGATCTTAAGGGTGCCTCTAAGTCCACCCAGCTATAATGGATACCTGACATTAGTTGAGGAAAGCTGGCCTAATGACAAGCTCGTTAACCGTGGGCCACAAAAACAGATGTAGCTGTATCTGTGAATATTGAAGGATTAATTTCCCTTGTTGGTATCAAATAAAAAAAAATTAATACTAGTAATTGATTGACTATATAAATGGTTAATTTTTCATTTATTTATTTATTTAAACTATGTTAAGTTTCAACTTGATCTAAGAATGGATGTGGGAGAAATAATGTATTCACATTTTTACCAGATTGAAAGACAGGCAGAGTGAGTTGATATAAGCTTTGAAAATATATAGTAAATATTTATTATATATATTATATATATATTAATATGAAATATTTTAGATTCCAATTTATTTATATTTTTTTTTTGTATATCGATGCTGTGAATATAGAAAAATTTGAAAATCTATTATAATTGTTTCTAAGTGAGCACCTAAGAAGTAAAACAAACCTAACTTGTCAAGACCAAAAACTTCCTAAAAATGCGTGGATTATATAAATACGCATGAGGAAACACCAGCCTACACTAAATGCCATAAAATAAGTACTACATTTCATACAAATCCATTTGGGGGTTCGAGACATATGGTGACGATCAATCAGTGAATCAATGAGTCTGCTGTATTTCATGCATTAATATATAGATTAAAATTTCTCAAGAGTTGTGGTAAATTACAGTTTAATTCTGAAAAATATTTAGAAAAGCTATAGCTAATTAAAGCAAATCTATAAATTAAAAATTATACAAGCTTAACCAACTTAAATTGATAATGAAAAATGTATTTTTACATATGAATCATATTGTGAATATCTGTGAGAGGCCACAAACTAATGCATTTTTAATTTAGTTCATTTTTCCATCCAGGCTTGTGCTGAACATGGCCATTGACCCTCAGCTTAATATAGCCTGTTACTTATGTTTAGGTCAACAAGCAATGTTTGTAGGCTTATTATAAAATGCTTGGTTCATTAATAGAATAAACATAACTGTTATCCATTTCTGATCCTATTCTATGTATCCATTTTTCTATTATTTTAGTAGGCTTTTAGTATTTTACACTATGTGTTAAAATACTAATTAGTATAGGGATGTAACAAAAATAGCATTAATATGTCTGTAAGTCTGATACCCAGTGCTTTCTAACATAAAAATCTTCACAAGGCTAATTATAACTGCTTTAGGCCATCAGGTAGTGAAAGGCAAATTGTCTAAAAACCATAAGCCGGTATATGAATATTTATATTGTTTGCTAATTTCTTTTATTGGTGTTTTCTTCAAAATATATAAATTAGTCTTCTAGTAGCTGTATTCAAATATCTTTGGGTTTTCTTATTTTACTTCTACATTTAAATAAAAAGTAAAATTTTATATGCAGAAGTTATATTATTTGTCAAAAACAAAAAAAAAAACCCAGAGAAAATCTACCATTAGTTGACTATGGTGTCTATCATGTTAAGATCTCAAAATGTAGAAGAGCTATTAAAATAATGATTTCACCATATTTTGTAGCATAGTTCATTTTCATGCAATTAATTTCCACTTTTAGTGTTCTGAAATTGAACACTTCTGTTTTTAAATATGCCAACCATTTTTTTACACAAATGCACCATTTATAAAACAATATAATATTTCAAAAACTTATTTGTAATATAATTAAAATACTTATAAACTAGGTAATACACTTGACAAAATAAGAAAATTTTTACAGATTTTTACAAACATTATGCATACAATTTTGTTAGATGACTATATTGTTTCACAGTTAGTGAAATGTATTTACAGTATTCATGTCTTGTTGGTATGAAATCATTGTTGTCCTATTTTATTATGCCCTAATTTTCTTTGTATTTCATGGTAAGTTAATTTACATCTAATTAGTTACTAAGATTTAGTTGTCATGTTAAGAGGGAGTCACTTACATCCAAATTCCCCTCACAGTCAGATTGTCTTTCTAACAGACGCGAAAACAACCCTCCAAAGCCTGCAAAACTCTGATTCCTCTTATATTAAAAACCTCAGAACAGCACTTACAAAGCTCCACAACAACAGCAAAAAAACTGTTATTCAATGGATACCAACTCATATACAACTAGCAGGAAATGAGAAGGCTGACACACTCGCCAAGAGTGGGAGAACAAACTCACAAGTAAACTCTGCACTCTATCCAGAAGAAATTAGTAGATAAAATAAATGAGAAATGGACGAGCTCCCATCCAAATCACAAAAAAGATGACGCTTACTATAAGCTATCCCGACAAGACCAACGTCTAATCTTTCGACTCAGGACCGGACACAACAGAATGCGACAACACATGCACCTGAAGCTCAAAATTGGAACCAGTGAAATCTCCCCATGTGGAGTATCAACAGAAAATGCCGACCACGTCCTCCAAAACTGCTCTCTTTACCAAGAGGCCCGTATAAGACATTGGCCCCAAATCACCCCAATAGAAAGAAAACTATATGATTTGGAAACCACTGCGCAGTTCATCTCATGTATTGGTCTAGTCATATGAACACTCCAACATAACAATGAGAACGATGAAGAAGAAGAAGAACTTACTCTAAGTTGTATTTGTATTTATTTATTATATTTGCATATTGTATTGTATATTCTGGAGTTCTATGGGATGATCTTACATGTAGACTTAAGTCGTTGTTTGTTTATTACAATATTCACTGCTCTAAGATATTAGTGTTTCTAAGAGACAAATGTATTCCCAACTGTTGAGCTCTTTTGGAAATCTATGCACTTTGTTTGGACTTCACACTTATGTTGGAGTATAAACATTGTTATAAAGAGGAAATGATGTATTTCATTTTGCCTACTTGTAAGAGTTTCTTTTTGGAGTGTTTACATTGACAAATACATTGTTGTCATGGACGCTATTATGTAGTGCATATTTTTCATGACTTGTTATAGAGCCTTGTAGATGTAGTATTTTGTGTGTATTTACTGACAGTACATATTTTTCTGGTTTGATTATTATTGACTTTTGTTAAGTTTGTTTGTTTGTAAATCTTTTACATATTTCAGATATTCCTTCAGAGTTGAAGAGTAGGCAGTGTTTGAACCTAGGACCATCAATAAATCTAAAAGACAAGCAGGCAGTCATAAATTTGAAGAATGTACAAATGATACCACCCTTCCTTTTATGGTTGACATGTTTTGTGTAGCCATGATTTTGAATTTCTAGTTTGAAATAGTGTAGAATGTGGGGTGTTGTTGATAACACTGTATTTTTTACTATGATTGTAAATTTTAATTTAGCCTTTTTGAGGGGAGTATATACTACAAACCAAGTTTGTTTATATTAATGGTAGGACTAAATTTTAGGGGTTCACTTGACCTTAGTTATTATTAATGGTAGGACTAAATTTTAGGGGTTCACTTGACCTTAGTTATTATTAATGGTAAGACTAAATTTTAGGAGTTCACTTGACCTTAGTTATTATTAATGGTAGGACTAAATTTTAGGGGTTCACTTGACCTTAGTTATTATTAATGGTAGGACTAAATTTTAGGGGTTCACTTGACCTTAGTTATTATTAATGGTAGGACTAAATTTTAGGGGTTCACTTGACCTTAGTTATTATTAATGGTAGGACTAAATTTTAGGAGTTCACTTGACCTTAGTTATTATTAATGGTAGGACTAAATTTTAGGGGTTCACTTGACCTTAGTTATTATTAATGGTAGGACTAAATTTTAGGGGTTCACTTGACCTTGGTTATTATTAATGGTAGGACTAAATTTTAGGGGTTCACTTGACCTTAGTTATTATTAATGGTAGGACTAAATTTTAGGGGTTCACTTGACCTTAGTTATTATTAATGGTAGGACTAAATTTTAGGGGTTCACTTGATCTTAGCTATTGAGGTGTTGACCATGGCAATAACAAGAGGGGTGTATATGAGGTGTGTAAGATTTGAAGTTAGTGGGAGATAGGGCTCTGAGAGAGTTAGCCAGAGATGGAGAGAGGGCTTTGAGAGAAAGTTGAATGTGAGAGTATGTGACTTGTTTTAATTAAGAGAAGTTAGTTTTTCTTTGTGGTAGAGTAGGAAGTTTTTTTCTAAGATAGGTAGTCTCATTTGACTTTTCTATTTAACTATCTTGGTTTAAGATTGATCTGCTGATATACTTTGAATCTATGCAATTATGTTAAGTAGTTCAATAAATTGTTTATAACTATATGTTAAGTAGTTCAATAAATTGTTTATTAACTATCCGATTGAGTTGAGTCTTCTTAAAGAGTGTGATAGTACGCCACTAATCTTCTTAACAAACATTACTTCAAAAAAGAAGATAATTATTTCATGTGTCAATCTAGTCATGCATGTTAATGACTTCACTCTGCTAAGTTGCTGGTTTTCCTGGCTGATTCAGGAAACCCATTTCATTCACTAATGGCGCCAGGGAAGAAGGAGCAATTGTATGAATTGTTCTAGCGCATGGAATACAAAATATGCCTCTATCTTTATGTCTTTCTAAGTATTTCATTAGGTTTTGGTTTTCTATTTGTAAAGTATGGTTTAGTTTTTTATGTATTATAGCTACTTGACTTATTATTCTTCTGTCCTGAAGTGTCTCTAAGTTTAGTGATTTTACTAATGGTGTACTCTAATCAAATTGGAATATTCATTTGTTATAAATCTCACAGCTCTATTTTGTATTTGTTCTTTAAGCTTTCTTGATAAGAGGGATCCCAAACAGAGGATGAATATTCTTATACTGGCCTATCTAAGATTAGATAACGTTTTTAGTTTTATGTTCTTGTTTGATTTGTAAAAATGTCTTTTAATAAACCCTAATATTTTGCTTGATTTTTAAAATAATTTCATGAATATGGTGATTCCATGATAGCATTTCATTTATTGTTAGATGTTTCTGTGTTCCTGTCATAAAAGACTTAAGAGTTGCTCACCACCGATCCAACCCCTTTTTGACCTATTGTTTTGTTAATTAGATTAGTTTTAACACTCCTGTATCTGGTCTCTAGGACACACAGAAGACCCAGTTGTAGCATTAACACCTGTTTTTTTTGGTCTTATTTATAACTTTAGGACATTCCTTCAGGAATGAAGACTATTACACAGCAATGCAAACCTCCTGCAGAATGCCAAGGGAAAAGATTAAGGCAGGGTTTTAACTTCAAGCCATTGTGAAGATAGTCCAAAGTGCATAACACACAACCAGGCAGCCATTTAGCTGTTTTTATTTAGCTTGTATTGCAAGTGCAGGTCCTGAGAAACGGCCAAGTTAAGGGAAATTTTGTTTTAGCCAAGCAGCAGTAATCAAAATATAAAAAACAAAATTTTTATATAAATGTCCTAAATAATATGAGTACTGACCTTGCTGTCAAGGGAAGCCATTTTATTTTCTAAGATGATAGTCTTATTTCCTTGCTTGTTAATACTTTTATCAGTCGAGGATTTTAATGCTGACAACTGAAGTGATAGCTCTAAATGATCTTTCTTCAAACAATTCAGCATTTCCGTAGTTTTATTCAAAGTTTTCCTAAATTCTTCCACAGTAGTTGTCAGAGCTTCAGATGCTGATTGATGACCTACATTTTTTTTATCTGCAGTCTGAAGTTTTAGCTTCATTTCCTCATTGGACTGATTATATTTTTCTTCAAATAGTTTGATATCTCTCTCTAGATCTTGCATTACTCTATTAGCAGCACTTATGTTTTGAAGTTCCTGAGAATGTTCCATAATTTTATTAGACAACATTTCATAATGAGAACTTAATGCTTTGAGCTTTGTATTGACTGCAGACATTTCATCAGCTTCACTTGATCTAACATTCTCTTCAGATACGTTCTGATTACAACCTGATGCTGATTGTTGCTCTATTTGTGAAAGCTTTTCTTGTACACTTTCTACACTTGTTAAGATATCTATCATTTGTTTCTCATTCTTATTAACTTGACCTGACAAAATCTCATTCTGACCCTGTAGATGCAACATAAAATCACTGGCAGAATGAAGTTCTTTCATAATTTCTTGCAATTTCAAATCATACTTGTTTTCTGTTTCTCCTACTTGTCTACAAATTTTGATATTTATTTCTTCTTCATTGTCTAGGAACTTTTGTTGCATGACTTTCATTTTTTTGGAATATGAACTAATAGTTTTTTCTAATATTTCCATTTTTTCTGTAAGCAGCACATAATCTTTGGTTTCTGCAAAATGATTAAAATTGTGTAATTGTTTATATTAAGAAATCAAAACAAATTCTAATGATGGTTACAACTAGCAAGTGGATAAAAAAAAAACTAATTAGATTTTTATGTCTTCTGGAATGTCATCTCAAAACTCTACCCACCCATTTCCTCCTCCATCCTGAGGCAGGCTAGGGTTTGGAAGTAATAATCTTCAATTATGATGAAACATTTGAGCATGCAAAACGAAACCATTCATAAGCTCCTTTTAATTTAAAAAGATAGTTTGATAAATAAAGCAAAAGTGTTTATTTACAGAGATACTCTTGTATTCCTTTTGTAAATAAAGCAGGTAAACCAAATAGCAATTATGATAATACTGTGTGTTCTTATTTATAATAATACTTTTGTAATGTATGAACTATCAGGAAAACACATTTTTACATAATAAAACTACATTACCTGGTAGGTTAGAAAATGATTTTAATGTATACTCTTTGCTTGCATTTTCATTAGATGCTGAATCATGTAACAAAGCTTCATCACTATCTAAAAAAAAATGTTTTTATATTTCTGAACAGTTTCATAAATAATTAAAATCATGTAGAAAAAGTTAAAGAAAGCAATTCATAATTTCACCAGACTGATCATCACATTGATAGCAGCAAAGACAAAGAGAACAGAAAAGAATGTGTAAAAAGAAAGCAATTAAAATAATCAAAATTAAAATATTTGGTGAAGAATAGGCACACTTTATATATAAATAAGTAGCACAATACTTTAAGTCTATTAAATTAACAGCCAGATTCTGCACTATAAGCAACATAAAACACTAGCAGTAGATAACTGTACTTGTGTACTGAAATTGTACTGGACTCTACTATATGGGACTGACTCAATGTACAGGACCTAAACTCCACTTTAGACTCACTGTACTTTACTCTACTACTCTCTCTTTATAAAGGGTCCACTAAGACCTTCTCTAAAATGACAGAAATGATACAAACTTCTTTCTAGACACACATAATGACCATATCATGGGTGCTATTCATGAGGTATGTTCACACCAGCACATTTATAAAGATCTATCACTCATCCATCCCAGCAAAACTAGCCTGTGTCACGCGTCACACTCATGGCTACTTTCCATGTGGCAGGTTCAGTTATAAATTCTTCTACACAAAGTCCAGTCTCTACTTACTTAGACTTACCAGGTATAGCTGAACATCTTTTGATGCATTCAGATGTTTCACTGGCCAGATACTGATTTATTTCCACATAACTTTCATTTCTTAAGCCTTCAATCCAGGATACACCTTTCTGTATAATCTGAAAGTATTTGAAAATATTTAGTGAAACTAAAAGAAGTTTGAAAATTCTGAATTACTTCATAACGCATAGTTAACACAGGGGTGCCCCAGGGGGCTGTGACATCGCCATTGTGGTTCATTTTGTACACCAATGATTTTCAATCCGATAGTTCTTGTGAATGTACACTTTGGTTTCTTATAGTTATAATGTTTTTTTGTTTGGTGTAATGCACAAATTGTAAGACAAATTTCCATATGGATAATAAAGATTATTATTATTATTATTATAAGGAAAAAAATGTTGATAAAAGTAAATGTTAAATTTGGTGCTATTAAACTTTTGTCAAATTGAAACAAAGTAAATGCAAATAAAGAGACTTTCCACTTAAAATTAAAATTCACACTTAGTATAAAGAAATGAAATAATAAAATACTGACAAGAAATAGATTTACTTTATAGAGAGTAAGCCTCACAGGTTTATTTTCAATTTAAAAAAAAAAATTATAGTACATCCCAATATTTTAAATTAACAGCCCTAAACTGCCTTTATACTAAGATGAATTCTAGCCAGATGAATATAACAGTATGCTGAAAGTAGGAATTATACATGAAATGCATACTAAAAATTATATTACAATTGACTCTAGATAGTCTGACAGTTACTGGACTAGGATGGAGAGGTCCAACTTGCCAAAATCGTCAGGAGGGGTCCCATTTCAGAAATTGTCAGATTAATAAGGTTAGCTGTACAAAAAAGAATTTAACATGTTATATGTTATGTATATGTGCAGAATGTGTGTGTGTGTTTGTATAGTCAGCGTTGTTTGTGTGTGTTGACATTCAAAAGGGATATGATGTTTGCCACAAGTTGGCTGACAATATCCATTACATGATTATAGTGTCTTTATAGTCTAGATAACATTTTGATCCATTGGCTGAATCAAGGCAGTTAAAAATTTTGGTAAATACAACACCTCTATGTAATCCTCAGCTGTCTTAACTCAATTCCATCATATCTAAATGTCCAGCTTATTACCCTTCAAACCTTGTTTGACTTCTGGAACAGAATAGTTGGTAAACCAGTCACATAATTTTTTTAAATTACCCACCCTTGACTTTGATTCTTATAAACCCATGCAAGAGATTCCATTTTGGTGTTATTTAATGCCTGGGGATGATTACTTTTAACATATGACTTCTGTCAGAGCCATTAAAGTTATTATAGATTTTTAAAGTTTTATTCCAGATTTATTTTCCTCTATTCTTGTAAATGTTGATGTTGGCTCTGGAAGTTTTTCGCCAATTTAAGTTAGTTTGACATCATTGTACACATATTTACTACTAATGGGGAGCACAGGGCCGCAACCACACCTCTCTACCAAACTCAGTTCTGAGCAGCTTTCTTCATCTGTTCCCATCTCATTCCAGTATCTTCAGTACTAGCATATAAATCATCTTTTTCAAGATTTCACACTAAAAAAGATTGGTATTCTCTTTTAAAGTATCTCATCATTGCAGCCTTTTAGATTACTGATTGTGTTGGATATTATGAAGTGTTAGACTATCAAGAGTAAAGTTTAGTAAGAGAACGTTTCAATGACTTGGCAGAATTTAAGTCATTGGTTAATATGCATGACTAAATGCATGACGCGTAGGACGTAATCATCTTTTTTGAAGTAACATCTGTATTATATAAGATAAGAAGATAATGTATATCAAAAGTTATAATCACTGAGCATTTACATCACATATAAGATAAAAGATTTTGAAGCTGGGTTTGCATGTCCTGAAATACTTCCAGCTGTGAAGCAATAACTTTAACTTGTTTAGCGGGTCTCATGATCTGAAATACAAAGTTATACATTAGCCTGATTAGCTCTAAATTAAATATTTAAACTTTATACTAAAATTGTAAAAACTAGTCTAGATCTAGCTTAAAATACTAAGTTAGTTTAGTTAGATCTGTCAGCTACATCTAGATACTAGATAGTAGATCTAGTAATCTAGTCTAGTATAAATTCGACTTATTAGTAGGCATATGGAGCTGGATAGGACACATCCTACGAAAACCAGCTACCAATGTAATCAATGTTGCAAGGCAGGCACTTGACTGGAACCCACAAGGAAAGTGGGCAGACCCAAGCAAACCTGGAAAAGGTCAGTCATCAGTGAAGCTGAGGGCACTGGAATGACACGGGAGCAGATGATGAAAGCTGCTCAGAACCTAGTTCGGTGGAGAGGAAGGTTGCGGCCCTATGCTCCCCTGGGAGTGCACAGGATTAAGTCAAGTAAGTCAGGTCAGTAGGCCTATTTTAAAAAAAGGCACACTTCTAACATAGATTTACGGTACTTTACGTTGAAGCTGTAACATTTAGATGTAGAACTAGACTAGGTCTATATAGAGTCTTTAAAGATCAAAATGTATATGTGAACATGGGAGATAAGAATAGATCTACAAGACAGAGGAAAACAAAATTGAAAATTAAAAACTTTGGATATTCTCTAAGCTATTTTTAGTACCATTCATTTAAAAACACAGACCTATATAATAAAAAGTCTTTCATTGTGCAGTACTTCACGTGAAAACTAGAGTCCTAACCAGTGCGTAGCATTCATGGGCGTAGCAAGGATTTTTTTCGGGTTGGGAGGGGCTGGGATGATTCCGCCAAGCCCTTTTCCGCGAATATATATATATATATATATATATATATATATATATATATAATCATTCTTTACGAGCAACTTGCGTCTGGCTCAAGAAAAACTGGTCGCCCCGACCTCCGTGATGTGATAAATCATTGGGAAGACATAGCTTTAGACCACCGTGACATGTAATATATGTGGACGGGAGTGTCTCTCCAAAATAGGGCTCCACAGCAATATGAAAAAAATGTTCAAGATGAACCATAGTTGTTTCACGACTGAAAGAGGCCAATGATTGAATGATATATATATATATATATATATATATATATATATATATATATATATATATATATGTGTGTGTGTTTGTGTACATAATTAATCTTTTTAACATTCTAACTATTCATTTTTTTGGAGTAAATTTATTGTGCTATAAAATATGTTCTTCCTGGAGTTCGTGGAAAAATTTAAGACTGCCCGCCCTTGCCAGTAAGGGGGTCTAGGAGCGCCGGGAGTTCACCCAGCGCGGGACGGAGCCCCGCCGTCAAGCACTTTTTCCGGTATTGAAAGCCAACAAAATGCATATTCTAAGGTAGCTACAGTGCATTATCTTGCTATTAAAATGTTTTATTTCAAAAACCTAATGTGCTTTTCCTAATGACTTAAACCCTCATTCGCCGTTCGGAAGGGGGGGGGGGGATCCGGTAGTTTTGACAGAGATGTAAATTGCCTTTTTTTTTAAAGAGTGGTTATGAGTTACTGGGTCCAAAACTTGGGTCATTCTCCTGATCGCCAAATTTTGCTGCAAAACTTAGTGCGTTTATCATCCAGCCTTTCGAAGTTCACCTGGAAGTTTGTTTGGTTGATTTACCCTTTTCCAGTGCTTTCAACGCTGAAGCTACTTCCGAGCGGAGAATAGAATATTCCTCGATGTTGGATACTGACTTTTAGTAACTCGGGCTCTTAAAGTTGTAAAACTCTGAACAGTCCATCTTCTTATCATATCATTTTCCTGAATAAGACATCTATTATTTTTGTCTTGTAATGTGGTAGTCCTTCTATGCTTTGAGGTTGTGAGGTCCTTTTTTATATATAGACAAGACTTCCGATATGCAAATCAATGCCGAAATAACACAGGTTATGACCATTAGATGACAGGACTTTAAAAGGGACAATGCAGGATTGGAGGCGAAAAGCTGACAAGTGTCAGTAGTATTAAATAACTTGAAGCTATTGTCTCAGATAAAGGAACCAAACCTAAATTATTAGCCAGAAATTACATAGTCCACAACAGCACTCGAAAAACTCAAAACAATCTGGACAGACAGAGGCATAGCCCTCTATACTAAAATCAGACTGATGCGCTCTAAGGTCTCGGCCACATTTTTATAAGCTTGCAAATCTTAGACGCTGACTGCAGATCACGAGAAGAGGATCCTAGTAATAGAATTAAGATGCTACTGAAAGATCATACGTTTCACTTACAAAGATATCATCACAAATGAAGAGGTTAGAGACAGGATTAACAGCAATTGAAACCCTCGATGACCTGCTAACCCCTGTAAAAAACGCTAATTTGTCACATCACAAGGTCCTCAGGGGACAGTTCCAGGAAAAAAAGAAGAGGCAGACAGAGAAAGAGAAGAGAAGACCACTTAAAAGAATGGACAGGCCTTTCGTTGAATGAAAGTCTATCCAAGGCAAAAGACAGACAGGGATTGAGAAAGACGGTCGACAGATCTTGTGTGGTACCCCAACAGTTCAACGGACTAAGGGATAGTGGTCAGTTGGCAAATGCCCTCTCTTCTTCCAAAGTTTTCAGGAAACATTGTATGACCAAAACACCGCAATGGGATACCTATGTAATTCTATTACATAAAGTACAAATAAATAAAAGAAACAACAACAACAACAACAAAGAAACACCTGTTACCTTTGAACCTGATCTACTTTCGTGTTAGTTTCATCAAATACAAAACAACACAAGTTTACTTTAGGTTACAATCTGTAATTTAATGTGTATTTGCCATTTATTGACAACGGTCATTGTTTTGACTGCGAATGCATTTTCAAACGTTAAAGCGAGATTTAATTGAATAATACAAATATATATATATATATATATATATATATATATATATATATATATATATATATATATATATATATATATATATATATATATATATATAGTGCATTTTTTTGTAAAAATAAAGATAATAATTATCATCATCAAACTCCATTTCAGTGAGGGCTTGAGAGGTTTAAATCCTCTCTTGCAAAAGCCCTGGACAGAAACCCTGCTGTCTTGCGTAGTGCGTACATGTCACCATACAGGTAGAGAATTTTGGGTTTCCCAGACCTGTCGAGACGGAGATCAGCAAGTCTGGGGCAGTCAAACTGAATATGAGGCACGGTTTCCTCTTCTTTCCCGCAGCATGAATCGAAATTTGGCCATAGCCGTGAGAAATATGAGCCAACAGGACAGTGGCCTGTCCTGCACGGTACTATAATAGCCTGCTCAGGCCTGGACAGCCTCAGGGGTCACGGAGGTCACGGGTCAGAGCGCCTCGTGCACTCCCAGACTCCACGGGCTTTTTGGGACTTGTCGCAGCACTCAAACCACTTTTTTCCTTTTCTGTTTTTTTGAGGGCATGATGAAAACTTACAGCCTGTTCAGTGACTCGGTACCCACTGCCTTATTACAGGGGTGCCATAGCGCTGCTTTATGTTGTGTGAGGCCATGATGACAGTGTCGATATTGGGTTGCCATGGTCCAGGGCTTTGCAAAGCCTGTAGTACAGATTTTGAGTCAGTGACCACAGCAATCTGTGTTGCCCTCAAATGTCCCTCGCCGAGTTGAGAGTCAATGACCTTTAGGGCTTCACAGACTGACATGGTCTCTGCATCAAAACTGCATAACTACCACATGGTCCAAAGATTTATACTGAGTAAGAGCCAAGAAAGTCGGTGTAGGCTCCATAGCCTGCTCTTCCAGAATCCATCAATGCCGACCCATCAGTTTTAATGAAAGATATTATACATTGTCATATTTTCTTCTTTGAGGCTTATATAATATTGTAACCGCTCTCACTATACAGTTGTCATGAAAATTATAACTGAGAAAAACACAAACTATTTTGTGAATTTATATTAGAAGTTTTACTTTAATTAGCTAGTTTGAATGATCAGATGACCGGAAATGCACTCCTATCTATGTCCTAAATCTTTCTCCGATTTTGTTGTTGAGAAGTACTGAATTATTGGGGCATCTTTTGGTAGTTTTTGCATTGTTTTAACTTTCCTTTTTTGGGGTAACTGGAATAATTAAAATTTGGGTCTATTCTTTTAGGTTATTTCGTCCCCTTTTTCTGGTATATTGTTTCAAAAAAAAAAAGTTATGATTTAAAATACCTGATAGTATGTTATCTATTCCATGCTACTTGGCGACTTTAAATGATAGCTTCCTCTACATCTTACTATAGCAGAGACCCCCCCCCCCGGGTCTTAAAGGTCCAAGGAGATTTGTTGATTAGAATGTTGACATTTATTTCTTAGATTTCTACAGTACTCTGTTCACCTTCCAAGCACATCTGAAGAGTTCATTTAATGTTTTCAATTGCCGTGAGTCTAACTTGTGTTGGTTAGTGGGTTTAGAGATTCATGTTGTTTTTTTTGTACTGTTACCATGTGTCAAGATACGTTCTTTTATAGTTCACAGGTCAGTAGTCCATTTTTTTTTTAAATTGGGAAAGTTAATAGGCCTATATACTAAATCAAGGGATGTAATTGATACCATCATTGGAGCCTGGAGGAAGAGCAGGAGCATTAATTTGATAAATGATGAAGAATTGACATAAAATAAGATTCGAAACAATATAGTATAAAAATATTTATTGAATTTCGTGTTCTTATGTAATTTTTTACACAAAATTACAGTTTTAAAAAAAGTACATACAATGGTTGTCTGAAAAAGGCTTGAAAAAAAATTCAAGCATAGCTCTTATATTAAAATTAATACACTGATTATATTATAAATGTTTAAAGTATACGCCGAGAATCAACTAATATATGAAAAGCAATGAAATAGAGCCAGTCTTTAAAACAAGCAAAATAAAAAATATACATTTTCAATAAAATCAAAGCTTATCTACGGGGAAAACCCCCAACATTAACGGCAATATATCTCAAAACTGTATGATTTATTTTCCTTTTTATATCGAAAGGCAAAAAAAATAAAAAAATTGGTACATTTTTATTGATTCATATTTTGTTAGGTACAATAAATGTATCAAGATTCAGTTTGATCCGAGAATGAATGTGGAAGAAACAGCGTGAAAAAAATTGTACCAGACAGTCAGAATAAGTAGATATAAGCTTTGTAAAAATACCAACTATTTGTGTTTAATATTTTAAAACATATGTCAACAGTTATTACTAGTTTACTTCAATAGCTTAGCACAGAATCAACTAGTATAAACAATAATGTTAAAAACATTTTACGATGTGCGATATTTTCTTTGTCTAAGTCCTTGTCAGGCGGTAAATTTAAAAAAAAATGTTTTGGTTTGTTTTAAGTTCAACCGATGTGCGCAACAAAAATAATTTTGCATAAAGTTACCTGAATAAAATAGATACTGAACTCTTCTTCACAAAATGGTAACAACATAACAATGGTTATACTACTACTACTACCACTAATATTAATATTATTACAATGCTAGAGTCTACTTTCTAAGTGTTGCCGTAGCAATATTTCAAAACTGATCTATCAATGACTTTAACATAGTATTAAGTAACGAAACAATAGTAAAAATATAATAGTAAAGTTCCTCTTTCAGACCTTGTGATCAATAGGGCAGATGATGTAAAGGTAATCTATTTCTGTGGCCTACGGTTAACGAGGGTGTAATGTGGCCAGCACAACGACCAACCACCTTTACATTTCCCCAACTAATGTCAATTATCCATTAGAACTGGGTGGACTCAGAGGCGCCCGAAATTAAAAATCCCAGTCTTCACCAGGGTTCGAACCCCGGTTCAGTAGCCAAGCACTTTACCGCTCGGCCACCGCACCTCCAACGAAACAATGCATGTCCTTAATATTTCATAAAATGAAATAAAATACATAATGAAACACGAGCAGCGCCATAAAGGACCCTTTTTGGTAAATATTCCCATCGACCCTCCCATCTCTATGCGTAGTTAATCTTTTATTCCGCGGCTCAATCCAAGAATGTCGCACATATTTGTTATATAATGCCGTTTATATGTTGTTTTTTTTTTTTTTTTTTAAACAGCTATACTTTCTTAGCAAATCAAATATGTTGGCTTATTATCATGTTCGACAAAAAAGTAAAGATACGTTCAACGTTCCTGATACATTCTAAATTCAGAGTGTACTTGTAGTTTTATTCCGCTTTCCTATTTTGTAAACGTACAAATGTTAAAGGTCATGGCACCAATTAATGAGAGAAAAAGTGTAGGTCAAGATACATTCATTCAACCTTTTTTTTATTTGAAAAAAAAAAAGAAGGGTGGTATTTCTACACTTAGTGCAAACGTTCCGGATCTGGCCCGCAGGCCGTATTTTAGGCATCACTGGTTTAAAGCAAAGATTTTTCTAAAGCTAGATCTATATACATTTTTTAAAATGTACTGAAACAAAGCCCCACCCATACCACCTCATTGAACTCTCCCTCACAAAAAGTTTAGATTATGATTCGCGTCCCTCACGAAAAACAAACTCTTCAATGTGTGAGAAAATTAACTTGTTGACAGTAATATTAAGCCCATGAAGGAAGAAGAGTTTTTATTGATTTTGGTTAGAGATGACAAACAAATCTGGATTAGGTCACCACTCTGTAAATAGAAAGCACCTCCTGAAATAAGGGATATAATAATTACTTACACTTAATAAAGAAAATTAACATAATATGCAAGCAAGTATTTATCATTTTCAATTGTGTTTTCCGTAATTTAATTTATAGAGAAGGTAATTGAAACTTTTGTTTTACCTTTGAAACAAATTAACATTTTTACCTGTATATGTTGTTTCTCGAATTGGTGAAGAACTTGTATCGACAGTTAGAACCATTCTTAAAAGAACACCAGACAAACTTGGATTGCCAGGACTGATTCTGTGTATATAGTGGTATTTGGTCTGAAATAAGCCAAAACAAAGAATATGATTTTTAATAAAAGCTATAAAAATGAATTAATTTTAAAACGTTTAACATGTCTAAATCTTGTCTTTCTATTACTTACAAATTATTTTTTTTAAAAATCACCCCTTCATTGAAAATGTTAATACCTAAAAAAATAAAACAACATGAGGTATGCGCTCTGGATTGTCGTCAGATGGTGCCGAGTTCGCACCTTACTCACCGCCTCCCCGCCGTCTTCTGGGAGGTTTGGGCTAAGATGTAATAATCTTCAATTCTAAAGTACAATCTGAAACATCTAAAACAAAACAAAATATTTAAATGTAATTTTTTATCACAAAACTTACAGAGTTGACAGGTACAGTCTGATTTTGGAACTCAATGCTACTATATACGTAGTATATGCCTAATTGGAATAGAAAAAAACTCTAGATTATATAAAAAGAAATAAAAAATGAAAATAAAATCTATCGACTATAAATTTAGATATTTTCTTATATACTTTATAGATAAAGGAAAGTAAGTTTCCGTTTCAGACCTTTCGGTCTATAGGGCAGATGATGTAAAGGTCTTCTGTTTCAGTTTACGAGGGTGTCATGTGTCCAGCACAACGACCGATCGCCTTTACTTTTTCTCAGAGCCGCCCAATCCTACCGAAATTAAAAATACCAGTCTTCAACAAGATTCGAACCCGGGACCCTCTGCTCGAAAGTCAAGCGCTTTGCCGCTCAGCCACCGCGCCTCCACTATCTATAGATAGGATTTTAAATACTCATTGCACATTTCTGTCGTATCTTCTATTCTAGTTTCACTAACGGGGTTTAACGTTCTCTGCTCTTTAGGACGTGTAGAGGACATAGATCTTTGTGATCTTTGTGTCAATGCCACACCTCCACTTTAGTCAAGTACAGTTTCTTTCCGTTGTTCGAGATACCAAACAAATATTTTTTTAAATTGATTTTTGTATTGTCATTTTAAAAGAAATAATAAAAACAAAATTTCAGTTTGATCCAAGATTGTGTGTCGGAAAAATAACGTGTACAAACTTTCTACCAGACAGACAGAAAGCAGATACAAGCTTTGTAAAAATCTTAAGATATTAACTAACACTTTTTTGTCACAATTTTTTAGCCAATCATTCAAAATTATGTGTTTAAGATACATTTCACATTTTTCGGAGACCGACACCTTTTTTTTTTTTTCATGTCACATGACTAGATTCATATGACTTTTGTCTAATGACAAGTGACGCCTGACTCGTGTCACATGACATTCTGACACGCTGGACAAAAAAAACCCAACAAAACTTATATTTAGTGTAATTGTATCAATTAGTTTGGATCAGCCATGCAATGGACATCTTTCACCAATACGAACGGTCACGTGATAATATTGATAAAACAACCCCAAAAATGTCACGTGATAACCGTTGTTGATTAAAAGTAGATCGTGATTTGTATAGGAGAGATAGAGAAGTGCGTGACTCAATGTTGTGTGTTTACGATTGGTGAATGAGGTCCATTAAATTTGCATTTGATCAACACTAGCAATAATAAAACTGGGCGCTTGTTTTTGTTTAACGCGCTTTCAAGCTTTTAGCTTTTTCAATGCGCTATGTTGCTATGACTTATTTGGACCCAGTTGGGAAAAGGGAGGGGGGGGGATAATTCAACTTACACCCTTACATCTGACAGGTACGATTTCTTTCCTTTGTTTGATACCAAACAAAATGATTAATTTTTAAAACTTAATTAACTTAATCAAGTAATTGGTTATTTTTTTTTTTAAATTGATTCTTATTTTGTCAACTACAAGAAATAATTGTGGGAAAGTTTCAAATTGTTCAGAGATTTGGGTGTGGAAGAAATAACGTGTACACACTTTTGACCAGACAGCCAGAGTAAGTTGATATTAAGCTTTTTTGTAGTATTCAGAAACAATACAATGACTTTAAAAGCAGAGTAAATGTTTATTTTTACACAGCTTACATCTACTCACTCTGTCTGTCTATTTGTCTTGTACAATCTAAGAAGGGAGCTTATTCTTGCAGTAATGAGATAAGCATGTTTGTTTTTATATCTTTTTTTATTATGTTATTTTATAACCTAAAATGAACGGAGGTTTAATAAAATGAATAAGGAAAAAGCTTATGCATCAAAAATCGCTTTAAATTAATGAACAGCTTTTGAAATAACTTACCAGTGTAAATAATTTTTAAACCATCAGATACTAAGTCCACTCCACTATTGTGTTCTATAGCTGGGTCATTATACATTGGGTCAACGTTTAACACAAAGTGTGTGTCGTTGGAATCTAGAAAAAAAATATAAGCAACTTTAAAGAGTATGTTATTCCTTATCAATGTATTCTTTTTACTTATATATATATATATATATGGGAAACGTGGTCGAGAGGCCAAGTGCGCTTGAACTTGGCTTGGAAGGGTTGCGTTTACGGAGTGCCTAAAGGCAGCACGAAATACCAACTCCTATATACCCCCCCCCCCCACTAGAGTCTACAAATGAGATTGGACCAAAAGCGCTCTGAGCATGCTATAAGCATGTAAATAGCGATATAAAAAAAAGCTATAATATATATATATATATACATATATATATATATATATATCCTCCTTCGTGGTCGAAGATAAGCACATATCTCATATCATATGGACTCAAAGATGACTGTTAAGTCCAATATTTACTTTGAAAGGGTAGGTTTGCTCTGGCATGGGTAGGTTTGGTCAGTTGCAGATAGGCCTGCTTATTCTCTCAGCTTTTTGTTAGTCTTTCATGCCACTCTCCTTTCTTCATATCTCGTGACTCCGACACTCTCAGAGTCACGCCATGAGGAGCGATCGAGAGCTAGTACTTCCCTGCCGTGAATGTCAATATCACATTCCTTGAAGGAGCTCTTAAGGGTGTCTTAATAGCGCTTGTATTGACCCCCCCCCCTCTGAAAGCGCTTTTAAGCACACAACTCCCTGTACAGAAGTCGTTTGGGAAGGCCATTGTCTGGCATGTCCCGCCTAACGAAACTGGGACTTTTTTACTGTAGCATTGATACTGTTCATGCTAGACAACTTTAGGATTTCAGTTTCTGATATGTGGTCAGACCAATGCACCTTATGTTTTTTCCTTAGACATCGTAGCTGGAAGATGTTAAGCTTTTGAAGTGGGGGGTATTGTAAGGTCCAGGACACTAATGCACATAAGAGTGACGGGAGCACTACAGCACTGTAGACTTTCAGTTTTGTGGACATGCTGAGTCCTCTCCGTTGCCACCTTATGAGACTAAATATCACTGGCATAGTAAGATAACCCATAAGAAATGCATTTATAGTAGATTTTTGTCTTTACCTTGACCTGGTACATTCGTCTGCATAAGTCTTTTGTGAGCTGATATCGGCAATTTTTCTTTTTTGAAACTGAAAACTGAAAACATATTGGTACATCATCATGGTAGATATCGTGTTGGTTGGAATTAAGATTATGTATGGCAGTGCTTACTAAACAGTAACAAATCTCGTTACAGTTTAACCTTTTGTTTTTAGTTCAGTTTTAGCTAATAAACTTCTTGCATAAAAAAATGACTTACGCTCTTCATTTGTGAGTACTTGGCTTGCATTCAAAATCTGTTAAATTTAGTGTTATTAAATAAGTATATAATATAAATATAATATATTATAACTGTTATTTTACTCATTCTGATGCTTGTCTAAGCTTTTAACTATTACTAACTCAGTGTAGCTTGGGTTATCTTAATAACTGAAATGTTGAAATATTTATTTAAGATTTATATGCAGCTTTAAAAAATAGTTATGATTTGGTTAATGAAGCATACTAAGCAAATTATTGCGTTACGAAGGAATGTGCAGATATAGTCATCATAGTCGATTGATATCTATAAACTCTCTAATTGCCTTTTGAAAGCAGAAATTCTTTTTTTTTTGTGGCGCATAATAAAACGTTTACAAAATAGAATACTTGTTATGAACTTGTGAACAATAATATAATACTAATATAATAATAATATAATATAATAATAAGGCAAGTCTGTCATTCGAGCATAAAAAACAAAGGAGAAATGCGTTTAAAGAAGAGTGCAGCATTGTACGTGGATGTGAGACCCATCTGTGATCCACATATTTTGCCTCTCTGAAGTAGACAAAGCATTTGTCAGTAGTGTCTATTTTCAATAAGTTATCAAGCATTATAAACAGAATTGGAGACCCATAGGCAAATTGTTGAAGACAGGTGTATAAAGCGATAAGAACTAATATCGCTCCCCCAACCCCAAAGACCATTGTCATAATTATTTAGGCATGTATAAATAAAATTCTTTATTAATTCAAACAGCTTTTTAAAATTATTGGGTTTCTCGTACATACTAGGTTTGTTCAATTTTTCTAGTTATAAGTACAAATGCCTACATAACAATATATATATATAATTTTAATAATATTTTCACCAATGTGTGGGATAGTTATACTTATGTTTACTAAATATTAATGGGATAATGTTTTAAACCAACCAGTTCCATAAGAGTGGATAACTCTTGTTCATTTTCAGCACAACATTTATCTCTGGCATCATTTGAATATGTGATTGTTATCTTTCTTTCTACAGGATGTCCAGTTGGTAAGACCAGCAGTGAACAATTTAAACAGATCTCAAATCTTGACTTTGACGAGACTGTATTCTACGTTAATAGAAAACGTAATTTAACACTGTTAGCATTATGTATAAAACCAAACAAGTATTATTCAGAGCCGGGAAAGCACCTTTGTCGTACGATATTAAAACGCTAGTATTCTAAAACTAATGTACACCTAAGGAGTGAATCTCGGACAGAAATATTTGGACATTCTCTATTCACATAATAATATCAATCTTTGTGTACGTGTGTGTGTTGAAAGGCTAAGTATGCTTGAACTTGGCTTATCTATGTAGGGGGTCTGAGGTTCGATACCCGATTCGAGCATAGTTGTGTTTACTAATCGCCTAATGGCAGCACGGAAAACCTTCTCCCAGATACCCCCTCCCCCACCCCAACTGATCCACAAATGAGATTGGACCATAGCGCTCTAGCCTCCATGGGATGACATTCATAGATAATAGGTTATTAAAATATTCACAATAAATGGAGATTTTAGTTAAAACCTTGCTTAGCAAAATAACAAAACAAAAAAAAAAACAGGTTTCCATACCCTCACCCTAGTATATATCTCGGCACACCTTTTTGTTTCTTTTAGAAGGAATCAAATTTCAAGATGAAAGGTTTTTCCTTTAAAGTCACAACATAAAACGTCGAGGTGTGAGAGTGGATTCCCTCTTTCAACGCCATCCACATCAGGATTTGTTTTGTTATCATGTTTCACGTGCTGCTATCTACGACGTCCCGAGAGACACATTTTTTTCCTATGCAGATTCTCATGAAACTAAAAAGGCCGATCCTTACTACACACACATGATCATAGGTTAGGCATTTGTAATGGCCAGACTATGCAACGTTTTAGCCTTTATCCTACTTCTGGAGTACCATCTTCGATTCAGAACCTCCTTTAATGTTTGTCCTCCGTGAGGGCCTATCCTGTACCTCCCCCCCCCCCCCCAACTTTTGGTATCAATCTGGAAGAGGTTCGGTTAGGGCACACTTCTCTTTGCAGGGCTTCATCGTTGGTGATTCTCACTTTATAGCGACCTTAATTGTAGAAAGAATTCTTTCCAAGCTCATACATATTTGTCGTCATTCTTGAAACTAGATCAATTTAATGCTCACAATAGATCACATGACTATAACACGCGACGAAAATTTCTTGTATACGACATATAGGCTTAATCAACTGCACCCGTCACACATATCTTCTGCACCCGTCACACATATTCTCTGCACCCGTCACACATATTTTCTGCACCCGTCACACATATCTTCTGCACACGTTACATATTTCTTCTATACGTCACATATTTAGCTACACACATCGAGCATTGTTTCTGCACATGTCAGGCAAATGCCTTCATTTATGCCCATAATACGCCGCATGGAAATATTCTTAAGAAATGTAGTGTTCTGAAATGAGTTGAGTTGAAAGACTTGCTGCTTACTATTTCGTTGGTGATTACATACTATTGACATGAAATTATTTATTTTACAACACAATTAGTAGTTCAAGTATTTGTCAGTGACTCACCGCTTGTTCATTTTTAATGGTCAGTGTCACTAGTAACAGTGCAACAAGAGCTATTACAAATGATGTTACTGCTGCAATCAAGAATAATCTATAAAAAAAAAAAACAACGTATAAAGAAGAATTAATAGAAAAAAAGACATTCACATTTTTATAAAGATGTTTATGTTTCATGTTTATGTCACGACTAGTTTCTACAATTGTTGTTTTTTTTTACTCTTAAACTTGTACTACTGGGAGAGAGGCGCCTTCTATATTTTTTTGATTTTGTTCGCTACGTCATAAAGTCCGGTAAGATTTATTGGTCATTCTTTGTTCAGGAGGCAGTTCACCCACATAGTTTAAATGAAACGGATGGTGTGTTTGGCCCGTAAAAGATTCTCTGCTTGTTTAAACTTGAGGGCTGTATAGCTGTATTATTACTGCTGCCATGGACTTGTTGTTCTGTAAAATTTGTGGACCCCTTTTAAGGTTGAGTTGATTCGTTTGTTTTATCTTCATTATATTTTCTAAAATGGTTTTACTATTTCTAGTCTTATAATAGACTTTGATTCTTGTGTGTATTTCTTTTGAGCTGCCACGGTTGGAGTTGTTTCTGGACTAACATTTCTTTGCAAGTGTCGGCGTTGCATTTTCTGCTCAGAAGTTTCTGTTACAGTCTTTGAGTGTTATTGAGAGTATTGACGCTCATTGTTGGCGTTGAGTGTCAGTACAGTACAGAAGAGTTTATGCCAGTTGTGGATCAGTTGAGGTACACTCTTCGCCTTACATGTGTGGCAGGATTGGTTTGTTGGACGCAAGGAGAGTTGGTTGTTCATTTTATCAAGATTTGTTGACATTAACAGTACTTCTTATTATATCATTGCCATGTATTCTGAAGAAAAACGCCAGAGAAGAAAAGCAAGGCCCACGACACTAGCTCCAGCTGGAATAACCTGCCCATTCCGGGCCCGCATAGGTCTCAACAGCCACATGAGGAGGTATAAAACCCCAGTGCAAAGCCCTCAGCCCCCCTGGACGACAAAGTGGTCATCATCGAACCACGATGGACGAACTAAACTTACATACTTCTTATTAATTATTCATATCATTAACTTCGATTATATACCTTCATTATCATCCTCGAAATAAACCTCAAAATATCCATCGTTTTATTGAAATCCATTTGGTCACGTGCTATTTCATAGAATGTCAGAGGCACGGGAAAATGAACCATGGCTTAAAAACACAACCGTGACAGTGTATAGTTAACTGTTTTGCACTGGTGTGCCAAGCTGGCTTGCAGTTCAGTTATGTGTGTGTGCACTGTGTTGTTGTGAATTGTTTTAACATTCTAGTTCAATAAAAACTTGAAAAGAGGCATGCTTCCCGAGTATTCTATATTAAGTTACTACATGTTGTCTTAGAATATTTTTTTTTAATTTTTACTGTAATTAGGTTCATCTATGCCACACATGTTCATAATGTCAAATTTTGCACTCTAGCCAAACAAAAATCATAAACTGGTTGACGATAGTGTCATGTGGCCAGCACAACTACTAACCTCTTTCAGTTCCCAGGTACACATTAGAGGTGGGTGGACTCAAGGGGGAGGCGTACAAAAAAACAACAACAACCGAGGTTCAAATCCTACCTTTTACCGAAATTCAAATTAGAGACTCCTCATTTCGAAAGTCAAGAGCTTTTTCCACTCTTACCACAAAGTCAAAGTTCTTGTTACGACAGAAAGTGCCATCGTCTATAAGAACTGATTGGGTTACGAAGCGTATCTTTTAAACACGATAAAAATATCAAAGCTGCTTTGGACATCCTAATAATATAAATAAATTAATAGATTGTACTTATCAAAAACTTAAGCTTTAACCTTTGATCATTTGATTACACAAATTTTCCTTACCATTTTATCATAAAATGAATTTCAAAACGAGACATTGTCTACGTGTTAAACACATCGTACGTAACATAGTTTATTGAATCGAAACCTAAATGTACTACTCACCTTTCTCTAAGTGCTGAGACTTTGCTTTTCTTCTGGGGAAAATGTATGTCATGTATGAAAATAATCAGTTAAAAATCAATATGTCATTATTTTGTTCTTTAAATTGAAATCCTTTTGTGATAAACATTTTTCTCGACATTTTAATCTTTCGTTCTTAGTTCTTTTAGTTCAACTATGCAAAATCTGCTAACATACGGAATAACTTGTTGGCTAGGCAAAGTTTCATCTAAAATCTAAGCTATTGCAACGTCTAGAAAACATCATAAAAAGGGCATCAAAAAACACTCTCACAACATTACTTTATTTAAAAGAAATTTTGAACAAAACTGTCTAAGAAAAATAAAAATATCTTGGAAGACAACGGCCACCCGCTCCATCAGACCTACGTCAGGTCGTCGCGAAGTGGGCGACTGATGTCAATGAAAATAAAAAGAGCGGTACAAAACTCGTTCGTACCTCACTCGGTCAGACTATATCAACGCCACTCGTTGACCAGGAAACATGGAAAGGACCAAGATGATTGTTTGTAGTCGCTGAATTAACTCTTTATGTTGTGTCTGTTCTAAAATCTATGAGCTTAGCCAAGCCAAATGGGGGTTTTGAGTTTAAACCCCTCTCCTGCAGATGGCTTTTTTTTTGCAAGTTTAAAATTTCTACAGATGGTTTTGAGTTTAAAATCCCCCTACAGAGCGTTTTGAGGTGGAAAACCTCTATCTTCAATATTATTCTAAAGCAAACTACAGATACCAAATTCTATGATTGTAGCTAAATAGGGTTTTTAATTTAAAAAAAACAACAACTCCAGAGATTTTTTAGTTTAAAACCCCCAACAGATTATTTTGACGATAAAACTTCCCTTTTCAATATAAAACTTAAAAGCAAAGTAAAGTCAACTAATTCCAAGAGCGTATTCAAGAGAGGATAGACTAGATTTACATGTCAATTTAAAATAGATCTGTAACGGAACATTTTGGCTAATTTTGACCTTTTTTTATATAGCCGTAACCTCCCTACTTGTAAAAATAAAAATAGAATATATTTAAAATATAGATTCTCTGTTCCATGGTAAATATGAAGTAAATACTTAGCGTTTTTATCCATGAAGGTAATAGCATCATCGGTAAATGCAATTTATTGTGTCATAACAGTATTGATTGAGGCGCGGTGGCTGAGCGGTAAAGCGCTTGGCTTCCGAACCGGGGACCGGGGTTAGAATCCTGGTGAAGACTGGGATTTTTAATTTCGGGATCATCGGGCGTCTCCAATTCCACTCAGCGCTAATAAGTACCTGACATTAGGTGCGGTAAAGTAAAGGCGGTTGGTCATTGTGCTGGCCGCAAGGACACCCTCGTTAACCGTAGGCCACAGAAACAGATGACCTTTACATCAGCTGCCCTATAGACCACAAGGTCTGAAAGGGGAACTTAACTTTACTTAACAGTATTGATTAAAGAATTAGGGCGATATTCGGATGGCTGCCTGGTCGTGTGGTATGCGCATTGGGCTGTTCCTAGTCCCCACCGACGTAAAGTTTGGAGAAGAAAATGTGAATGTCAAAATTTGATACCTACCTTATGAATTCATTACTTAAAAGTTTTGATCAAAATCCCCTGACTAAAAGCGGGATCGACAAATCACACTATAGACGATAGAAATCTCACCCTTAAGACTGCTTTTGGTTAATTGTCTGATAATTCCGGTTTAGCAAGACAGTCAAAAATAAATATCTGTTGTTATAATGAGATACGTATGAACCATTTGATTGATTGTTAAAAGATGAAAGTATTCAACAGAATTGAAAGATGAACTCATTGAGACATATTAGCAGTTATCAACTTCCTATGATCAAGCCACCTGCAAGACAAAGTATCAAGGGAAAAAATACAAGTTTCAGATGCTCTTTCAGATTTGAAGTTTTTTCCTAGCCTGCAGGACGGCTGTGGGAAAAGGGGAGGGGGGGCAGATTGTAAATCCGGAACCGTCTAGATTAATAAAAGATAGTCCAGAGTGCATACCACTCAAACAGACATATTACAGTAGTAAATATTTGCGTCGACATTGACAAACAAAATGGCAAAATAGTCATCGTGACGTGAACTTCTTTCAATCAAATTGTTCACCATCTTCCAGACAAATATTTATAATTTCCGTACAGGCGGCTAAATGACTGCCACGTCATTGTCTTAAGGTCTCAAGCATTTAAAAAAAATATTTAGATACGCTTAATCTACGACTTAAAATTATAAATTTTTAAAACATATTTTTATAAAACAGTATTAATATTTTTCTTACCGGTACACAAAAGCTATTTACTATCCTTGTGTCATGAAGATCATCATCAGTTTTCCTATGAGTGGATATCCATTTGTTTTTAAGCATGTAAGAAAACAATTATTCACATAGGTGTAAAGTGTTTTTGTAACAAAAGTAATATCATTCAACTAGCTTCACAAGTAGAAGACATTTTAATAATAAATATAAGCGACTAAGGTAATTTTTTTTCTGGAACGTGCTTACGTCAACAAACCGTTGAGTAAATGTGTCGAGATTATGGTCACGTGCTCTTCCGGAATGGTCAGAAGCGAAAGTACATATCAAAGATGTAAGGAAATGACTACAATGACTGTAGTTTTGTAAACTATATTACAAAAATGTTTTAGATTTTAAATTAGAATATGTGAAGAGAAAAAAAAGAATAATGTATAAATAATAAGTACAAAAAAAATTAAACTTGTTGCTCTAAATCCAATCACTTACATCTATAATGTAGTAATTATTACAAAGCATAAAGTATAAACACAGCATAGAATTTGGGGGTCATACATTTACGAAAACTATTGCAGTCGACGAAACGTGTAGTCCACTGTGCAAATTATGAATGGAATGGTAGAGATATAAACAGAGATGTATTTATTATCTCCCTTTACGTGTTGAATGACTTTTTGTTTTGACTATTTTTAACGTCTACTCGATCTTACTTAAAAATTGAAGTGTAATCCCCCGAATATTATTAGATATCTTTTTTATCAGGTTTAAGTCGAGAAATATCTGCCACTGAGTTGGAACTAAGATTATTCGCCATGTTAGCCCGCCTGTTTATTTTTTTTTTTTTTATCTTGAAAAAAAAGGGTAAGGGGGGAATAAAATTAGCCTCGATTTAAGCAAAGGTCTAAAATCAGTGAACCATAAGTGTAATGAAGAAAGAGGCAACACATGCCCATGGGGACAGGTTAATTTTTTTATATTAAAAATAACTCTTTTTGTTTACAAGATTTATTTTTCTTAAAAATATATACATATTATTCATATTTTAACCATTTTTTATTTTTATTTTGTCGACCCCCCCCCCTTTTTTTTTTTCTGATTCAGTGGGGTAAGGTGGGGGAGGGCGTTTGCATGCATCTACCGATAATCAGTTCACAAACAAAATGCAGTCAAATATATTTATGTTATTTATTGATATTTTAACCAATAGTTTCCCACATCTCTTTATAACGCTTCAAACTAAATCGATTATAAATAAGAAATGAAAGAGTTTTCGGTGCCACGAAGGACCCAGGAAGTGGGGATAGATGCCATCGCCCTCACTCTCGACAGGTTCGCTCCCTTTTTTTTGTCACTGTCAGGGGATAGATTGTGCTAATATTCTAAATCTAGCCACCCATCATGGGCTTCGAAAATAAAGACCACTAAGGTATATAAAAAGTATTTAGGCCTAATGCATGTAGATTGACGATCTGTTCATTTAGTATATTATAAATAACATAAGAAATACAAGAAACGTATCCTGAATATAAAGCTTTTCCTAAACACCGACCAAGTCCTCACCTGGATCGGGAAAATCCATTGCGTATTTATTTATAGGAACAATTCTCAGCATTTGGAATTTAACAATGATCGTTTCAATGCTTTATTGTTATGCCAAGTTAATAAGTCAACCATGAGAAAACATTGTGGCAAAAATGTTATAGTTGTTTGTTTTTTTAATGAATGAAAAATCCAGAGCAAAGTCGGGTAAATCATATCTAGTATTTTTTTAAATGGCCTTCAGTCGCGAAACCATTATGTATCATCTCAGTCTTAGAAATGAGATGAATGCCTGGGCATTAGCTGTGGTCAGAATGATGTCTCCGACACATCCGTTCTCCCCTCTCCACGCAGCTGATGTATCCAAAGGAACGGCAAGTGTCGATACAATTTGAAATGAGCGTCGTCTCAGGCTCTGCCAGGGTATAGCACTGAGTGGTAAAATTGTCTTAGGGTCAGCGGCTCCTAATTTTCCGCAAGGGTTTACGCCCGAAGACATAGCCATGATTTTGGTATAGCTGCCTAGGCAGCAGATATTTGAATTCCGTTTTGCTTCTCCTAGTTGGGTAGCCAGCCTTGGCTAACAAGCTCCTTCTGCCTAAAGCTTACTGGTTAAGGCGCCAGTTACTCGCCTTCGCACCTTCTCCTAAGGAAGACCAGGAGTTGGACTGGTTGTGAAAGGCTTTTTGAGACTCAAGCCATTGGAAGCATTTTATAGGTAATGAAGTGCCTGTATCCAATACCACATTCGGCAATGACAACCTTTCAAATGTAACTATGTGAGTATGTGTTTGTGTTTGTTTGTGTATTTATTAAAAGGTTTGAAGTTGAAATGTTTACATAGCGTAAAGGTTTAGAAAAACAACACCCCCATCCACAGCCTTTTCCATGTTCTGGAACCGTTAGCCTAGTGCATATAGCACAATGGGCTAAATAGTTTTGTAATGGTCGTGCTTGTACATTTTAGTATCGCGTATCTTTTGATTTGTTACAACAGCAAATGTCAACAAGAGTCAGGAGAATTTCAACTATTTTAAAGTAAGAAAGTCGAGAAGAATCCTGCAAGAGGAGACGTTTTGAAATGTCTTCTTCAGTAAGTTTTGAGTTGATATTGTGGCAAAAACCTCTCGCGAAATGTATGTCAATTTTAAAATATTTAAATCCGCTAAACGTTGGTAATAATATAATGTTACTTAGTTAATAACAAAAAGTATCGGACCTAATTTTCTCCAAAGAACCTTAAACGTTAGAGTCAGCAAGAGATATTTATTTTATTTTCAATTTATTAAAAAGTTCTAATATATTATTGTCATATTTATAAAAACGAAATTCAAATATCCGAAAAGTGGAAGTGATCACGATATAAACAAGTACTGTTGTTAGTAAATAAACATTTTAAATTATAAAACGGGTAAAACCAGACGTATTTTAATTGCATAGTATGAACTTGTTAATTTATTGCTCCAACCTGGACATTAAGAGGTGTAAATTGGGACATTTTTTTTACTAAGTTTTTATTAATTAATTTTGGCTATAATGCGTTTCTAATAAGAATTCAACAGTTCAACGGCGCCTGCTCTGAAAGTTTCAGTATAAACAGCGGAGTTAAACAAGGATGTGTCCTGTCCCCAACTCTCTTCGAAATACTCTTTTCACTGCTTAGCCACCATGCGTTTAACAAATCCAAAGAAGGCATCCATCTCCATTTCAAATTTGATGGCAAGAGCCAGAACCACCCTCGTAATTCCACACATCTGGAAAACTTCAGAGATCATACCAGTGCCTAAGAAACCAAAAATAGATTGCTTAAATGATTTCCGCCCAGTAGCACTAACACCTATTGTTATGAAATGTTTTGAAAAATATATGCTTAAACAACTTGTAGCAAAAGTCAATAACAGCCTAGACCCTCACCAATTTGCATACAAAGCAGCTAGAGGAACTGAGGATGCCATTCTATTGCTTATGGACCAGCTTTATAAGCATCTCGATATACCCAAAACATATGCACGAGTCCTCTTCGTAGATTTCTCCTCGGCTTTCAATACCATACAGCCACATCTAATGATAAACAAACTGAGTAACTTAAATGTAAGCCCTTACTTACAAGCATGGGTTCTAAACTTTTTAATCCAACGGCCCCAGTATGTTAAAGTCAACAACACCTAATCGCCAACTCGAGTACTATGTACGGGTGCTCCACAAGGTTGTGTACTTTCTCCTGTACTATACACTCTTTACACTAATGACATAAGAAGCATCTATGACTCAGTTAAACTCATTAAATTCGCTGATGATACTGCTATAGTCGGTCTTATTTCAGGAGACGAAACTCAGTATCGAAGCTCGATAGAAGAGTTTACAAACTGGTGCACCGACAACTTTCTAGAACTGAATGTAACAAAAACTAAAGAACTTATAATAGACTTTAGAAAGAAAAAAACAAACTATACGTGAACTGCAAATAAACACTACATCTATAGAACAAGTAAAGGCATATAAATATCTAGGCGTTATCATCAACAACAAGCTTTCATGGGAAGACCACCTTGGAACTCTGACAAAGAAAACAGCCCAGCGACTCTTTTTTCTATACAAACTCAATAGCTTTAAACTAAATAAGAAGATTCTTGAGACATTTTACGGCGCGACTATACAAAATCTGCTAACATACGGAATAAATAGTTGGCAAGGCAACGCCTCATCTAAACTGTTGCAACGTCTAGAAAACATCATTAAAAAAGCATCAAAAGTTACACTCACAACATTACCACATTTAAAGGAACTTTTTGAACAAACGTGCCTAAGAAAAATGGAAAAAATCTAGGAAGACAACGGCCACCCGCTCCATCAGAACTACGCCAGGTCGTCGCGAAGTGGGCGACTGCTGTCAATCAAAACAAGAACGGAGCGGTACAAAAACTCGTTCGTACCTCACTCGGTCAGACTCTATCACCGCCACTCATTGATCAGGGAACATGAAATGCACCATGATACCTGTGTGTAGTCGCTGAATGAACTTTTTATGTTGTCTGTTGTATTTATGTGTATTTTTCTGTTGTGTTGTCTTTATATGAGAAAAGAGTCCTTGTAATCACAACAAATTTCCGTAAGGATCAATAAAGCAGTCTTAGTCTTAGTCTTAGTATGGTATTTGCGGACAATGCAACGGTAGTGGCACACTCACAAAAGGAGCTTCAGTCATTAATGTCCCGCTTCTCTCAGGCCTGTAAATAGTATGGCTTAACCATTTGCACGAAGAAAACAAATGTTATTAGACCACCCTCTACAGTACCACCCTCCAATCCTCATTGACGATAACAAGCTAGATGCCGTAAACGAATTCTACTACCTTGGATCTATAAGTCAAGATGACATGTCTCTAGAAGAGGAGATAAAAAAAAGCGCATAGGAAGGTGGCCTCGACCTTCGCTTGACTCAGACCAAGAGTTTGGGAAAACCAGAAGCTCTCTACAGTGACCAAAATGAAGGTCTTCAAGGCATGCGTTCTGAGTAAGTTTCTATACGTTAGTAGTCAAAGCAAGAGAGAAAACTAAACTCATTTCACTTGCCTCCTAAGGATCTTGAAAATCACATGGCAATAGTGTGCAATACTGAGATCCTCGCGCGAACGGGTCTTCCCAGCATCTTGACAGTCTTCAGGCAACGCCGCCTTTGCTGGCTCGAGCATGTTCGGCGGATGGAGGACAATCGCATCTCAAAAGTCATTTTTTACGGGCTACTCGCGTCTGGTTCAAGAAAAACCGGTCGCCCCCACCTTCGCTATGTGGATGTAATAAAATGGGAACTCAAACAGTGAATATTGATACTGGCCGTTGGGAAGACATAGCCCTAGACCGCACTACGTGAAGTGAGATAGTGACCAAGCAAGCAATGGATAGTGAAAAAACATGGGCCTCAGCTCTGGAAGAAAAAAGTGTCATACGAAGATTGGCCGGCTCCTCTACCATCAAAGCGAAAACCACCTTAACCTTCGATATATAAGTGGACCGTGGACGGGAGTGTCTCTCCAAAATAGGGCGTCACAGTGACATGAAAAAGTGTTCTACAAGATGAACCATGGCTGTTCTACGACTGAAAGGGCCAACTAATAAGAAAATGGTGCCTGCTCTTCTTAATTTCTATTTTCTGCGACGATGTGGCCCGCAACATGAGTGTGGAGAATTTATTTTGCCTGCAGGATGAATTTTGAGTTTCACTGATCCGGATTATATGTGAGGCTAATATTCTTTTTTCCTTGTTTTTAAAGTACCGATTTGAAGATGTTCATTATGATAATTTTACATTTATGAACAATGTTTAGTTTGAAAATTTAAAAAAAGCTTGTTTTTATTCTTTCTTTTGTAAAAATAATATCTATTATTCACGCAATGGTGCCGGAAATTTCCAATGCAAGTACAGTTTGTATTTGTCAAATCGTCTAGAAAAAGGTTTACATTAATTGCGAGTACACTTCAAGTTTGATGTCATCATATGATAAGAACTATAGATATAGTAATTGGCTGCTCCGACTTGTCAAGACAGAGACTTTATATTTTAGCTACATTTAATGTGGGGTCAACTAGTTTACGTAATTGTTATTAAAATAGAAAATGTTCACTTCGGTGTCTACTTGGGCCCCGATTTTGTGCATTATTCCATCGTCATCCCGTTGTTGTTGTTTTTTATAATAAATAAAACTTAACGATTCTAAGGTTTGAAACAAAAAAATGTCGAACTATTATGAGGAACTTTTAAGTTCTGCTCAATACACAGCAATCGAAATAGTATTATAAGCTAACACATGACAGTCTAAAACGATATTTAGGTATAACCAAAATAAAAAAAAACATTTTCGCTTTTAGAAAAAAAAAACTAGACTTTTTAATTTCTTTATATAAATAATGTCTAATCAGTAACAACAACATACATGTGAACACTAGTTTTATTTCTTACCTGGCATATTCAGTCCTAAATTCTCTGTTCTGAAAAATTAGAGCATACTGTTCTAAAATTAACAATGTCAAGGACGCTAAAACTACAATGCTGTCAACTAAATAATATAATAATCTTTAAAACATAAGAGTTTTTTTTTTATTTAGTCACGGAATTGTAAAAAAAAGCGAACAAAATATCGCATAACGTTTTAACAAACATGTATTCTGTACATCTGATTGACTAAAAATCTATCCTTTTATAGTTTTCAGCAATAAATTAAAATATCTAATTTATATAACTAAAAAAAAATAATCTGTAAAAAAAGTAATAAATTGTACTAGTATGAGTTTTCTCAAACATTACTTAATGTTATATTTTTACTTACTTCGCTGAGTTGTAAACATTTTCTGTCATTCTGTAGAAAAAGTTTAGTTGTGTTAATTTGTTGGCTAAATATAATACACTTGATAACAACTAACTGCAATGCAATAATGCCAGACTTGTGAAACTCTTCAGCAACAGACTCTCACAGAACACACCTTACACACAATACAATACAAACTGGTTAGCTGCTCTGCTACAATCCGTCGACGCCTGTTCCACAATACTTCCTACAGGTCAACTCGGACTCCAACTGAGTAGGCAGAGCGGCTTTAAGGTTCCGATGTGGTCAGGAAGACAAAAGTTGCACTTCTATCATAGTTGTTCCGCCAGTGGTAATCGCCGACACAGCAAACCGCAGCATCAGCAGACATGTACAGTTACTAAATCATCTGATCATCAAGAAAGTCGTCACATTACCTGTTCGCTCCGTCGAGACATGAGAACTGCAGGTATCAATGAAATTTTGTGGCAGTAAGAAGCCCAAGACCGGACAGCATATTAGAAACAGACTGAGCGTGCTGGAACGAATCTTGCCGAGAGCAAAAGAAATGAAGCGGCCTTAGTCAAGAGAAAGAAATGAAAGCTGCACCATCATCTATCCCTAAATCAGACGCATACATTAGCACGAACTGTGGCAATCTTTGCAACTCCAGGCTTGCCACACCGGATTCTGCCCCGTCTCTGGAAGAAACTAAAACCAGTGACTCATCTCGGAGCATCTATTCTCTTAGGAGACAGAAGGAGCCATATATAACCAAGTTAAATAATTTTTAGTTGATAAGTCAATTCTGTTTGAAAAAAATATTTCACATCTTTGTTACTGTGTAAAATTTTTAAAATATAGCGTTCACGATGAATAAGACAAATTATCATCGAGCTTATTTGGAATCGGAGCCATGGCTCTGAAAATCACTGGAGTTAAAACAGAAATGTTGTTTGTTTCTCTTCAAAACAAAAAAAAAAGATCAGTGGTTCTGTTCTTTTCGAAAGTAAGTTTATTTTTTTAATTTCTAGCGAGGCATCTTGCGGTTATTTCAGCAGTTATGGCGCTACTCAGACCACTATCATCTTACTTCTGTATAGAAATTCTCACCTTGTTCTAGATCTACACATTTTCAACTGCTTTTGTAAAAAAAAAATGTTGTGTTTTTTTCTCTACATCCCAACCAATTCAATAATTTAAAACATTCCATATTTTCCATTGTTACCCCTGGAGTAAAACTTACAAGTATATTGTAAAATATTGTTATAAAAATCATCAATTTTGAACTAACCGGTTTGCCGTCTATAGATGCATACTCCAACTGTATATTTTCTTTTTTACCTGGAACATTATTCGTAGCTGTAGGATTTCTGCAACACAAAAGATGAAAGTGAATTTCAATACGAGAAATCTGTTACTGATAGAGAACTAATTGTTTTGGATACCGGAATAACAATAACAACTAATCTCATTTTCGCTTGCTTTACTACATAAGGAAGAATTTTAGTTAATCTCATTATTTTCATCTGACATAGGCCTAATAAGTACTATTGTATGATTTAACACATTACAATAAATGAAAAACTGTTTATTGAATCGACCTCAAAAAAATACGAAAGAGACCAAATTAACCTTACATTATTCAATACAAATGCATTAAACATGTTTGTGGTAAATGTGTTCCTTTTACAATACATAACAACGAAGCTCAGATCTCTTGATTGTTGTTTTTTTTTTATGTATCACATTAAGCTGATGTAATTGTATAGCCCCGTTTCATTTCTCATCTAAGAATCCTCCCACTTACATATTGTTACAAACCCAGTGGTGACACAGATGGTCGTAGGCTGTGTGTATTTTTAGCCTACGCAAATCGCCAAAGTCCAGCGCTAGACGAGCAGTCAACCGTGACAAGAGACAGTACACGCCAGTTCGGCAACGACCTGTGTGTAAATATTACGCACGCAAGTCACAGCGATTGTTATCAACCTGAGTCGTCAAGCGACGTTCCATCCTGTTCTGGAAGGCCAGTAGAGACCCTATATAAGAGCAAGTGTAGTTGAGACACTTCACGTTACCTCGCAATGTGACCAGTACGAGGCGAAGTTTGTAACAGCACGGTGTGTGAAGTCAGGCGGAGCAAGGATAGGTTTTTGGACAGCTAGTGTAATGTTGTTGTCAACTGTACAGTGTTGTAATTTTGAAATTAAATTGCTACTGTTACTTTGGAGCCCTGAGTTGTGAGGTTCTTTACGTTCGTTGTGTCGTGTGGTGCAGTTTGAAAAGAGCCTGAGTAGTAGAGATACGTAACAATATAGACAGTTTTTCTTATACTGACATAGACCATAATGATTAGACAAAGATGTGCGCTGGAAACAACCCTTAGTAATTGTACTCACTCATTATGTCATGGATATTAAGATGATTCATAGATATTCACAGACAATACCCAGAATAGAAGTCCATTGTCTAGAAGTCAATGCTGATGTCTCTTTTAAAGCTCCCATTGCTATTGGTTATAATTTGTATTTTTTTCGGCATATTTGCATACCATGTAAAATTCTTACGATGCTATAGAAAGATCATAGGCGTCTCTTACAAAGACTGCATCACGCATGAAGAGATTAGAAACATGATTAATATAGCCATTGGACCTTCCATCGGGGAACAGTTCCAGGATGAAGAAAAAGTGGAAGACTGAGAAAGCGATGGAAAGACAACATCAAAGAATGGACGGGCCTGTCAATGCAGGGCTGCCGCTACCTATTGTTCGATGTGTGCATTCCACCAGGCGGCCGAATGTAAGGGGCGGCCAAATCATTATTTCAAGATTATTTTATTTTAATTCTAATTATTCCATTATCCTTTGAAAACTTGAGGGGGGGGGGGGGGAGACGATATTCGTACAATAAGTTATTTTGGAAACTTTACACACAAAAAAAAAAGTGGCGCGCGATGGATTCCCATGGGTTTTGGCCTTAAGCGCCGACTCTACCTGGCCTTGAATTTTCGCGGGTTGTTTGCAATATTTGTTTCGAATTGAATAGCCCGCCCTGTAAGTAGATCTAGTAATTAGAAAGTCAATTTTAAAACATTGTCACTATTATTTGAAATGACTGTTAGTTGAAAGTAGAATATTTTTGTCCGATTATAGAGTGTAGATGTAGATCTACAATAAGTTCATTTGTGTTCCAGCTTAATATACATTTTAATTATCTTCTTTTAGTAGTAAGTTTCTCAAACTTTGGACCTCCTGGAGGTGGGGGGGGGGCGAGTACTTTGAATTGGGGGGGGGAGGCGCAACTTCCTGACAAAAGTGTGTGTGTGTTTCCTAGGCAGGCGGCAGTAAGAAGAGGTTAAGCGATTGATTGGTGGTTATGCATTGAGGATGATGACTTTAGCGTAATGCAAATGTGAAACGGCAGACTATCTTGAGACATTAAAGTGTAAAGACGTTGTTTTGTGGTGAGCTAGATTTCGCTTAAATATAATTACATTTTATTAATACTACATCTCAATCTCAAGTTAAATATGTGAATATTGTAATAGCAGTGAGGTTATATTGAGTTTATGTTCACATAAGAAGTTTCTTCAAGTTATTTAAAGTTTATTTAGTAAAAATATAAAACGCCTTTATTGTTTCAGTTGTACTAGCTGTTTGTAGCGACAAACCAACGACTAACTAACAACAAGGAGAGGGGTCGTCGAAATTTTTTTTAAATTTTCAGAATAACTTATCGGAATATTAGTAAAATTACATGTTTAAAAATTAAAATATATTAAGTAGGAGATGTCGTTTTATCTTCTAATAAGACCTTGTTAAATGTAGACTGCTTTTTGTGAGGTGCGTATGCAACAATATAGGTGAACACGTTTTGAAGAAAACATTTTAAAACGTCTGCGCTAGTGTGATTCTTTGGATTTTTTGTCTCAAAATAGTCGAATTTCTTCTGTCTATTGCACTTTATTATAGTGACGACTTCTGTGTGGAAAAAAAACAACGTCCACGACAGAGACGTCTTACTTAATAGGAAAATATTTTTAAAAAGATCACGCCCATTACAGAAGTACGAGCGCAATATGTAGGCCTACCTAGAATGTCCCTTGCAGTCAGGACTGCCTCTTTATTATAAGATTTAATGTGGCCGTCGCCATTTTTTTTTATTAGGATGAACAGTGCGTTCTGAAAGAAAACACATCAATGTTAGCCTCTTTTAAATTCTCTCTTCTTACTAAGAGAAAAAGGCCAGAATACGCTTAGCGTCGAGTCCCGCCCGGAATTAAACTCCTTGCCGACTTGAGCGAAAACCTGCCGCATCTTCAATTCTATCTCCATGAAGAAACTTTTACAACAATTAAAATTTAAGTAGGCAACACCATTTCCGGAAAACAAAATGCCCATTATTTTTGGGTGAAAATGTCATTTCCTAAATTTCACTTTTTATAATTGGCAATTTTCTGGGTGAAATGACATGATCCGATTCGATTCCGATTTCTGTAATTCTTCTTAGTCTCTGTGTAAACTTTCATCTGTCCTTCGCTAGATGAAGTCTGCGTCTTCTGTCCTTCGCTAGATGTAGTCTGTGTCTTCTGTCCTATGCTAGATGTAACCTGTGTCTTCTGTCTTACGCTAGATGTAACCTTTGTCTTCTGTTCTTTGCTAGATGTAACCTGTGTCTTCTGTCCTACGCTAGATGTAACCTGTGTCTTCTGTTCTTAGCTAGATGTAACCTGTGGCTTCTGTCCTACGCTAGATGTAACCTGTGTCTTCTGTCTTACGCTAGATGTAACCTTTGTCTTCTGTCCTACGCTAGATGTAACCTGTGTCTTATGTCCTACGCTAGATGTAACCTGTGTCTTCTGTTCTTTGCTAGATGTAACCTGTGTCTTCTGTCCTACGCTAGATGTAACCTGTGTCTTCTGTTCTTAGCTAGATGTAACCTGTGTCTTCTGTTCTTAGCTAGATGTAACCTGTGGCTTCTGTTCTTAGCTAGATGTAACCTGTGTCTTCTGTTCTTAGCTAGATGTAACCTGTGTCTTCTATTCTTAGCTAGATGTTTTAAGTGTAATGGCCCTGCAATAGTGATACCTTGCAGCTTATTCTATTAGAGCCTATTTATCTGTTACCCCTATGTAAATCGGAGGCGCGGTGGCTGAGCGATAAAGCGCTTGGCTTCCGAACCGGGGACCGGGGTTTGAATCCTGGTGAAGACTGGGATCTTCGGGCGCCTCTGAGTCCACCCAGCTCTAATGGGTACCTGAAATTAGTTAGGGAAAAGTAAAGGCAGTTGGTCGTTGTGCTGGCCACATGACACCCTTGTAAACCGAAGGCCACAGAAACAGAAGACCTTTACATCATCTGCCCTATAGAACACAAGGTCTGAAAGGGGAACTTTACTTTATCTATGTAAATCAAGTCACATTTTACGCGTTGAGTATATTGCTCTTAACATCAAGCACGCTACATCCCATTAAGACGTCGAGTGATATGGTTCAGGATGAAAATACTTACAGGTAAATGTGAAGTGATACAGCCCAGGATGAAGAAGAATTATTTTTCACTTCATGGCTTCCAGATTTTCTTTGTACTACATTTTAATAAAAAAAAAATATGTATATAATTTTAATGCATGAGTAAGCTTTAACGTATGTTATATTTACAAGGGTCCTGGTTCATTCACTGACTCTAATCACTAATTCTGCCGTGGATGAAAAAAAAAACACGAAAATTTAACCTTTTATTTTCTTACCTCGGATGTAGGAAAAGTAAAGAGATTTTCATGACCGAAAACGCTGCGTTTTAATTTACCATATAGGATTCTTTATATTCGGAATTTCGACCAAATCTATGCTATGAAAGGTGACAAAAATTGCAAAATTAGCAACTCTTTTTAATGACTAAAAAGCTTCATTTTCTGGTTCGCTTCAGCTTATGGGATAATTTTAATTGTACACTTTTTTTTTAAACCATATAGATTTTTTCAAGAAATGTTTAGCATCTAAAATAGTAAATTATCACGAAAATCGTCAGTTAATTTATGTAAAAGATTCAATCCAACAAATTCTTACTAAACATGAGGCACTTTAATCTAGATCTAAACTTTTTTTATAGAACGAAAATATTTTTCAGCATGATTTTTTTTAAAACGAAATGTATTTTAGCGGCCCCCGAAAGAGGAAAAGACTCTATTAGTTTTGTTTGAAATGTCTGTCCGTCTGTCAGTCTGTCCGTCTGTCCCGTTTAGATCTCGTAAACTAGAAAATATATTGAAAATCCGACATCACAATATTTTAGACCATTCAAAGTCCTGATGCAACGGCTACTTTTTTTTTCTGAAAGCGAAAAATCTAATTTTTAAAATCAGTTATGCAAGCAGCTTTTTAAAGAGAAAACGCTAATTAGTAAGCATTATAAGTTAAACTTTATTTAAAACGAATAGTAATCCTGTCAACTATATTTTCCTAAAATTTGTTTTTTAATTGCAGACAATTTTTTATTTTTTTTTGAGGATTCGAATAACTCTGATTAAGAGATTGAGCCTTTTCAAAATAATTAAATCAGTTATAAGACTTCAGTTAGGCCAGGAGAGGCGCGGTAGCTGAGCGGGGTCCCGGGTTCGAATCCTGGTGAAGACTGGGATTTTCAACTTCGGAATCCTTGGGCGCCTCTGAGTCCACCCAGCTCTAATGGGTACCTGACATTAGTTGGGGAAAAGTAAAGGCGGTGCTGGCTACATGACACCCTCGTTAACCGTAGGCCACAAAAACAGATGAACTTTACATCATCTGCCCTATAGACCACAAGGTCTGACAGGGGAACTAGTTAGGCCAGGTTCACATCTAACTTTGCGTTCACTTGCACCTATCCTTTGATCTGCTGGATCGTTGGGGCACTACACAAGATCTGTCATCTTTCTCCATTCTTATCTCTCATTTGTCTTTGATATAATTTCATTCGGATGTTCTTTCTGAAAATATTGAAGCCTGCCTGGGTGGACCACCTCGGGGGCCGATTTTAAGTTTGTGTTTTCACACAAACCGTCTTTGTAATCTTGTTTTTAAATAAAACGCTGTACTTGGTGGGCCTAATTACTTTAAAATAAATAAATTTTTATTTATTTATTTTTTAATTTTTTTAACTTTTTTTTTTCACAATTTAATTTTATTATTTGATCTACATAAAAGCTGTAACCACAGACCTATATATAAATATATTATATCTAGACTGGAAAACGGAAACAAATTCTTATCCGCTATTGATAATTCACAGACCTATATATAGAGATAGTTATGTGCGCAACCCTTTTTAAGCTGTAATGGAAGTCGTCCTAAATCTTGGAAAATTGATCTTTTCCTTCTTAGAAAAATAATGATCATTAGTTTCAAATTTAGAAATAATGCAAATCAAGTCTAAAGTTTTTGCCTGAAAAATTATGATGCTCAGGTTAATAAGAACGGGGGCTTCCAGAGTTAGAAAAGAGAGAGAGATAGAAGGAAAGAGACGAAGAGTGGGTTTATTCATTTCATTGTAACAGATACTATAGTTCACGGACTAAAACGTATACCTCTTCGAGCCCACATACTAACCACTCTGCTAGTGAGTTGCCTATGAAAAAAGAAGATTGTATGTTACAGACTTACTTTAAAGCGGCAACCTATAAAGGGGACTAATTCAGATTATACCACCGCTTTAGTATAGTCCAATTTCTTTCCCTTGTTTGAGGTACCAAGCAAAATAATCAATTTTTAAAAGTCAGTTCACTATTTGGTTCATTTATTAATTGATTCTTGTGTTGTCGGGTAAAAGAAATAAATGCAAAATTTCATCTTTGATCCGAGATTGGGTGCCGGAGAAATAACGGTTACAATCTTTTGACCACACTGACAGAGTGAGTTGATGTAAGTTTTATAAACAAAAAGGGAAAGGAAAGGATGTTACAGCCATACAAATAAAAAAATAAGCACAAATCAACGGGCGTAGCCGGTATGTATAATATTTTCAGTAAAATAAACAAGATTAAGAATTTGGATAGTAAGTTTTCTGTGTATTTTTGTTTTCTGAACTAAGAAGCCGCCTAATTTAATGATGTAATAAGTAATCCTTTTTTAAACTTTTGATCTTACATTGCGAAAAATGTAATTGATGATAAAAATAAATATTATCTAAAATAAAAATATTATTTTACCAACTTACATACTCCATCGCTAATTTGCCCAGTTTTGTAAACTTTATTTGAGAAGACACCATCAGAATTAGACCCATATATAATTTCACGAAGTTCTCCATGTAAAACCTTTAGAATATATATATGTATATATAATGTATATTGCAATATGATATTTGTTTAACGATATTGTAAGATTAGGATTGAAATACTGTTTGTAAAATATAATCAGCATATGCAACTGGTACCTGAGCAACTCTTACCGCGTTCTCTATTTCATAGACTCCCCGAAAGGTTGACACAACATCTCATCACAGGAACGAAGCCTACAGTTTCAAAGAGGACAAATATCTCCTCTACTGACCTACAGGCTAGGTCCGGCTAGGGTACCTTTTCTTACGTTCTTTTTTGACCTGGCATCTTCAACACTTCACCCTAAAACCGATTTTATTGCTGACGTTTAAGCAGCCTATTCACACCTAAACGGCTCTCATTTTTTAGTTGTCAGTCTTCAACATTACGCTTAACAGATAGGCTTCAAATATGCGTCGATGGTTGCTTCCATGACCTTTATTATCCTAACTAAGATTCCGTTTTTTTTTTACTCACTCTAATTACTGGCTGTACACTTAATCTATCTACCTACCTATCAATCTTTTTTTTCTACCTATCTATCTCTATTATTGATTCTATATGAATAGTAAATACTACACTACATATCAGTAGGCTACCTATTATATTGTTTAGCCAGCAGGGGTAAACGTACTAGGAACTATTTATTTTACTTATTCTATTACTTGATTTTTAAATATCAGACTGACAACAACAACAAAAAAATAAATTAATAAACTTTAATCTAATTGTATCCCTTTTTCACCATACAGAATACATTGCTATGGCTATACTACTCAATTGAATTGTCAACACAATAATCTACATAGGAGACATTGATGTATCTATGTAAATTGATAATTGATTTGCATTTAAACGAGCCCAATATGTAACTCTGCATTGGTTTGCTTAATGTGTAGTAACAACGTCAGTCATCCGGGTCCTATAATCGTGTCACGTGATCTTGACAGAACTGAACATTTAAAAAGAAAACCTAGTCCAAACCTGAAAGAAACAAAATGAGCGACAGTGCCCGTGGCGTTCATTCCCCTGACCAGGCTTCCAACATATTAGGAAGAGTTCAAATCGGTTGTCTTTTAGACTTATGCGATTTCTGCTGTACCTGGAGATAAAAATATTGAAAAAAATAATCTGATTTTTGTTACTAAAACAAACTGTTCCATCATTACTACTATTACTTTACACATATCTTAGTAATAAACAAATCAATCATTTATTTCGTCGTCAGCAATTCATGAACATGTTGAGTTGCCATTTCGCACATGAAATTTCTTAAATACATAATAATATTGTTACGAATCTCACTATCCAGGCTCTCCTCAAACTGCACCATACACCTCCAACGTAAAGAACTTGACAACTCGGTGCTCCAGAGTAACGTAACACTTTAATAGTTGAATAAATAACAGCCAATACTGTACAATTAGCAACAACTACACTGTACAAATATCTCTCCGATTAACACCGTACCGCTGTATCAACTCTTGCGCTGGCCTCTCCGTCTCGTGCCGGGCTTGCACTGGGTTCAACATTTCAGGACTGACTTCACACACTGGGCTCGTTGTGTCGGACTCGATCACAGATCCAAGACCAAGACGCCAGTCGTCTCAACTGTACTTTACAGTACTCCGCACTGAACCGTCTATCATTGTTTTAAAAACTCAAGTATACTTATTTACCGGTAAGCGAAAAATGCCACGCTGAACGTCTAACTATAAATAGCAAACTACATCTTACTATTTCAGATCTCTAACAGCAATTAACCTTATGCCAAGGAATAGTAATTTTACTCTAGTAAACAAAACTAATTTGTCACGTTTAAGTCCATACTAACTGCATGAAAAAGTAGTAATAAATACCAAATGAACTACTCTGTTATATCCCATCTGCACATGACAAGTACATTAATAGCATTTCACCAGAGATGTGCACCATCTAATTCAAAAGTATGGGAAACTCCAGGAAACAAAGCCTCTATGTATTATCATTTGATAATCTGATTATTTTACACAAAATGGATGATAAAAATGACAGTATGTCTTGTTGGTATGACCCAGACTGAACTAAAATCAAAATTTAGGTTGTGTATACATAAGTATACTATGTATATAGCAAGTGGTAGATTGCAATTTGAGAATTGTATAATTTAAGCAATTCAATCATTTATTTATATTTACAGAACTTAAACAAATATAATAACACTAAAGCTTTACTTCATTAAGTCCATTGTTAGGTCGACTTAGGCTAGAGTAGACTGATAAGGTCAGTTAAATTAATAATGAATTTCAATGTCATTAAGTCGTAATCTCACTTAGCTATGCAAGCTCAAGGCCAGCGGGATTAAAGATTTACCCATGAAACCTTATATCAAATGTCAGGATATAAACGAGTCCGCGAGGAAGTTGTTTCATCCACGAGTCCGCGAGGAAGTTGTTTCATCCACGAGTCCGCGAGGAAGTTGTTTCATCCACGAGTCCGCGAGGAAGTTGTTTCATCCACGAGTCCGCGAGGAAGTTATTTCATCCACGAGTCCGCGAGGAAGTTATTTCATCCACGAGTCCGCGAGGAAGTTATTTCATCCACGAGTCCGCGAGGAAGTTATTTCATCCACGAGTCCGCGAGGAAGTTGTTTCATCCACGAGTCCGCGAGGAAGTTGTTTCATCCACGAGTCCGCGAGGAAGTTATTTCATCCACGAGTCCGCGAGGAAGTTGTTTCATCCACGAGTCCGCGAGGAAGTTGTTTCATCCACGAGTCCGCGAGGAAGTTATTTCATCCACGAGTCCGCGAGGAAGTTATTTCATCCACGAGTCCGCGAGGAAGTTATTTCATCCACGAGTCCGCGAGGAAGTTATTTCATCCACGAGTCCGCGAGGAAGTTGTTTCATCCACGAGTCCGCGAGGAAGTTGTTTCATCCACGAGTCCGCGAGGAAGTTATTTCATCCACGAGTCCGCGAGGAAGTTATTTCATCCACGAGTCCGCGAGGAAGTTATTTCATCCACGAGTCCGCGAGGAAGTTATTTCATCCACGAGTCCGCGAGGAAGTTATTTCATCCACGAGTCCGCGAGGAAGTTATTTCATCCACGAGTCCGCGAGGAAGTTATTTCATCCACGAGTCCGCGAGGAAGTTGTTTCATCCACGAGTCCGCGAGGAAGTTATTTCATCCACGAGTCCGCGAGGAAGTTATTTCATCCACGAGTCCGCGAGGAAGTTATTTCATCCACGAGTCCGCGAGGAAGTTATTTCATCCACGAGTCCGCGAGGAAGTTATTTCATCCACGAGTCCGCGAGGAAGTTATTTCATCCACGAGTCCGCGAGGAAGTTATTTCATCCACGAGTCCGCGAGGAAGTTATTTCATCCACGAGTCCGCGAGGAAGTTGTTTCATCCACGAGTCCGCGAGGAAGTTATTTCATCCACGAGTCCGCGAGGAAGTTGTTTCATCCACGAGTCCGCGAGGAAGTTGTTTCATCCACGAGTCCGCGAGGAAGTTATTTCATCCACGAGTCCGCGAGGAAGTTATTTCATCCACGAGTCCGCGAGGAAGTTGTTTCATCCACGAGTCCGCGAGGAAGTTGTTTCATCCACGAGTCCGCGAGGAAGTTGTTTCATCCACGAGTCCGCGAGGAAGTTATTTCATCCACGAGTCCGCGAGGAAGTTATTTCATCCACGAGTCCGCGAGGAAGTTATTTCATCCACGAGTCCGCGAGGAAGTTATTTCATACACGAGTCCGCGAGGAAGTTATTTCATCCACGAGTCCGCAAGGAAGTTATTTCATCCACGAGTCCGCGAGGAAGTTGTTTCATCCACGAGTCCGCGAGGAAGTTGTTTCATCCACGAGTCCGCGAGGAAGTTATTTCATCCACGAGTCCGCGAGGAAGTTGTTTCATCCACGAGTCCGCGAGGAAGTTATTTCATCCACGAGTCCGCGAGGAAGTTATTTCATCCACGAGTCCGCGAGGAAGTTATTTCATCCACGAGTCCGCGAGGAAGTTATTTCATACACGAGTCCGCGAGGAAGTTATTTCATCCACGAGTCCGCAAGGAAGTTATTTCATCCACGAGTCCGCGAGGAAGTTGTTTCATCCACGAGTCCGCGAGGAAGTTGTTTCATCCACGAGTCCGCGAGGAAGTTATTTCATCCACGAGTCCGCGAGGAAGTTATTTCATCCACGAGTCCGCGAGGAAGTTATTTCATCCACGAGTCCGCGAGGAAGTTATTTCATCCACGAGTCCGCGAGGAAGTTATTTCATACACGAGTCCGCGAGGAAGTTATTTCATCCACGAGTCCGCAAGGAAGTTATTTCATCCACGAGTCCGCGATGAAGTTGTTTCATCCACGAGTCCGCGAGGAAGTTATTTCATCCACGAGTCCGCGAGGAAGTTGTTTCATCCACGAGTCCGCGAGGAAGTTGTTTCATCCACGAGTCCGCGAGGAAGTTGTTTCATCCACGAGTCCGCGAGGAAGTTATTTCATCCACGAGTCCGCGAGGAAGTTGTTTCATCCACGAGTCCGCGAGGAAGTTGTTTCATCCACGAGTCCGCGAGGAAGTTGTTTCATCCACGAGTCCGCGAGGAAGTTATTTCATCCACGAGTCCGCGAGGAAGTTATTTCATCCACGAGTCCGCGAGGAAGTTATTTCATCCACGAGTCCGCGAGGAAGTTATTTCATCCACGAGTCCGCGAGGAAGTTATTTCATCCACGAGTCCGCGAGGAAGTTATTTCATCCACGAGTCCGCGAGGAAGTTATTTCATCCACGAGTCCGCGAGGAAGTTATTTCATCCACGAGTCCGCGAGGAAGTTATTTCATCCACGAGTCCGCGAGGAAGTTATTTCATCCACGAGTCCGCGAGGAAGTTATTTCATCCACGAGTCCGCGAGGAAGTTATTTCATCCACGAGTCCGCGAGGAAGTTATTTCATCCACGAGTCCGCGAGGAAGTTATTTCATCCACGAGTCCGCGAGGAAGTTATTTCATCCACGAGTCCGCGAGGAAGTTGTTTCATCCACGAGTCCGCGAGGAAGTTGTTTCATCCACGAGTCCGCGAGGAAGTTATTTCATCCACGAGTCCGCGAGGAAGTTTTTTCATCCACGAGTCCGCGAGGAAGTTGTTTCATCCACGAGTCCGCGAGGAAGTTGTTTCATCTACGAGTCCGCGAGTAAGTTATTTCATCCACGAGTCCGCGAGGAAGTTATTTCATCCACGAGTCCGCGAGGAAGTTATTTCATCCACGAGTCCGCGAGGAAGTTATTTCATCCACGAGTCCGCGAGGAAGTTATTTCATCCACGAGTCCGCGAGGAAGTTGTTTCATCCACGAGTCCGCGAGGAAGTTGTTTCATCCACGAGTCCGCGAGGAAGTTGTTTTATCCACGAGTCCGCGAGGAAGTTATTTCATCCACGAGTCCGCGAGGAAGTTATTTCATCCACGAGTCCGCGAGGAAGTTGTTTCATCCACGAGTCCGCGAGGAAGTTGTTTCATCCACGAGTCCGCGAGGAAGTTGTTTCATCCACGAGTCCGCGAGTAAGTTATTTCATCCACGAGTCCGCGAGGAAGTTATTTCATCCACGAGTCCGCGAGGAAGTTATTTCATCCACGAGTCCGCGAGGAAGTTATTTCATCCACGAGTCCGCGAGGAAGTTATTTCATCCACGAGTCCGCGAGGAAGTTATTTCATCCACGAGTCCGCGAGGAAGTTATTTCATCCACGAGTCCGCGAGGAAGTTATTTCATCCACGAGTCCGCGAGGAAATTGTTTCATCCACGAGTCCGCGAGGAAGTTGTTTCATCCACGAGTCCGCGAGGAAGTTGTTTCATCCACGAGTCCGCGAGGAAGTTATTTCATCCACGAGTCCGCGAGGAAGTTGTTTCATCCACGAGTCCGCGAGGAAGTTATTTCATCCACGAGTCCGCGAGGAAGTTGTTTCATCCACGAGTCCGCGAGGAAGTTGTTTCATCCACGAGTCCGCGAGGAAGTTATTTCATCCACGAGTCCGCGAGGAAGTTATTTCATCCACGAGTCCGCGAGGAAGTTGTTTCATCCACGAGTCCGCGAGGAAGTTGTTTCATCCACGAGTCCGCGAGGAAGTTGTTTCATCCACGAGTCCGCGAGGAAGTTATTTCATCCACGAGTCCGCGAGGAAGTTATTTCATCCACGAGTCCGCGAGGAAGTTATTTCATCCACGAGTCCGCGAGGAAGTTATTTCATACACGAGTCCGCGAGGAAGTTATTTCATCCACGAGTCCGCAAGGAAGTTATTTCATCCACGAGTCCGCGAGGAAGTTGTTTCATCCACGAGTCCGCGAGGAAGTTATTTCATCCACGAGTCCGCGAGGAAGTTGTTTCATCCACGAGTCCGCGAGGAAGTTGTTTCATCCACGAGTCCGCGAGGAAGTTGTTTCATCCACGAGTCCGCGAGGAAGTTATTTCATCCACGAGTCCGCGAGGAAGTTGTTTCATCCACGAGTCCGCGAGGAAGTTGTTTCATCCACGAGTCCGCGAGGAAGTTGTTTCATCCACGAGTCCGCAAGGAAGTTATTTCATCCACGAGTCCGCGAGGAAGTTATTTCATCCACGAGTCCGCGAGGAAGTTATTTCATCCACGAGTCCGCGAGGAAGTTATTTCATCCACGAGTCCGCGAGGAAGTTATTTCATCTACGAGTCCGCGAGGAAGTTATTTCATCCACGAGTCCGCGAGGAAGTTATTTCATCCACGAGTCCGCGAGGAAGTTATTTCATCCACGAGTCCGCGAGGAAGTTATTTCATCCACGAGTCCGCGAGGAAGTTATTTCATCCACGAGTCCGCGAGGAAGTTATTTCATCCACGAGTCCGCGAGGAAGTTATTTCATCCACGAGTCCGCGAGGAAGTTATTTCATCCACGAGTCCGCGAGGAAGTTGTTTCATCCACGAGTCCGCGAGGAAGTTGTTTCATCCACGAGTCCGCGAGGAAGTTATTTCATCCACGAGTCCGCGAGGAAGTTTTTTCATCCACGAGTCCGCGAGGAAGTTGTTTCATCCACGAGTCCGCGAGGAAGTTGTTTCATCACGAGTCCGCGAGAAGTTATTTCATCCACGAGTCCGCGAGGAAGTTATTTCATCCACGAGTCCGCGAGGAAGTTGTTTCATCCACGAGTCCGCGAGGAAGTTGTTTCATCCACGAGTCCGCGAGGAAGTTATTTCATCCACGAGTCCGCGAGGAAGTTGTTTCATCCACGAGTCCGCGAGGAAGTTGTTTCATCCACGAGTCCGCGAGGAAGTTGTTTCATCCACGAGTCCGCGAGGAAGTTATTTCATCCACGAGTCCGCGAGGAAGTTATTTCATCCACGAGTCCGCGAGGAAGTTATTTCATCCACGAGTCCGCGAGGAAGTTATTTCATCCACGAGTCCGCGAGGAAGTTATTTCATCCACGAGTCCGCGAGGAAGTTATTTCATCCACGAGTCCGCGAGGAAGTTATTTCATCCACGAGTCCGCGAGGAAGTTATTTCATCCACGAGTCCGCGAGGAAGTTATTTCATCCACGAGTCCGCGAGGAAGTTATTTCATCCACGAGTCCGCGAGGAAGTTATTTCATCCACGAGTCCGCGAGGAAGTTATTTCATCCACGAGTCCGCGAGAAGTTATTTCATCCACGAGTCCGCGAGGAAGTTATTTCATCCACGAGTCCGCGAGGAAGTTGTTTCATCCACGAGTCCGCGAGGAAGTTGTTTCATCCACGAGTCCGCGAGGAAGTTATTTCATCCACGAGTCCGCGAGGAAGTTTTTTCATCCACGAGTCCGCGAGGAAGTTGTTTCATCCACGAGTCCGCGAGGAAGTTGTTTCATCTACGAGTCCGCGAGTAAGTTATTTCATCCACGAGTCCGCGAGGAAGTTATTTCATCCACGAGTCCGCGAGGAAGTTATTTCATCCACGAGTCCGCGAGGAAGTTATTTCATCCACGAGTCCGCGAGGAAGTTATTTCATCCACGAGTCCGCGAGGAAGTTGTTTCATCCACGAGTCCGCGAGGAAGTTGTTTCATCCACGAGTCCGCGAGGAAGTTGTTTTATCCACGAGTCCGCGAGGAAGTTATTTCATCCACGAGTCCGCGAGGAAGTTATTTCATCCACGAGTCCGCGAGGAAGTTGTTTCATCCACGAGTCCGCGAGGAAGTTGTTTCATCCACGAGTCCGCGAGGAAGTTGTTTCATCCACGAGTCCGCGAGTAAGTTATTTCATCCACGAGTCCGCGAGGAAGTTATTTCATCCACGAGTCCGCGAGGAAGTTATTTCATCCACGAGTCCGCGAGGAAGTTATTTCATCCACGAGTCCGCGAGGAAGTTATTTCATCCACGAGTCCGCGAGGAAGTTATTTCATCCACGAGTCCGCGAGGAAGTTATTTCATCCACGAGTCCGCGAGGAAGTTATTTCATCCACGAGTCCGCGAGGAAATTGTTTCATCCACGAGTCCGCGAGGAAGTTGTTTCATCCACGAGTCCGCGAGGAAGTTGTTTCATCCACGAGTCCGCGAGGAAGTTATTTCATCCACGAGTCCGCGAGGAAGTTGTTTCATCCACGAGTCCGCGAGGAAGTTATTTCATCCACGAGTCCGCGAGGAAGTTGTTTCATCCACGAGTCCGCGAGGAAGTTGTTTCATCCACGAGTCCGCGAGGAAGTTATTTCATCCACGAGTCCGCGAGGAAGTTATTTCATCCACGAGTCCGCGAGGAAGTTGTTTCATCCACGAGTCCGCGAGGAAGTTGTTTCATCCACGAGTCCGCGAGGAAGTTGTTTCATCCACGAGTCCGCGAGGAAGTTATTTCATCCACGAGTCCGCGAGGAAGTTATTTCATCCACGAGTCCGCGAGGAAGTTATTTCATCCACGAGTCCGCGAGGAAGTTATTTCATACACGAGTCCGCGAGGAAGTTATTTCATCCACGAGTCCGCAAGGAAGTTATTTCATCCACGAGTCCGCGAGGAAGTTGTTTCATCCACGAGTCCGCGAGGAAGTTATTTCATCCACGAGTCCGCGAGGAAGTTGTTTCATCTACGAGTCCGCGAGGAAGTTGTTTCATCCACGAGTCCGCGAGGAAGTTGTTTCATCCACGAGTCCGCGAGGAAGTTATTTCATCCACGAGTCCGCGAGGAAGTTGTTTCATCCACGAGTCCGCGAGGAAGTTGTTTCATCCACGAGTCCGCGAGGAAGTTGTTTCATCCACGAGTCCGCGAGGAAGTTATTTCATCCACGAGTCCGCGAGGAAGTTATTTCATCCACGAGTCCGCGAGGAAGTTATTTCATCCACGAGTCCGCGAGGAAGTTATTTCATCCACGAGTCCGCGAGGAAGTTATTTCATCTACGAGTCCGCGAGGAAGTTATTTCATCCACGAGTCCGCGAGGAAGTTATTTCATCCACGAGTCCGCGAGGAAGTTATTTCATCCACGAGTCCGCGAGGAAGTTATTTCATCCACGAGTCCGCGAGGAAGTTATTTCATCCACGAGTCCGCGAGGAAGTTATTTCATCCACGAGTCCGCGAGGAAGTTATTTCATCCACGAGTCCGCGAGGAAGTTATTTCATCCACGAATCCGCGAGGAAGTTGTTTCATCCACGAGTCCGCGAGGAAGTTGTTTCATCCACGAGTCCGCGAGGAAGTTATTTCATCCACGAGTCCGCGAGGAAGTTTTTTCATCCACGAGTCCGCGAGGAAGTTGTTTCATCCACGAGTCCGCGAGGAAGTTGTTTCATCTACGAGTCCGCGAGTAAGTTATTTCATCCACGAGTCCGCGAGGAAGTTATTTCATCCACGAGTCCGCGAGGAAGTTATTTCATCCACGAGTCCGCGAGGAAGTTATTTCATCCACGAGTCCGCGAGGAAGTTTTTTCATCCACGAGTCCGCGAGGAAGTTGTTTCATCCACGAGTCCGCGAGGAAGTTGTTTCATCCACGAGTCCGCGAGGAAGTTGTTTCATCCACGAGTCCGCGAGGAAGTTATTTCATCCACGAGTCCGCGAGGAAGTTATTTCATCCACGAGTCCGCGAGGAAGTTGTTTCATCCACGAGTCCGCGAGGAAGTTGTTTCATCCACGAGTCCGCGAGGAAGTTGTTTCATCCACGAGTCCGCGAGTAAGTTATTTCATCCACGAGTCCGCGAGGAAGTTATTTCATCCACGAGTCCGCGAGGAAGTTATTTCATCCACGAGTCCGCGAGGAAGTTATTTCATCCACGAGTCCGCGAGGAAGTTATTTCATCCACGAGTCCGCGAGGAAGTTATTTCATCCACGAGTCCGCGAGGAAGTTATTTCATCCACGAGTCCGCGAGGAAGTTATTTCATCCACGAGTCCGCGAGGAAATTGTTTCATCCACGAGTCCGCGAGGAAGTTGTTTCATCCACGAGTCCGCGAGGAAGTTGTTTCATCCACGAGTCCGCGAGGAAGTTATTTCATCCACGAGTCCGCGAGGAAGTTGTTTCATCCACGAGTCCGCGAGGAAGTTGTTTCATCCACGAGTCCGCGAGGAAGTTGTTTCATCCACGAGTCCGCGAGTAAGTTATTTCATCCACGAGTCCGCGAGGAAGTTATTTCATCCACGAGTCCGCGAGGAAGTTATTTCATCCACGAGTCCGCGAGGAAGTTATTTCATCCACGAGTCCGCGAGGAAGTTATTTCATCCACGAGTCCGCGAGGAAGTTGTTTCATCCACGAGTCCGCGAGGAAGTTGTTTCATCCACGAGTCCGCGAGGAAGTTGTTTCATCCACGAGTCCGCGAGGAAGTTATTTCATCCACGAGTCCGCGAGGAAGTTGTTTCATCCACGAGTCCGCGAGGAAGTTGTTTCATCCACGAGTTTGCGAGGAAGTTGTTTCATCCACGAGTCAAGCAGGAAGTTGTTTCATCCACGAGTCCGCGAGGAAGTTGTTTCATCCACGAGTCCGCGAGGAAGTTATTTCATCCACGAGTCCGCGAGGAAGTTATTTCATCCACGAGTCCGCGAGGAAGTTGTTTCATCCACGAGTCCGCGAGGAAGTTGTTTCATCCACGAGTCCGCGAGGAAGTTGTTTCATCCACGAGTCCGCGAGGAAGTTGTTTCATCCACGAGTCCGCGAGGAAGTTGTTTCATCCACGAGTCCGCGAGGAAGTTGTTTCATCCACGAGTCCGCGAGGAAGTTGTTTCATCCACGAGTCCGCGAGGAAGTTGTTTCATCCACGAGTCAAGCAGGAAGTTGTTTCATCCACGAGTCCGCGAGGAAGTTGTTTCATCCACGAGTCCGCGAGGAAGTTGTTTCATCCACGAGTCCGCGAGGAAGTTGTTTCATCCACGAGTCCGCGAGGAAGTTGTTTCATCCACGAGTCCGCGAGGAAGTTGTTTCATCCACGAGTCAAGCAGGAAGTTGTTTCATCCACGAGTCCGCGAGGAAGTTGTTTCATCCACGAGTCCGCGAGGAAGTTGTTTCGTCCACGAGTCAAGCAGGAAGTTGTTTCATCCACGAGTCCGCGAGGAAGTTGTTTCATCCACGAGTCCGCGAGGAAGTTGTTTCATCCACGAGTCCGCGAGGAAGTTGTTTCATCCACGAGTCCGCGAGGAAGTTGTTTCATCCACGAGTCAAGCAGGAAGTTGTTTCATCCACGAGTCCGCGAGGAAGTTGTTTCATCCACGAGTCAAGCAGGAAGTTGTTTCATCCACGAGTCCGCGAGGAAGTTGTTTCATCCACGAGTCCGCGAGGAAGTTGTTTCATCCACGAGTCAAGCAGGAAGTTGGACACTTTTAATGCCCTACAGATCATTCTTCCGTTGTTCCGTTTAAATACAATGTTTATTTAGTATTAATTAGTTGTCGTTGCCTTTAGGCTACTGGATTATTTTCGAGGTAAACATAGATGGTTAAAATAAAACAAAAAATAACCACAAAGTCCTCGAAGTGGTTATCCCTGTTCTTTAAGATGAAACAAAATAAAGATCTTTTATACTTATTATTCTCGGTTAAAATAGACAGGCTAAACAAAAAAAAGTGCGTGTAAAAGAAACTGAACAAATAAATCGTTGCGATCGATACAGAGTCTGGACTTTAGAATTGACGAAACCAAATTATTGTAGTATGTGTGCTGAGAGTTATTTGGTATTATATTGTCTGGTGCTCGAGAAAAATGATCTTATACATATATTTTATTGACTTTGACTCAGGATGATAATATGCATAAGGAAGCCATTCTTCACTTGGAAGTTTACACCGCTGGAAAACGTCATAATCCTGCTGATGGTTTTTTTTAATGTTACATAATTGGCGAGTGAGATCTTCGATGGCTGTAATTGTATCTACCCTAAAAAAAAAGATAAACAAATATAAATATTAGATTACGTCATAATGAATTTTTGTTAAATTTTCGAAAATTCTTGTAAAGTTGTTTTTAAAAAGATATAATACTGTAACGTCTACCACAAGCCAGGCTCTCTGCAAAGTGCACCACACGACACAAGAACTTGACAACTCAGGGCTTCAAAATAACGCAACACTTTAATCTCACAGGTCTATACGACGTGGCAACGAGCTATTGGTCTTAACTAGTCTTGGTTGGCTGCACACACACAATTAGCCCTATCCGCATCACCACCAGAGTTATAACAATACTTTTACATTTCAAAATTATTTAGTAATTGAACACAAAAAAAGATTTAGATTTTCAAACAAAATATGTGAGGAAAGTTGAAAGACGAATTTATAACTTTATAACTAACTAGATCGCTTGCATATATATATTAAAATAACTTTCACAATATTGAAGAATAGGAACATAATAAACCCGTGGGAGCCATACATTGTGAAATCTTGTGTATCGCCAGCGTAGCCACTAAGTGTAATAGCCAGCGCGAGTATTTATGTATTGGTGATCATGTAGTATTACGTCATACATGTTTCATTGCATAAAAGCATTGTGTAAGCCAAGGGGAGATTATCTAGAACATTTCCCGTTAAGATCGTCATCATTTTATGTCTAAAACTATAAATATAACTTAGATTTCTTCCCTTGTATTTTTGTTAGGGGCTTCTAAAGGGGAAGAACCGCAATTATGTTAGTATGGTATGTTTACCTTATAGTCTTTCCGTTCTTCTGCCTGTCCTTCCGGTGGTCCGTCTCACTTTAAAGTGATAGGCACTATTCTGAATCTGATTACACCCTATTTTGTAGCATGCTTAAAGAAGAAAAAGCAGCTGCTGCTATAACGTTAACTGTAAGCGTGCCCTTTTGTATGTTTTTTTAAATAAATCGACAAACTGTATTTTATCTTTGTGTACGCATGGAAAATGATGGAATGATCACGCTTACCGTATTTATTTTATAAAAGAAAAAAAAAAGCTGTACAGTGATCTAATTTAACCTTCAGGATCATAGTTCTAGTGTTGAAACCTACATATTAAACATAAGTAGGATTACTTGTGGGTCCTTACCAGTAAATATTGAATCATAATTGTCAACTGATTCTGATTTAGTTTGTGTTTCACAATTTAAGACCTTGAACAAAAGAAGATTAATCTCGATTAACAGTGTCTGACACCATTTGTATTGGGATAATCAAAATAAGAAAAACATCAATAGGACAAATGTATTTATATATATATATATATATTTAGGTCTATTTTTTTTTATTTAATTTTTTTTCCATTTGATAATTAATTACAAATTCTAATTTTAGAGAATATAATAACTTAAGTGAGGCAACTCAACGAGACATAGACGTTTATTCACACGACATCACAGGTACACAAAACAACATCTATCTTAGGCACAATCTCTCCATATTGGCTCTTTACTTGGGCGGAAATCGTTCTCCTCTTCTAATGTTGACATCCTTTCCTGTCTAGTTTATCACAGTCCGCACCTTCTAGCTTAGATGGCGGTGTGAATGGCAGAGTTATAATATTGCCCCCTTCTTAGAGCTTTTCGTCCCGAAAAGAAACAGTGCTGTGGAGGTTTGCCGGTTCAGGTGGAGGTCGATCGGTGGGAGCCACAGACGGCAGGGAGCCTGTTGCCCAAGAGGCCATCTGCACAGTATTCCGCGGCCGTCGCTTCCTCTTCTTCCAGTTGGCCAGTCTACGCTTGAGACGATGTCGTGGTCGCTGCTTTGACTTCATGACGATAGTCTCTGATGCCAGCCACTTAACACAAATGGAGGTTGTGGTGATCACTGTAGTTTCCAGGGCCGCTGTTTTAAGACGCCAAGTCAGCGGACGTTTTCCATGGACGTCTCGTGACACAGTTGTAGCCATGGTTTCAAACACGTAGTCTTTCTTAGCCTCATCTGTAAGGTATCCCCATGAAGCACCCTTGTAATGTTCCATAAGCAAATGTTCATCCATCACTGCATCAGGTTCTGCAAGAATTAATTCACCATCGTTCAAGTCACTCTCACTGATGTAGGCAGAAGTACTAATGTCTCTTAAGTTCAGACCTGGTAGCTGGGTTTCTTGGCATGGGCACTGTCCCCGCAGGGCGTCGCATATACAGTTCTTGTCAATCGTCTGGAAGCAGTGGCCAAGCATCAAGTTCTTTCTTACGCCGACGCCAAAGTCTAATTCGTTGTTTCTGTCTCGGCCATTGTTGTGGGACGTATTCACAATTTCACCCGACGACATCCAAGGCAAGGAATCAGAAACGGTCTTGAGGCTTTCATGGTTTGAGTTTTCATCAAAGGTACTGACAGATAAACAGAGGTATTTAAGGTTCACAGCACCCAGCTTGGACGCGGACCCAACGTTGTCTTGATCTGTCCGGCTCGTTGCAGGTATACCAGGAACAAAAGTTTCAGGCTCATAACAGACTTCTCTAGTTTCTTCATTTGTTTCTTTTCTTTCAATTCTGTATATCCCATTGAGATCGCCGCAGCAATCGTTGTCACGTTTCTCGCCCCGAAAGTCATCCCCGCCAGACTTGCCCACAACACAGTCACAGACAGCGCTCCAATCCCCAGCGCTTCCATCACCACTGTTTGTGCAGCCACAGTCCTGACCAGGTAACTGCTCCTTCACAAAAGAGTTTATTCCTCCTTTTGCTTGAGACACAATTTTATCACTTTGGTCTATTTGGCCTTCTACTTGCAACACACTTTCATCTACTTTGTTCCACATCATGCTCCTCATCATATTACAGATCATGTTCAATTGTTCATTAAATGCATTCCTAAAGTCCTGGTACTCGCCAATGACCTCAACAATCCCAGATTCAATTTAAAATTGGTAGGTTTCCGGAATTTCTTCCTTTTCAATCAAGGCCTGCCTGAGACGAGCCGTGAACGTTTCTCTGCTACCGACGGGTTTTAAACCTCGGTACTGAAGCTCTTGCCTTAGCTCTTTAATTGAGAGTTGATGTAATAGCTTCAAACATGTCATTGTAATCAAAGCCTACCTCCTCTCGTTGAGTTGCCTATAATCCCACTTCTGACACCAATTGTAATAACTTAAGTGAGGCAACTCAACGAGACATAGACGTTTATTCACACGACATCGCAGGTACACAAAACAACATCTATCTTAGGCACAATCTCTCCCTATTGGCTATTCATCCTTCAGCTTCCTCAGAGTCTTACTACTAAGTATACAAGTCCCTTGCTACTTAAACCGAATGTGGACCAAAGACAGCCTTCCGCGCTTCGCTCCAGGTCCCTACTACAACCTTCAGGCAGCAAAAAAGTTGGCCTCTTAGTTTCCCAAACATTCAGACTCTTCACAATCCCTGATGCACTGTTATTCTCTCACTTCTAGTGTCTTCCTGTTTACGTTCACTAGTGCGCTAGTGCGCACCTCAAACATCACAAGTTCACAAAACATCATCTTTCTTAGGCACAGTCTTTTCACTTCGGCTCTCAACTTGGGCCGAAATCGTTCTATTCTTCTAATGTTGACATCCTTTCCAGTCTAGTTTATCACAGTGCGCACCTTCTAGCTTAGATGGCGGTGCGAATAGCAGAGTTATAACATTATATTATATATATATATATATATATATATATATATATATATATATATATATATATATATGGGTGTCGTTGGTCCACATTCGGGTTGCTAAATTTCGATAGGTAAATTAGTAGTAAGACTCTGAGGAAGCCGAAGGGTGTTATGTGTTTGCCCTAGTGAATAAACACACGTATTTATTTCTTGTTAAACTGTGTTGAGTTGCCTACCTTTTCGTTAAGTGTCTAACCTAGAGAGTTATATATTTATATATATTTATATATATATATATATATATATATATATATATATAATATATATATATATATATATATATATATATATATATATATATATATATATATATATATATTATCAAAGTCTCTTCTGTAATGATATTATAACACTTTTGTTCTCTTATAATCTCGATTGTTGAACGCTAATATAGTTCATTTTTTTCTTAGCTTATATCAACGACTCTTTCTGTCCGTCTGTCTAGTCAAAATCTTTGACTCGTTATATCTCCCATTTCCCAATTCTCTGATCAAGTGAACGTTTTGCATAATTATTCGTTGTAGATGACAAAACAAGAATCTTTAAAACAATGAATCAATTAGTTAATTATTAGCCTCGGTAGACGGAAGTCCCCAAAGATAGTAGTAACAAATGACCACGTGACGCATTCGTTGCCATGGAGACTTTTAACCAGTGGGAGAGAAGTAATGTTTTACATGTTTTGAATAATAATATCCTAAGCCAAACAGGATGGGTGTTCGCTGCGGGCAGGATTTGAACACGGGACTATCGAAACACCTGCAGACATGGAACATAGAAAAGCTATTCGTGGACTATTCAGTTTCTATTTAAACTCGTTTCTAACTTAATATAAATCCGTTCAGCTATAGGGAATTACTCAAATTTAAATAATACTAAACTAATGGACCATTAAAACCTATATTGTAATAGTCGTCTTAATAGTAATCGGGAATATCTGTTACAAAAACATTTTGACTTTGCACTCCTAAGAGAACCTCAAAAGTACGTCAGCAAAAGATAATTTCTTTTTTTTTCTTCATTTTATTAATTGGTTCTAATATTATATTATTGTCATCTTTATAACAAACTCAGGTCTTAGGATGTATACAAAAAGGTGACATAAAACCTTTGAACTTCGGCTATAACGCGTGGCGTCTTTGGCATTTGTAAATGTAAGTATTGTTTTTAAGGACAATCTAATCGTGCTCATCACGTGGTGTAATGGTAAAGGGCTTATACTTGTACTACCGAACATTACATTTAATTTAGTAAATCTTTTGGTCGGTCTAAACACATAAACGTACACATTTGAAATTAATGTTGAAATGTTCAATGTTGTACAGGAAATGAATTCTATTCAATTTAATTAAATAATGACATTACTATAACTGTTTGTTTTAAGAACTCTCAGCTTTTGAGTTTTTAAGAACTCTCAGCTATTGAGTTTTTAAGAACTCTCAGCTATTGAGTTTTTAAGAACTCTCAGCTATTGAGTTTTTAAGAACTCTCAGCTATTGAGTTTTTAAGAACTCTCAGCTATTGAGTTTTTAAGAACTCTCAGCTATTGAGTTTTTAAGAACTCTCAGCTATTGAGTTGTGTATTCTGTTAGGTATAAGAAACATAAAGGCTACAATATTTACGTGACGACTACAAATAAATACAGAAGAACTTATCGATTAATTGATTTTTAATACATTTTATTTCTATTCTGTTTCAAATGTCTAGGGCCTGTTTTAAAGAAGTGATCAATCTGGAGGATTTGTTGTTGAAAATTAAAGACGAGTGCTATGCAGACTTCTGCAACCTGAAAGGTATTAAACATTTGATTGAAAATTATCATAGCAAACGATCTGACTGGGAGAAATATTGTTATCTTGATCCTAAAGAAAGGTAAATCTAAGTACTTACAATGCTCAATTTTTACTAATTACTTATATATATATATATATATATATATATATATATATATATGTTGAGTTTCATTTTACCAGGCGCCATTGCATATATATCTAAATGTTACTGTAAGAGTAATCTAGTAATTAATATTAAACTCCATAATTCACTTCTCTGAGGCTTATTCTTTCTTCTTCTAAATGGTGCAGATGTATTTGCCTTCTAGGCTTTCAGTATCCCTCTCTTCTGTGAACTACCCTTTGCAACTTTTATCTACTCACTGAACCATGAAATAACATAGATCACTGATTTTGTTAGTACATTACAATTACATTACTGGCCAGACAAAAAAAAAAACGATCACATGTACTAGCACAGTTTGAGCTTTTATAAGTCCTATGATGTAATGCAGTGTTGCCCAACCTATTTGAGCGCGTCATATTTGGTAAGTAACTAGAGCTGTCATGTCCCACAGTGCCATGAAGCCGCAGCTGTTTCTGTTCTAATAGACACGACTATTTTTTTGGAAGTGTTGAGGAGTGTGACAGGCTATCTGGAAATTACATGGCACTAAGGAATATGTTTGGGCACCAAGGAATACGTTTTGGCACAAGGAAATATGTTTTGGCACCAGGAATAAGTTTATGTACCAAAGATTAAGTTTGGGCACCAAGAAATAAGTTTGGGCACCAAGAAATATGTTTTGGCACCAAGAAATATGTTTGGGCACCAGGAAATATGTTTGGGCATCAAATATTAAGTTTTGGCACCAAGAAATATGTTTGGACACCAAGAAATATGTTTTGGCACCAAGAAATAAGTTTTGGCACCAAGAAATATGTTTTGGCACCAAGAAATATGTTTGGGCACCAGGAATAGAGACATGCTAGAAAATAAGGCTGTTTTCTTGTACACTTTGAACTGAACAATGAAGAATGTAGATCCACAATGCAAGTGTATTCTCTTTTGATATTTAGTTGTGTTATAAATTACATATTTGTTATCAGTTACAGCAGTAACCTTGTCATAGAGAACCCAAGCAGATACAGCGCTTTGATTCTATGTTGGCAGCCTGGAAAGGGAGGTAAGATCCAAGCTCACGAAGGCTCGGACTGTTTCTTTAAGGTACTCATTGGGTTCTTCTTTCTTATATTTTAAACATGTTAGGTTTTTCAAATTGATATAGAGGTCATTGACTTGTTTTTTCTAAATATAATTACTGTAGTACTTAATATTAGGAGGAGCGTTGACTAAATGGTAAGGCACTTGGTTTCCGAACAGGCGGGTCCCGGGCTCGAAGACTTGGATCTTTAGTTTCGGGATCCTTAAGTAACATAAGTTGGGAAAAAGTAAAGACGGTTGATTGTTGTGCTGGCCACATGACACCTACTTTATCCGAGGGCATAGAAACCGATGACCTTTACATCATCTGCCCTTTAGACCGCATGGTCTGAAAGGGAAGTTGACTTTTTTTATATTACTTAATATTACTTAACAATAAAATAATATAAAAATGTGAGATGTATAATTCTTTAATGTGCAAATCGTATTACCAGATAGACAATCAAAAAGACTTGTATTTATACATTATTAAACTTTAACCCCGTAATGAGTTCACAACATCTACAAATACAAACTGAAAGTGAAAAAAGAATACGAATCAGTGACTGTTTTCCTTAGAGCTTTCATCACCTGCCAAACTCCTATCATTCATATTCAATCCAATATCATTGTCTACGTAATTGGGCTGCGTCCCGCACCAGTGCCCACGACCAAGACTTTTTTTCTGTTGTATTAAATTATTGCTATTCAAGCATTTAGTTAATGTACATTGCATGAGTTATTACACCATCAGTTGCAATATCAGTTTTCCGTTTTTAATGCTGTCCTTGACCTGTTTTTAATTGTACATTTAGATACTTCAAGGATGTCTGAAAGAGGAAGAATACCACTGGCCTAGTTTTAGAGGCACGCCCATGGAACTGCAACAAGAACAAACGTATTATGTTGACGACCTAAATTATATGTCAGGTTATTGCTTTCTCTTTGTTAAATTTGAACCAACTGTTAACTATAATATTTTACATTTAAGAATATGTCTACTTGGAAGTTTTGAAAGACTTTTTTTTTTATCCTTGAAAAAAAAAGGTTAATTAGAATGATAGAAACAAGCGTTTGCACGTGAATTCTGGGCCACATGTAAATTTTTATTTGTCAAATCGATTTTAGATGCTTACAGTAACGTAAATTGCAAATACGTTTTGTGGGAATTCAGGGTATCATTTTTTTTTTATTCTTGTGTGTCAGACATTCGTATGTAAGACATTCAATGTTTTGTAAGAAGCCTATTGGGAATCATGTTTCGAGCGCTAATCAGAATGGGCCGGAGTTGATGAGCTTTAAAAGCATGGGTTTCTACTATGTTAATGGTTTCTTTGCCTTCTGTCAATTTGTTGATATAAATTAAATAGAATCGGTGTAAAATGCATTAAACGTCATTCAGAGACTCTTAGAAGTACTCTAGAGTAGCAACTGCTTGGCCATTCAATAATTTAACAGAGTACAGTTGATATTAATTTAGTAAATGTCTGTCATATGTGAAACGTTTTATAACCCTAGATCTGAAAATAAAAACTATGCTTGCAAAGAGAAGGGAATATAAAAAAACAAAAGTAAGAGTTAAAAAGAAAGAGAGAGAGAGGGAGGGAGAGAGTGAGAGAAAAAGAGATGCTGGGAAGAATAAGAGACTGTTATATTAGTAGATATAGAATGAGAGAAAAATATTGTGAAAGAGAAGAGATAGATATGTGGAAGAGGAGAAAGAGGGAGTGAAGGAGAGAGCATGCTATTCATATAGAAAGACAAGGAGAGGATGGATTCGATTTAAAAGTTCAGATATTGAATTAAGTTTCTTGCTAATCAACAGACGTTAAAGGCCTCCATCGTGTCACTAACAACAGTGAGGACCAGGTTGCTGTCTCCCTTCATATTCATACGTAAGCTTTTTTTTTTTCGTCTCTTGGATTAGGGGCAAGGTCCAGAAATCAACATCTATTTCTGTCGATTCGCAATTATCCGAAGAAGTGTCTTATTTTAAAATATTTGTTGACTTTACTTATAAATTAGACGCGATTTATTTCTTCTAAAAGTGTTATCTGTCCTAATATTAGCAATATGATAAGGCTTATATATTGTTTTCTCTTTCTATCATGCTTTCTCAAAAAAATTATGTCACTCCGTTCGTACCACATTTAAACAATCATTAATTATAGTCTTCTTGTTAGCTGTTATTTTTCATTGTGATGAAATTAGCGACAAAAATATATTTTGCTTTAATTAAGTATAGATCTTTGGTGGGTAAAAAAGATCTTAGTTTCAAACTATGTACTTGTTTTGTTTTTTTTATGCAATAAAATTAGTTGCCAAAAAAAGGGAGTTATTTTGGTACAAGTGAGCTACAGTCTCTGAGCTATATGCGCCTATTATTAAAATAGAGTTTTTCTACAAGAGAGTTTGTCTAAAATAGGGTGTATCTAAAACACGGTGTGCCTAAAACAGGGTGTGTCTAAAACAGAGTATGTCTAAAATAGAGTGTGTCTACAACAGTGTGTATCTAAAACAGGGTGTGTCTAAAACAGAGTGTGTCTAAAACAGGGTGTGTCTAAAACAGAGTGTGTCTAAAATAGAGTGTGTCTAAAATTTGATTGTGTGAAAAAACAGATCCCTACGCTTTCTTATTAGCTTTATGCATTCCTCTAAAAACTTAAAGTTGAATGTCTGCTTATATCTCTTGCAGTCCTCCCTTCAGACACTATTCTTGGTTTAAGGAAGCAACAGGAGAGTTGAATAGGTCAGAGGTGACATTTGTTTCTGTTGGAGGGAAACCCAAGGTTAGTTTTTTAGATTTTGTTTCGTTTTCTTTAGTGAAGCTTTTTTACTTTAACGAAAGACATTTGCAAAACTTTGACAGATTTCAACTGGTTCTGTGTTTTGTGTGGGAATGTTGTTGATATTAGCATCTGTTTTGTTAGCGGCCCGCGAAAGAGCAAAAGACTCTATTAGTTTGGTCTGTCCGTCCGTCCGTCCCGTTTAGATCTCGTAAACTAGAAAAGATAGTAAAATATTTGACATCATAATATTTTAGTCCATTCAAAGTTCTGATGCAACGGTTACTTTATTCTTTTCTGAAAGCGAAAAATCTCATTTTTAAAATCAATCATGCAATAAATGTTTTCATAAAAATCAATACACCATTTTTACACCTAGTCACTATTAATAGTAACAAACACGGGAGGTTTTTTTTTAGTAAGGGAGATGACTGTATGCCGTTCTTTTGTACACATTTATGCAAACGGTTTTAGATTTTATGTCAAAAAACATTTTTCTTACAATTTAAATTACTATTAAATAATTTCTGTCATACTTATTACTATATTTACAAAAAAATATGTTTATTTTTTTTTAAAGAAAAAATATATTTAGCATACATATCAGTGAAAAATAATTTAAAACAGCATTTTATAAGTAGTATTTCATATTATCCTGTGAAATGCAGATGAGTTATGACATTAGTACAGCAAACTAAAGAATGTCCGATTTTTTTACAAAATTTTTTTTTCTTGCTGCTTTGAATAAGAGATTGACCCTTTACAAAACAATTAGATCAATTAGATATTCATTATAAGACATCAGTTAGGCCAGGTTCACACTCTCTTTCACATATCCTTTGGTCTGCTGGACCGTTTGGGCACAACACAAGATGTCAACCTTCTTCGTCCATTCTTCTCTGTCATTTGCATTTGATAGAATTTCATTCTGATGTTCTTTCTGAAACTATTTAAGCCTGCCTTTTTAACTGCCTGGATGGACCACATCTGACAGAATTTCATTCTGATATTCTTTCTGAAAATATTGAAACCATCCCTTTTACCTGCCTGGGTAGACCACTTCGGGGGCCGATTTTGAGTTTATGTTTCCACACAAACTGTCTTTGTAACCTTGTCATTGTTATTTATAGTAGTTATGCTGAGGTGGACTATTGTCGAATTGAATTTTGAATGGTCTGGACCAATGTCTTATCCTGTCTTTTTTCTAATTTTAGGCGAATAATAAGATTGTAATTGTTATCTGTCACGAGTCGAGTCTGTGACCTATTTCGACCAGTTTCTAGAAGCGAGTTCAAACCTGTGCAGGTGTGCAGCGTAAACAAGTTAATTTTAGGTATCCAATCAAAGAAAGAGGTTAAGGGAAAAAAATAGCTCACGTCAGCTTCTAGAAGGTCAAAGTTACTAAAATAATTATCTGAGAAGGTTCCATGATTCTGGAACGTACTATCAAAGAAAGTATAAATTAAGGGAAAGTCAGTTAGACGGGGTCCTCGCATAGTAGTAGTTCTGGTAGAGCGATGGTCCTCGCTCAGTCCTCGATTAGTAATGTTTATAAGTTTTGTGATATTAGCGGGTCCATTAGTTAAAGTTTTATTAGTTGAAGTTGAAGCTATACTAAGTGAAGTTTCTTGTATCATTTAAGTTTTATTTATGAAATATCAAGTCAAGTTGTTATTGAATTGAGAAGTTAATTTGATGTGAAAGTTGAATAAGTATTATTAAAGAAGTTTTAAGAAAATACAGAGAGATGTTTCTTCTTCATTTCATTGAATTGTCAAGTTTGATTATATAATCCCCGGCAAGAGTGATCGTCACATTATCTTTTCAGGGACACGTCTGCACCTTGGTGAATCAACATTCAGAGAACTCGTACCAATTTGTATAAGGAACTCGTCAAGATGTTTGTAGGCGTTCAACAAACACGTGAGATTGGGGCCCCCACGAAATCAGCTTTTAAATGTAGAAATATAATAGTTCATTATATTACATTTTGTACAGATTTCTGTGTGATGAAATCTATTTCCTTATAAGTTTTTAATATTCTTACTTTTATTCTCGCATCCAATGTGTTTCATATTAAAAATTTTAATAAAACTTTTCGTGTTTGTTTTGTCATTTTTTTTCTTTTTAAATCAACATAGACATTGCTATGTTTTTTTTTTTCATCGGAAACAAATTTTTATATTTTAAAATGATATAATCCTTTAAGCTGCATAAATATATTTAATAAAACAGTCCTTAAAATGTATGTGGCCCACGATTAACGAGGGAATCATGTGGTCAGCACAAAGACCAACCGCTTTTACTTTTACCAATTAATATCAGGTACTTATTAGAGCTGGGTGGACTAAAAGGCGCCCAAAGATCCGGAAATTAAAAATCTCAGTCTTCACCAAGATTCAAACACGGGTTGCTGGTTTGGAAGAGCTTTACTACTCAGAAAGAGTCATCATAATAGTTTCTATGGATTGGGTTATTGTGGATTACGGTAGATCACAGCCAATAAGATTTTCGAATAAGATAATAAGGAACTAAGATTCTCAGCCACCCCTTTTTAAGTGAAGTTAAACCTCAAAAAGATATATCATTTAATAAAGCTGCACTTCATCTTTTCACTATTTCACAGTAATCTATACATGAATTGAATATAAATCATACCATTATGTATTTCCTTAAACCAGTTTTTTAAAATCTCCAATAAATGTCCTGATTACAATTTAAAACAACTTGGCAGTCTTTACGTCAGTGGCGTAGCAAGGAATTTGAGGGCCCGGAAGGCTTGGCCTCTTTAGGAGCCCTTGCCTTTTGACATTCGACATCATGACATGAAATAATATACTTAATAAATACATACGTCAAATAAGAACATAAAACTAAAATGTTATTTAACCTTGGTTAGGCCAATAATAGAATATGCATCCTCCGTTTGGGACCTCTCAACTCAAGAAAACATTAAGAAACTGGAACAGACACAAAATAGAGCAGTGAGATTTATAACAAATAAATATTCACATTTGACTAGAGTAACACCTATAGTAAAATCACTAAATTTAGAAAGCCTTCAGGACAGAAGACTCAAAAGTAAAGTAGCAATTATATATAAAACACTGAACCATAATCTTCAAATACAAAAACAAAATTTAATAAAATACTTAGAAAGACACAAAGATAAAGGCACATTCCTCGTCCCATATGCTAGGACAAATTTGTACAAATACTCCTTCTTCCCTAGTGCTATTAGAGCATGGAATGGGTTGCCTGAGCTAGCCAGAAAAACCAGTGACTTGGCAGAATTTAAGTCATTGGTTAATATGCATGACTAAATGCATGACGCGTAGGACGTAATCATCTTCTTTTTTGAAGTAACGTCTGTATTATAAAAGATAAGATAAGAAGAAGATACGTCTAATATGTGGAATACATGCAGCATGGTTACTAATTTCCATAACAACATGAATAGCAGGATAGTTCGTTGCCACATTACAGGTCCGACTTATAAATGTGTACAATTGATAAAATGTAATTGCAGTGTTATGGTTGCCGTTACTGCCGATTTTTAGAATTTCTATTTACATTCTCTTTATGGCTAGGTCGACTGGTATTTCGATTTTTGGTCTATAGATTTTAAAAAAAAAGACAGTTTATCTTATAAAAAAACAAAAAACAACCACATTGAAAACATTGGTTATAATTTGTAATCATATGAAAATTATATAAGTGAAATGTAATCATACTTTTAAAAATTAAATTAGCAAAGAGTAATCATATTAAATAAAATATAGGGAACATTTTTTAAATATTTTTTTTATCGGCTTCATTGTGACTGACCGCGCTTGAAATTTATCTCTAATTTAGTAAAGAGTTGAATAAATCAGAGGCGTCACTAGTTGAATGAATCAGTAGCGTCACTAGAGGGCTGCGAAGGGTGCGGGACGCACCGGGTGACACCCGTTATCGGGGTGACACCCAATCTAACAATTTCAAAAAAGTGAAGTGTGAGTGGCTAAATATTCGAATATATTTTAAACGATTAGTAAATATATCTCTGAGTATTTTATTTTTATTTTCGCTAAACATATTTCAATATTTCATTACATTCTATCAAAATGTCCAAAACATTAGCCTTCATCATCTTATCTTATCTTATCTTTTATGATACAGACGTTACTTCAAAAAAGAAGATGATTACGTCCTACGCGTTATGCATACTTTATATCACAAACAAAAAGTGAAAGCTTACTATCAGCCGTGTACGAGCTGCATGATTTTAAAAATATTTTTATCGAATCTATTTGATTTAATTTATTAAAGTAGTAGCTACTAGCTAGCATCGTAATACAAGGATGTCGACCAAAAATCGCTGTTTATCAAAATGTGTTACTTAATTTAATACGGGGCGGAAATAAAGACTAAAATTGGGATATCAAAAGACGTATGATGACTATTCCTCTGGGTTGGAAAATAAAGGCATCCGGTTACAAATACCCTTCCTAGGTAGGCCAAGCCAAGCCAAGTTCAAGCGCACTTAGCCTCTCGACCACGCTTCCCACTAACGGATCTATTTTCACACAGAGTATTTATATAAAAGCAAAAGAATTGACATTGAGGTGAACATATCAACGACGTGTCTTCACTGAATTAAAACATTTCCTTGATACGAAGGAAATGCAAAGTCCATTACTGAAAGTACATGTTGAAAAGTTTATTGACGCTTTAGCAAATAACGCTTAAGCATCTTTTACAGCACGACTGACATATAATTGCTCCTAGTATGAGTAGAAGCTCACCATTAAAGACCTTAAAGAATATCTCTAAATCATTGAGCAAAGCCTTCGACTATTTCTTACCATCTGCGTATATGTGACGTCATGTGAAAAATGATTTTTTAAATAAATTAAAGTTAAGACATATTTAAGATCGACTTTAAAAATTTTATTGACAAGTTTTCAAGTTTGAAATCCAGAAAAGAAAAACCATTGTAATTTACTGAAGGCCGCATTTAAAAAAAAATTGAACTATAGATAAACTGTAATAAACAACGAGATGCTAAAATAGAATCGACACTCCTTTTATAGTTATTTGACAATTAATTAATGTTTAGAGTTTTTAAGTATACGTATTATGGCTTTAAAAAAAACGGAAATGGGGGGGGGGACACTCTAACTGACCGCACCGGGTGACACCAACGCTAGTGACGCCACTGGAATGAATAAATAGTTTCAATATATAGACATTTTGCACACCATCATATCGCATATCGCAAGGTGATATAAAACTAGTTCATATTTCATTTTAAAAGTAAAGAAACAAAGAAACTATCAGTTCACCAGGGAAAAAAAGGAAATTTCAGCAACAAGATTTGCAAATATGAATCATCCACGAAGATTTGAACACAAAACTTTATAAATAGACATTACAGTAATAAAACAAAAATAGTTCATTTATTAAAACGTTTCGCAGATTAAAGAGCAACTGTATTAAGAAATAAATTGTAATAAACAGTACTGAAAGGTGTATAAATAGTGCTGATTTACAATAGCCATTTAAGAACCCATGTAACATACAGTAGGCCTATGTCGACAGCTTAAAGAATTATTAATTCTTAGAAATGTAGGCTTACACCCACTAAATGTATCGAATGTTAGACAAGTATTGATTTATGACTGTATCGAATGTAGGTCACTTAAGGAATTCAATAAACAAGAAAAAAACGTAACAATACTTTTAAAAAAATAATACGAAGTCTGACTGTATCAATTAGTTCGGAAAAAGTCATTTTTTTAATGTGTTATAGATCTAGACTAACAACAATAAATCAATGCGATTATAAATATTTTTACAAATTGGTTTTGTTTAGCTCAATCTCTCAATACGCTATGATCTAACCAGATTGTTTAATTTGTTTCACTTCTGTCAAGTACATTTCTTTCCCTTGTTCCAGATATACTAAATAAATTATTCCGAATAGTTAATTAACTAATAGATTTTTTTTTTTAATTGATTCTTGTGTTTTCACGTACAAGAATATAATTGTGCAAACTTTCAGCTTGATCTGATATTGCGAGTCGGAGAAGTAACGTGTGCAAACTTTCAGCTTGATCTGATATTGCGAGTCGGAAAAGTAACGTGTGCAAATAAGTAACGTGTGCAAACTTTCAGCTTGATCTGATATTGCGAGTCGGAGAAGTAACGTGTGCAATTTTTCAGCTTGATCTGATATTCCGAGTCGGAGAAGTAACGTGTGCAAACTTTCAGCTTGATCTGATATTGCGAGTCGGAGAAGTAACGTGTGCAAACTTTCAGCTTGATCTGATTTTGCGAGTCGGAGAAGTAACGTGTGCAAACTTTTGACCAGACAGACAGAGTTGATGTAAGCGTTGTAAAAAAAAAAACCTTCTTTGGTGACGTTTTCAAATATGTCAGACGGTATCTATTTAAATTTTAAAAATCCTAACCCTAAACCTTAAAATATTTTTATTTCTGCATTCCAGAGAGATAAGCTGTTCAAATATGTAGTGTCGGTTATTAGTCTATGCGACATTTAGGCTGCTCAACGCAAAGAACTAAAATCAAGTAAAATCTAGAATAAAAAAAAATATTTTGGACTTATCATATGTAGACAAGTCATAAGATAAGAAAATATAAGGTAAAATAAGAAAAAATAAGATAATTTTATCGTTCCAAACAATTGGAAATTTAGTTTGACTACCATTTTCCACCTCACTACTATACCACCAACAACACAGACGCAAACACAACCCCAGAACAGAAACAAACACATACATTCACAACCAACGCTTGATTGGGCTTCTGTGTACTTCTAAGTGACGTTAATGATAATGAAACAACATGACTATCAGTGGAATACAGGAGTGTTCCAATCTCAATAGAGAAGAGCCGACCACTTCATCCAGATCAGGTGTAGTGATGGTGAAATAAGTGCTAATTGTCTTAAGGATGTTAGATACTGTGAGAAAGTATCTTCCGTGAGAGCGAAAAAAAGTGTATCACAGAGCTAGGCATCAATTAGAATTTCTTTTTATTCAACTCATACCTTCATGGAACCTGTGTGGAACCTGTGTGGAACCTGTGTGGAACCTGAGCACTGATCTCAGAAACGGCTTTAACGATTTTCCTAGAAATTCGACAGTTGGTGTCTATTGTTGTGAAAAGAATGACTAGCTTGTTGGCCACATTAGAAACACTTTAGTTCGACCGTACTATTTTAAAGTAGACAAAAAATTCTTTAATTTGGCTAGAGAAAGAGAACATATTTATCTTGAACTGACTCGGGTATTTCCGGGTGTAGGTATTAATCATTCAAGAGTATCTAAAGATTTCGGAAGAAGTTGCGCATGCATCGTCTTCTTAGTCTACATCTAAAGACCTATTGTTAGAATATTATAAAGTCTACTACATCTATACCGGTACGTGACGTTTTGGCGACGGAACGTTTTGGCGCGAACCGTTTTGGCGACGGGACGTTTTGACGCGAGATATCATTTGACGATTTAATAAGCACGTATCTTTTAGAACAATGTTTATTTCACTCTACCCTAATATTGTATGTATAGTAGGAAGTCTGCAACTCAGACCATTCACTAGTGCTAAGCAAAATCAAACTACTTCTCAAGAAGGCTTATACTTCCACTCAACCCAGAACTAGGCGAATGAACGTCAACCATGTAGGTGACCCAGAGAAGTGTGCACTCTTTGTCGAGCTGCTGAACAGTTCAATCCCCTCGTTAAGTGATGAAGAAGACATCTCTTATCAGATGGGAGAAATTAAGAGATATAATCTACAGTTCGGCAATCACCGCCTTTGGGACTCAAAAACACAAAAATGTAGACTGGTTTGAGGCGAATCTAGCACATATGGAACCTTGCATCGAGAAAAAGCGATCTGCACACCTCGCTCACAAGACAAAGCCAAGTCCAAGATCTTTGGAGACCTTCAAAAGTGCTAATAAAGAGGCGAAACAAATGGCTAGAAAATGTGCTAACAACTTTTGGAGGGATACCTGCAACAGAACCCAAGACAGTCTCCACTCAGGAAATAGCAAAGCTCTATTTGATGGCATTAAAGCGGCCCTGGGCCCAACAGTGTCTAAGCCTGCCCCCCCCCCTTTCTATCCAAATCAGGAGAAAAAATTACAGATCAAACCAAGCAGCTAGAACGATGGACAGAACACTATCTCGAAGTCTATGCCACACAGAACACAGTAGACGATGTCGCCCTGGCTTCTCTACCAGATCTTCCAGTACTGGAATGCCTAGATGATCTTCCGAGCCTTAGTGACCTTAAAAAAGCAATTAACTGCATAAAAAATAGAAAATCTCCTGGGAGTGATGGTATCCCAGTGGAAGTAGTGAAAGTCAACGAATCACTCCTGCTCCCTGAACTCTATATTCTCCTCTGCCGCTGTTTAGAAACAGGTCATGTCCCACAGGACATGCGTGACGCAACTATAGTCACAATATACAAGAACAAAGGGGATCGGAGTGACTGCAACAATTACAGGGGTATCTCTCTCCTCAGTATAGTGGGCAAGATCTTTGCTAGAGTGGCACTATCCAGGCTGCAAGTGATAGCTTCTAGAGTCTACCCAGAGTCTCAGTGTGGATTCAGGAGTGGTAGATCCACTATAGACATGATATCTTCTCTACGACTACTGCAGGAGAGAGACAGACCCCTTTACATCGTTTTTGTGGATCTGACTAAAGCTTTAGACATGGTCAGCAGAAGTGGCCTTTTCAAACTCCTGAGGAAAATAGGTTGCCCTCCCAAACTACTGCAGTTCATTGAGTGTTTTCACGAGGAAACTAAATGCACTGTCAAATTCAATGGAGCCCAATCAGCACCTTTTGAGGTTTGCAGTGGTGTCAAGCAGGGATGTGTGCTCGCACCTACTCTGTTTGGCATACTCTTCTCCTGTCTACTGCATTATGCGTACAACGACATAAACGAAGGTGTGTTTCTCCATACAAGATCCTCTGGAAAACTATTTAATGTATCAAGGCTGCGGGCAAAAACCAAGGTTAGGAAGCTACTCGTCAGGGAACTCCTGTATGCTGATGATGCAGCTATTGTGGCTGATTCTGATATTCAGCTACAGTGCCTGGTTGACAAATTATCTGCTGCTTGCCAGAAGTTCGGCTTAAACATCAGTCAAAGCAAGACTAAGATACTTTTCCAAAACACAAACACTGCACCTCAAGTAAGCATTAATGGCCAACCACTAGAAACTGTTGATCACTTTTGTTACCTTGGCTCCATCATATCCAACAACACTCTACTGGATAAAGACATAAACAACAGGATAGCCAAGGCAATGGCCACCATGTCACGGCTGCAGAAAAGAGTCTGGGACAACATATTGCTGACTAGCAGTACTAAAGCCCTAGTCTACCGGACCTGTGTGTTGAGCACCTTGCTGTACGGAAGTGAAACATGGCCAACCTACTCATGGCAGGAAAAAAAGCTGAATGTTTTCACCTCCGATGCCTAAGGCGGATCTTTAAAATAAGGTGGCAAGATAAGAGGAAGTGCTACAAAGAGCAGGGTGCCAGGACATCCGCTCTGTTATCAGCAGCAGACGCCTTGGCTGGCTTGGCCACGTTCGTAGAATGCCGGTGGGTCGACTTCCACAGGACATCCTGTATGGCGATCTAATAGAAGGCAGGAGAGCCGCTGGTCGCCCACTTTTACGTTATACGGATGTATGCAAACGCGACATAAAGCTCTTCAAAATCGACACTGGCAACTGGGAAGAGGTGGCACTGGACAGATCCTCATGGAGAGAGAGCATAAAGGAAGGGTCAAAGATTGCAGATGTCATACACAACAGAAGCAGAAAGAAGGGTGAAAATGCAACGGCGCCTGGTGATTATATATGCCCAACCTGCGATCGCAGCTGTGTATCAAGGATTGGCCTCTTTAGTCACACAAGAAGTTGCAAAGGGAAAAGATCGTCTCTCGAGACGTAAAATGCCACAGAGTAGGAATTCTAACACCGTTCAGCGAATTGTTTTTATTAGCAAGTGTTTGGTATGTATAGCTGGAGATACCATACAGTCATTAAATAAACCAATGTAAATGTCAACAAATAATTGCATCAATTTTTAGTCTATCATCGTTTCATTTTTTTAAAATTTTTTTTTAATTTTAAAGTAATATCTTAAAAAACTTTTTTTGAAATAAAATTGTATCTCTTAATAAACACACTTACACAAGCCAAAATGTTTATTAAAGAAAATGATGTGAAACACAAACACACATTTACATTTAGTACGTGAAAAATATGTCTTTACACAAACACTCATGCAAAACATAGATATGAATAATTCTTTTAAAATAAATAATACAATAAACGTACATAATGTATTTTACGCCAAAACGTCCCATTGCCAAAACTGCTTGCGCCAAAACGACCTTCGCGCCAAAACGGCGTCGCCAAAACGGCGGCGCCAAAACGTCCTGCTTCGATCTATACTGCCTGGTCGTGCGGTATGCGCTTTGGACTGTCCTTCGGTTGTCCAGTGTTCATACCCTTTCTTCCGTTGTACTGCGGGAGGTTTCGACTAAGAACTAGTTTATCTTCATTTCTGAAGAAACATCCGAAACATGTAAACATTTTTAGAAACATTCGCAAAACCAGGATTCTTTATCGTAAAGGATAGGGCGGGATAAAAAAATGTTTCGATATTATTTAGCATTAACATTCATTTGTGATTAAGAGAAAATAAGCGCTCTTTAAGTTGTCTAAATGAAGTATTGTCTTTTTAAAAAGTATTTTAATGTTTTTCTTCTTTTAATTTAAACAATTATTTCTTAAATCATTCACAATGACTCTTTACTTTTTCTGCTAACAAAAGTATAATTAAATCTGTGTCTTCTTTTTACAAAGCTTATTCCAACTCACTCTGTCTGTCTGGTACAATTTTTGTACATGTTATCTCTCCCACACCCAATCTTAGATCAAGTTGAAGCTTTCAATTTTTTTTTGACTAACAAAACACGAATCAATTAAAAAATTAATCAATTAATTAATAATAATAATATATAATAATCTAAAGAAATGATAATAGATTTTAGGAAACATAACTGCCATCTTGCAGAAATATAAAAGGGAGCTTATTCCTCGAGTATAGAGATATATGGCAGTGCTTTTTTACGTTTTTTTCTCCCTTTTTTAAGCTTTGTTTTTCAAAAATGTTCATATTTATGTTTTGCTTGTTTGTTTGTTTGTTTTTGTTTGTTTTTTGTTTTTGTTTTTGTTACTGCATTTTGTTGCTTAATGTTGACAGGTTTCTTAGAATTAGAATCCAAATCAAGAGATTACTTTGTTAAAACTTGATCACGAAAATCACCCCAAAAATCAATGGCTCAGAATGACGAGTTGTGTATAAAGAAATAATTATAAATAACAGCAATCTAAATGACGCAAGCATTATTAAAATGAGTATACATTATAAGTTCCAAATGTGTCTGGCGTAACTCTAATTTTCCTGGGAAATAGTTTTCTTGAAGTTTTATTTTAAGTTTGAAAGAAGTATTAAAAATGATTATTTTAAATTTTTATTTTAGTAAATTATTTGTACTAAAAATATTTCTTTGGGGAAAAAAATAAAATCTCTCTCTGAAAATGTTTCAGCGGTCTATAATTATTATATTAAAATTGTTAAAATACACTGATTCAAGAATGATATTTAATTTCATATTTTAGAACTATTGAAAAACTACAAATAGTTCTATATCAAAATGAGGTTTTATACACACTTATTCAATACAGCAAACAGATTTACTCTATTACTTAATAAGTATTATATTTATGTTTGGAGACATTACAATTTTTAAGTGTAATCCTCCCTCCTTCCGCCTTGTTATATGTTGTTTGAATTTTTGAATATGTTGATTTGAAATTTTTAAAATCCTTTAGATTTGAAAATAGTGGAACTCGGAAGTTTATATATTGTAGTTAAAAAAAGATTTCAAAAAGATTGTTTGAAATGTCCGTTTATATATTATAATACATTTTGATTGTTATAATGGTAATTTATAAGCTTACATTTGATATACTCACTTGCAATATAAATAAACTTAAATAATAGAGATTTTTAGATCTTCAAACGTAATTTTCTTGTAAAAAAAGAATTTTACATTTACTAAATTATTGTTTATTGATATATCTCACTCTCTCAGGTCAGGCACGTGAGACACGTGGGATGTGGTCGTGTGATTAACCAGAGGGGTCCGGTACTTGAAGGCCAGCTAGGACCCTATATAAGAGCAACCTCAATAGTACGAGTCGAATTCGGTGTCAAGAACCAGTCTTGTGTGAAGTCGTCCCAGAACTGATAATTGAGTGCAAGTCTATGAAGAAGCGGAGAGCTGATTCAACGTTTCAGAGTTAATACGTCGGAGTGGGAAATATTTATACTGTCAGCGTTACGTATTACCAATATTACCAATATATATATATATATATAAATTATATATATATACCTTTGCAAACGCCAAAAGAGAAATGAAAACTTAAATACACCTACGGCGTACAACTGCTTTGTCTGAATTAGTAGTAGTAGTTGGCAACTCAATTTGCTTAATCTTGTGAAATACTGCATTCATCCTTAATCTCTGGATTTTGCCTTTTTTTTTTTTTTTTTTTTTTTTTTTACAAGGAATGAATAACAAGAGAAGGTAAAAAAAAACACAAAACATGATTTAAAAATCAATAATTTTTTTTACTATTTTTTTACTTTAAATTGTTTAAACTTAGTAAATTATGTCATAATCAAGAATAGAGTAAATGTCTGTTTAAAAGGTGGACACGTTTCAGTTTTTGCAATTGTAAAAATTAAGCATAAAAGAATTTTTTTTTAAATTTCATATGATTAGATTTACGAATGATTTATTATAATGTAAATGTCGTTACATACTTTTTTAAAATTATCAGCCTGTAAATGTATTGATTCCATAGCATTGAAGACCTTATAGAATTTATTCAAGTGGAAAGAACAAATAAAGAGGTCCATGATTTTTTAAAGACGTCTTGCATACCTAAAAGCGAATGGTCCAAATACGCATTTATTAGGCACTCTGAAAGGTATATCAATATTTCAATAACTATACATAAAGTTCAATACTAAATTAAATTAAAAATGAATTTGCCCATTTACAATTTATAAAATGTTTGTTTTTAATTTTTTTTTCCTTTCAATTGTTTAGTTACAGTAGAAATCTAATTCACGATGAGCCAGGGAAGTTTCGTTTCATTCTCATTTGTTGGAAACCTGGTCATTACAATGCAATTCATGATCACAATGGATCAGACTGTTATTTCAAGGTTTGTTCTTATTCATTAATGCACTTATTTTTTACAATATCTTTCCTATCAAATCAGAACCTCATAGAATCTGGAACATGGACGCGGATCTCAAAAACGGCTGATGTACATCGCAGAAAATAGAATTACAAGCTTGTTGACCACACAGGGAAAACGCTAGTTTGACCGTTATAATTTTTCATAGTAAAAAAGAAATTCACTTAATTTAGCTAGAGAAATGGGGTAATGTTAATCTAACATTCATTAGTTATTAAGAGAAAAGCAATTTAAAAAAAAACATTGCATAGTCAGTAGTCAGCCATAGTGTATCGATAACTGAGTTGTTTATTCAATTTAAAGTTGCTTAAAGTCTATTGATAGATTATCTAAGCTATGCTTATATTTTTACGTACAATGTAGATTACATCTAGACTCTAAATCTAGAAGTAGATTTTGACTAGATCTTAACTGTTCTAAATAAGAAGTCTAGATCTAGTTCTACAAGTCCATATAATGTCCCTATAGTGAAAGAACTACTAATAATTTTACAATTACACAATACCCGCTTGCCTGATGGGTAACATCGATTGTTTAAGTAATTGACGGAATCAAATCACGATATCGATACCTTGTTTGATCTAAACATCTTGTTTTTTTAGCTATTTTTTTAAAATAATTTTTAATTGTAAGTTTAAAAAATTGTATATTATATTAAAAAGTTACAATCTAGATTTTTTTTCTAAATATGTGTTCAATAAGTATTTCCTTTACCTAGGTGTTGCAAGGCAGAGTTCAGGAAAAACAATTCCAGAAACAGAGTCAAAAGTCTGACAAAGATTATGATGAGGAAGAAGTTTGCTATCTAGAAAGTAGGTAGAAACTCTAGTCGAATTGATCAACATTTTTAACGATTCAATGTAGATATGATGATTAGTAAGTTAGCCCCCTTTAAGACCGTAACCGTAAGGTTCTCTGTGTGACCATTTCCTCTGTTTTTTAAATCAATAGCCTAGACCAGTGATGGCCCGTGGGCCAGATCCGACCGGCGACATGTTTTCATCCGCAACAGAATGTAGAAAATAAAGTTGAATTTTGTTCCCTAAGTAGGATTAGAACTTTGATGGATTTCATTCAAATCTCGTGTATTCTAATATTCATATTGTTTTGTTTTTTTCTAAAGAACACAACGTTTAATTTTTTGGCGACAAAAGTTGACAGTTACTTTTGGTTCTTCGACAATGTCGCTGCTGTCTTGAGCTGGCCGTGTCCTTGACACCTTGTGTGTGCAGCCTTTTGGTCCGTGTTCTTTTGGTATCAATGCGAGTGGTACAATACTATATAAAATTGGTTGAAACGGGAGAAAACAAGGGTTAAGGATTATAAAAATGTTTTAAAGCACTTAATGGAGAAGGCTTACACAATTTTTTTTAGTAATAAAACAGATAAACCCATATTACGTGGTTGTAAGTAGAGCCACGGGTTTGTAATAAACTATTTAAACTGTTTTATTCTCTGTTTCATATTTTCTTTTCATTGTTGTAGCCCGCGACACGAGTGTTGGAAATTAAAATGGCCTGCATGGTTGGGCATCACTGGCCTAGACAATTAATAAATTGAACTTTGCCATGTTTACACATATCTATTGAAATCACACACCTATAAAATATCTGTGTTTAATGTTTTGTGATTCCTGGATTTGTCAGTTTAACTGATTCGGTGATTTATTCACAAGGGCCGTTTAAAAAGAAAACAAAGCTTCTAAAATAAAGGCTAAGTTTCCTCTATAGTTTAATATTGTCTACGGGATGTTCAGTCAAAAAATGTTTAAAGTTTAGAAATAATAAAATATACTGTATATAATGTGTCTGCTTATTTACATTGTTTTTTAACTTTAGTTTTTGCTTTGATTATACTTGTGCTTCAATTGTTTTTCTATATGGACAGTCTTACAAGTTTTGAAAACAATTCAACTTTGAGAGAGAAAAATCCACGCAAATGTTTTCTTTTAAATTTAAGAGCAAATATCACCACTACAGTTTTAAGCTGTTCATAAATTGTGTATTGGTAACAGTAAAAATCTGTGCCAAATATATATTTTGAGTGTTTTCACCCAGCTACAGTAGTAAAAAACTGTGCCTTACTCAGAAATAAAATGCACTATTGGCTTAGGAAAATCTCCTAGATACCGCCCCCTTCCACAACTGAGATTAGACCAAAGCGCTCTGACCATGCTAGAAGCATGAAAGTAGCGCTACATAAAAGCTACAATTTATTTATTTTACATGTGCGATTTTGAAAACACTTTTTATTACTATATTATCAACATTTGTTGAGTTATTTTTTGTTTCAATGCATCATTCATAGGCCTAAACCTCAGTCATCAAATGTCGAATCCTGACAGCGAAACCACAGCAGTTACTCTACATCTTTATATGTAAGTATGGGTTATATCACTCTCTTTATGTCTTATTAAAGTTCGGACAGGGTGGCTTAATAACTGGTAATTAGCTTAGAGACTTCTGCTAGATAGATTGGCTTGAAGTACTCATTTGATATGTATTTATGTCATATTTAGGCCTCACTACTGACATACGTCGCATTAGGGTTGTTTTCAAGCCAGATAAAATATAGGTTAGCTGTGGACGTTAAAAACTCTACGTAATTTATGTATTCTACATCTTAACTCTTTCTCTCCTAACTGACGATACCAGCGTTGATTCCACCAGAATATGGTAAATAATTACGGAGAGAAAGAGTTAATGGTAAAGGGATTGGGTTTTGACATTTTGTGAATTGAGAACTATGCAGTATCAAAAAATCTAAGATACTTGGGCATATCATTTAACATAACCCAAAACTTTTTTTTTCATCCTTTCCAAATTTTCCCCTTCAACCACGAATAAACGCAAAGATACGATGTCAAGGTTGTTATCAGAAACATTTTTCTTTATTTGTTTATATCTTAGAAATGTTTCTTCAGAAGTAAAGATCATTATATACTAGCTCATACCTCTCGTTGAACTGCGGAATGGTGACTAGTAGAATTTGAACTTAAGACCACATAGGCGACAGTCCAGAGCGCATTCCACACTGTGGAAATAAGAGGTGGTGAGATTTCACTTTTTCGACACAGTTGGGTTCTTAAGTAATAGCATTGTTTAGTATCCAAAGATATAAATATATAATTTAGTGTACCTATCATTGTAAAAACAAAAGTATATAATGCAGAATTGATAAAGTTTGTTCTATCTTTCCTCCTATTTTCAGCCCCCCGTTCGACACATGCCATATTTATGATCCCAATGGACAACAAATCGAGGAAGTCGATTTAAGATATGCTTCTGAATATGGAAAACCGGTACGTAACTAAAGATAAAAAGATAAACAGACATGGAGGCACACAGATAGATAGATAGATAGATAGATAGATAGATAGATAGATAGATAGATAGATAGATAGATAGATAGATAGATAGATAGATAGATAGATAGATAGATAGATAGATAGAACGATGTCTATTACAAACATATTCTTGCTTATGTTTTTTCAGCTATATGAAGATTGCCACCAGCTGCTGTAAATCATCACCAACTGCGCTTTGTTTACCAAAATCTTCATGTCAGTCATGCAATCTTGAGTTATTTCGAAACGTTCATGACATATGTATTACATTTTATTTGTGTGTTTGTACTCACAGTGAATATTTTTAAGTGAATTTCATATTCGCTGACTTTACAGTATTTAAATTTACATTTAGTCAACTTTGTGACTGTAATTAAAGCTATGCTTAAGACACAATGGGGATTTTTATTTACGACTGGGGTTTTTAATTTCAAGATCTTTGGGCGGCTCTTGTATGGAAGGAGATAGGATAGTGGTTATTGGTAGTTTTATCTTGGGATATTTCAAAACCAACATTTTTATATTTTTTTAACCCAACAGTGAACTTACTGACGTACCTGTAATGTTTTTGTGATCTTAATAATACACTACTTTGATCAATAGCTTAAAGTCCTTTATTAATAATAAATGTCTTATAAATCATAACATCCCTTTTTGTTTTGTTTTCTTCATAGTGATATTTATTTACATTTATGTACATAAAAAAAACAGAATAAAGATTATAATATGTAACATACTTTATATACCTATTGTTAAATAAGAAAGTCACAAAATCAGGCAGAAGAACAATAGATTAAAATTACTGACCACAAGTTTGAAAACGTAGAAACGTTTAAATATTTTTAGTAAGCCTGATACATTCCAACAATGACCTAATGTCATAAGTAAAGGAATGAAGTGCGTCAGGCAACAGAGCTTTCTATAACACAACACAAACTTAAAAGCAAACTTATATCAAGAAAACAAAGAAAACCATGTACAAAACCATCGTCAGACCTGTAGTCATTTATGCCACAAACGAATCCTGGACGCTAACAAAAAATAAAACACAGAAAATCTGCTAAATACTTAAGAAAGAAGAATCCTCAGAAAAATGTATGGTGTCACGAATGAGGAAACAGGATGGAGGATTCGCACCAACCAAGAAATATACCAGCTATATGAAGAACTCTCCATAGTGACAGAAATAAAAAGAGAACAGATGACGTTGGTGGCAGGTCACCTCGAAAGAATGTCAGAGAACAAAGAATGTTCACCGGCAAAAGCCTAAAGGCAGTGCGTCCCAAAGGCAGACCACGAGTACGGTGGCTTGATGACGTAGAGGCAGATCTACAACAGCTAAAAGTCGGGCATGGAGGCGTGAAGCACAGGATAGATCAGACTGGAGAGATGTGCTAAAGCAGGCCAGGGCCCTCCGTGGGCAGTAGCGACACTGGGATGGATAGATAAATGAAATAAGCAAGTGGAAGTTACGCAGAGTTATACAAATTTGACTTTTCATTGATAATAAGGTTTCTACTAATTATTTACCAAATTCATTTCTACAAGGAAATAGTTTTGAAAAGCATTAATTCTTCATATATATATATATATATATATATATATATACTCATTTATATATATACTCATTTAAAGATTCCATAAAAATTATCTGTGCTCAATCCGGGGTGTTGACAGTATTAGAGATTTTCATTTATGGCAGAATAACTCAAATAAGCTAGCTGTGTTTTTTCAGAATTGCAGAAGTAAATTTTCTGAGCTCTTCCGTTTAAAAAATTTATTTAGAATAAAGGATGCATTAGAGGCAGATAGAAAGGAATGGAGAAATATGGTAGACATATCATGTGTGGTGACCCAACTTTTCGTCAGGCTAAGGGGAAAGCGAATGCTAATCGCCTTTCAATGAGAGACTTCAAAACATTGTAAAAAACAAATGAGCAAACTAACTAGTGGTAGTAAAAAGAGTTGATACAAAATACAACTTGGTAAGCATTGAGATATTTGGAAAGTACATCTCTATTCCTTGTTATTTTGTTGACCACAATAAATTTCGGTATTAATAATGAAGACCAGATTCCTGGATACAAATTTCTAGATAATTGTATGAATTTATAGAAAAAAGTATTGTTAAGACTATGTAATTTGTTTTATCCGGAGACAAATAGTATATATATATATATATATTAAATGGAAGTGAGATAAAAAAAAAACGAAGATATTTAAAAAATCGACTTCAAGAGAGTAGAAGATCTTATGATAACGTTATTTTTAGTAATAGTACAGTCTTTCTTAATTAAAACCTGAGTGTATTTGTTTATTTTTAAAGAGTCTTGTGTCTAATATATATATATATATATAGGGGTGTATGGGGTATCTAGGAGGGGTAGCCTGGCTCACTCTTGGTCCCCACTCGGTACCCAACTCTCATCTGTGACTCCCAGAAGCTGTAGCATGCGCAGCGGCCACACCCCGGAAACGGCTTTGACTGGCCGGCTAAACCAGGTAGAGGGTATCTGACGTGTCCATGGCACTCAGTACACTGAGGTTATGTCAAACCTAGCATGTGAAGTCTGGACTTAACGGCCTGTGCGTAACGTCACAAAACTTGACTAATCGGACAGAAAGGCAAGTACCAGCATATTGCTGTGGAGCACTGAAGAGCAGGACAAGACACACAGAAAGTCTCTGGTCATCCACTGCACCCAAACTTGTCCCCGGACGTCTTGACCAAATCTTGCTTCCGGAAAAGGACGGGCTTTAGGGCGAGAGAGTGAGGTCGACGTGTTGTGCGGATCCTCCTCACTTTAATCCAAATTCCAGCGCAAGTCACTTGTCATCCCCCCCAAACAAATATATATATATATAATATATATATATATATATATATAAAAATATACAGTGCTACCATTTATTGTGCTTGAAAATATTCCAATTTATTTCTTACCAGCTCATCTGTTTTTTTTAGTATATACAAACCTAGAATATAGGTGTTAGAGTTCATTTAAATAACTGGATTAAGAGGGCAAGGAATTAGTTAGGGTTAGGAAACTTAGAGGTTATGTTAGGATTTGGGAATTTAAGGGTTAGGGTTAAGATAGTCCACAGTTTTTATTTGAATAACTATTAAAACACAAAAGCTGACTCTATTATAGTCTAGGAAGGTTATTCGGCTTCAGTTCTAGCTGTGTCAACAACATGCCGGCTTGTTCAGATATCTAGTATCCTGCCTGCCTACAAAAAAACATCTGTACCAAGCAGTGTTACTCTCAACCACTCAATGTGGATCTGAAGAAGCAGCTAAGACTTGAACACTTTTATCCAAGATGTTTCCACACCATCTTAGACATACCATAGCAAAACGGCACTACAATTAGCGATGCTCTTGCAAATGCTGGTCTTGTGCTTATAGGCCGACAGTCACGATGGGCAGGGCACGTACCCCGTATGGGGCGAACATATGCCAAAGGAAATCTTTTTTTTAGTGAGCTGAAAATCGGTCGGCGTAACAGAGATGCCCCACGGAAACGCTTCTTTAGAATACTAACGCAATGTTTTTAAGTCTCTTAGGGGAAAAAATGCGTCATTTTACTTTGTTACAAAGTACATGTTTTATCCAATAAAGTAAAGATTATGGATCACTTGATGTTTCGTACTAAACTCATAATGAATATACTATTTGCAATATTAAATGTCTGAACCTAACCATTTGAGAAATTACATTGCCAAGATTTTCATTCAAATCAGTAATAGGCCTGGCCGATAGTTTTACGCAATAGATGCAATGTAAAACGTTACGACGTAAGCTGTGGTTCTTCTGCACTATTGGGGGACTTGAGACTTTCTATTGTAATCGCCATGTAGAAATGCAATTAGAACTAACAGAACACACAAAAGCAACTCTTTAGATGGGTAGTATTTACCTGATCGTTCATTTTCGTAATTAAAACAATGTTTCCTTAATTGACTTACTGACTTCATGTGTACTCCCAGGTGAGCGTAGGGCCACAGTCACACTTTTAAATCGAACTCGGTTATGAGCAGCTTTCTTCATCTGCTTCAATGTCATTCCAGTATCCTCTGCTTCACTGATGGCTGACCTCTTCCAGGTTTGTTTATTTCTGCCCACTTTCCTCTTTCCTTGCAGATTCCAATCCAGTGCCTGCCTTAACATTGGCAGCTGGTTTTCACAGGGTGTTTCCGTTTCAGATAGATAGATAGATAAATAGATAGATAGATAGATAGATAGATAGATAGATAGATAGATAGATAGATAGATAGATAGATAGATAGATAGATAAAGATGGTACATTCTAAACATGGAATCGATTTTTCTAGTTTTTGTTTTATTTTTAATAATTTTTTGTTGTTGTTTTTTTAATAAGATTTTGTGACTGCGTAGCTCATCACTGTTCTGATCTTTAACGTTTACATCTAATATAGAAACAAAAATGTATTTAAAAAACAACTTTTTCTAAGCCTAAACATACTTATCTACAAAGGAAATTACTTCGCCCTCAATAAATAACCGAAAACAAAAATTACCCCACCCCGATTAAACCAAATAAAAATAATCATGAATACGCCAAAGTATAAATCAACTAAGTATAGAATATTATCATTTGTTGATACACATAAATATTTGGAAACATTAAAAGGCAATTGTCTAAACTAGAATATTGTATTTGGTTAGAGATATTATATTAATGAATCTAGTTAGACATATAGTAGTCATAAAATATATGGAAAAATTGTAAAATTATAATATGCATATATTGTCACAAATTAATTCTAACATTCCAGCTAATGGCTGCCTGGTCCAGGATGGCTGCCTGGTCGTGCGGTTTGAACGCTGGACTGTCTATCGGATTTATCGATGGTCCCGGGTTCAAACCCTGCCCGCTCCCATCCCCCGTCGTCCTGCTGGAGGTTTGGACTAGGAAGTAAACAATCTTCAACTCTGAAGGAACATCCGAAACATGTAAAACATTTTACAAACAAAACAAACATTTCTAAACAAAGCGTTGCGTAATTCCTAAAAGTCTCATTATTGATTTAATTCTTTAGTAAAAGCATGCTGAAATTCCCACTAGCGTGTATTCCAAATAACAGTAACAGTCTAACCAGAGTTCGTCATGTATTTTGATTTTCCCAAAGATATACATAAAAGTCGATTAAGCCTTTTTAGAAATTCGTGTCCACGCAATGTCGTTCCATCCATGAATGTACAAGCTGATTAAAGGAATTGTAATAAAAATAGTCATCAACACTCATTTTATTTTTCTTTCTCAACACTAAGAAATAAAAATAGCATTTGTTGTTGATTATTTCATTTGATTTTAGTAGAAAATATGCGTGAATGTTATTTTTGAGTTTTAAGTAAAATATAATAATCACAAACGAATCGAAAATGTCATTACATCAGCAACAAGGACTCATTATTCTAGTCGAACTTATCTTAGTGAGTTGCTTACACTAACATTATGTCAGCCCAAAAGTTAGATTTCGTTTCTTATTATAAATAGTGTAGATCATTCACTGTGGATTAATCCTGTCCTAAGATAAGAAAACAGAAGTTAAGAATCGAGCGCCAATATAGAGGAAGCGTGTCGTGTTGATCACTAAATCTAGAGAGCATTTTGTTTTCCTTTCAACTTAATAATTGATGTAATGTTGATTTTTTAAAATATTGTTCTCTTTAAAGTATTGTTTACCTACTATTTAGTGCCAGCTTTTTTCAACTTATTTGAATGAGTTAAATATACAAACGCTCTGAATCTAGCAGAGGATTTTTCTCGTTTTGTCAATTTCCTATATTGATGAATTCTTATATTCTGATTTCTTTAATTATGCTAATTATTTTCTAAAAGGCCAATGACCGAAGGAAAAATGAGCTTAGGAAAGCTCCTCATCAATATTGAAGCACAGTTTCAAGGTGACACCTGCAATGTTGAAGCTGTTGGAGAATTGATCCACAATTACAAAAGTAACAAAGTTGACTGGGAGAAGTATGCTCTCTCCAACCCCGCTGAAGGGTAAAACGTCTTTATTCATGTCAGTATTCATGGAATCGACTTAACATTACTATAAGCCATTATTGTTGAATCTTTGACAGATACATTATTTGCTTTGTTTTGGAGAAAGTTTACATTACAAAAACTAGTCATAAATTTAGCAACCATAACAATGATAATGGAATTAAATTACATTTTTTACCTAACGTATATCAAGTCACGTCTGTTTGTCTGTCTGTCTGGTCAAAGTCTTTGACACTTTATTTCTCATAATTCTCTCTCTTGGATCAATTAAAAACTTATTCATTGTGGATGACAACCCATGAATCAATTAAAAATTTACCAAACTAAAAAATCATTTAGTGATGGTTCATTAAATTTTATTTTATGTGAAAAATGCATTATAGAAAAATTCAAGACCAGCAATCTTTTGTTTTGAAGGTACAGCAGAAATTTAGTTGTGGAAAAACTTGGCAAATTCAATGCCTTGATTCTGTGCTGGCAACCTGGCAAAGGAAGCAAGATCCACGCCCACGAAGGATCAAACTGTTTCTTGAAGGTAACAAAGTAAATTATGAACGAAATATAAAGATCTAATCGAAGAGATGTAAAGTTCCTTTTCTGGTGCTTAATATCTGTAGAGGGCCCAGATGATATAAAGGTCATCTGTTTCTGTGGGCCACAATTAAAGAAGCTGTCATGTGGCTAGCAAATGCCTTTTTACTTCGCCAACTAATGTCAGGTACCCCATGAGAATTGAACGGAAAGAGGGGCGTAATAAAATTCCCGAAATTGAAAATCCCTGTCTTTACCTGGTTTCGAACCTGAGAACTTTTGGTTCGTAAGCAAAGTTCTTTACGACTCTGCCACACCAATCTAATCTAAGTACATTTTTCTTCTGTTTGGGGATTTTCACTAAACTTAGTAATATCAAGAACGCTAAATAAAATATTAGCATTACTAAAACAGAAGGAAACTCTAAGAAAAATTGATTCTGCATTACTAAAACAAAAAAAGCAAAAATATTATATGCCTTTAAAAAAATAAAAAGCTTATCAACACTCAATTTATTTTTTTACACCGGAGACACCAGGAAAGCTGGCTAGTTATAATTGTTGTTGTTTTTTTTTATATAGATAAACATCTTTCTAATATATATATATATGGTTGCTCAAGAATAATTTTACTAATAAATATTGAATTCGTGTAAAAATTATAGAATTAATAAGAATTTTGTAAAAGAAAACTGTCGGTTAACGGTTTTAAAAAGTTCAGTTTTCATTTTTAACATTTTTTAATGAAACCTTTCTGTATTCGCTAGACCCAATATCAATATTTGAAACCCAATATCTTGTTTGATATATTAAATGCAGACGTTTTTTAGAACGCTCTATGATATCCATAGTCGATATCATGTGTGTATGTACTCATTGTACTTCTGATATTAGTTAGAGCTGCTTATAACCATAAGTTTGGTTATGCTCCACATAGAGAGTGTTTCTGTTTGCAGTCATCTTCCGTAATTCCTTACTGTATAAAATACATAAACAACTCTAAAGAACAGCGCGTATATGTACCAACTTTAACAAATAATCAATAATTGTGAAACAAATTGTCTTCAGGTTCTTCAGGGTGAACTAAGGGAGGAGATGTTTGATTGGCCAACCAAAGTAGGTCAGATGATACCGAGAGAAGAAAAGATTTACACAGATGGGGATGTTAACTTAATGACTGGTCAGTTTCTTTGTTAGTTTGTGTAACTTGAACCTGGGTTGCTGCTGTTTTTTTTAATTTTATTTACTAGAATGTATAAACTTTAAGAGGAGTCTAAAACATTCTAAAACAAAACTATTGCAAAAAAAACAACAACTAATTTTAAAATTTTAAAGCAAAAAATGTAACACACTTAATAAATGCACAATAACACAGTTTATTAATTTAGCGCTTTAATTGGCTCTATGATACATTGTATAATGTAAATTAACATACAGACGTAGACGGCGAAAAGGGAAAATTTTAATCCATCACCGGCTGACAATGATTATGTCTGAGTTGGTTGGGCTAAATATGTAGATCGTAGCTGGGGGGTGCGTATCCACATGAAATATAAATATATACTTCATTCTAACGATTGTAATATGCCTGTCGTTAGAAAGGGACAACTAACGTCTGAATGATTGAGAGTTTCTGTATGACGATTTGTTGTGACACGGTTACTGTGTGAGGTCAACCATGACACACGGTCAAGTGTTGGGTATCGAAGAGTTTGGCGACTTAGGGGGAGTGACGAGTGTGTAAACAAGAAGAGAGGAAGTCAGCGAGTGAAGTTGGGTATCTGTATATAACGTTTGCCGTGTATAGATGTTTTGTTGACATGTTACACAATTAAAAGACACTGTCTACGTAAAAGGACTTGTTTCTTCACACGATTCTTTACATGGCTGCCTGGTCTTGTGGATTGCGGGCTGGACTGACGTTTGGACTTATCGATGGTCTCGGGTTCCAACCCCGTCCGCTCCCATCCCCAGTCTTCCTGCGGGAGGTTTGAACTAGGAAGTAAATTGTCTTCAACTCTGAAGCAACATCCGAAACACCTCAAACATTTTACAAATAAAATCGTGGTCAGAAAAATATAATAAAAGAAATTAAGAAGCAGTAATAAAAAAAAAAAAGTTTTGCTATGCTAAAATCAAATCAATTTAAAAAACCAGACCTTGCGATCACCTGTTTCTTTGGCCAACGGTTAATAAGCAGCGTGTCATGTGGCCAGCACAACTAGAAATCGCTTTTACTTTCCCCAACTTAAGCCAGTACCCATTAGAGTTGGGTGGACTCCCCTTATCTTAGTAAATTTACTATATAAACGAAAATAATTATTTAATTATGATTTTTTGCTTGCTTCGTGTGTTGTTATCGAGCATGTGCTTGCGTGCAAAATTGGATCTAACGATTGGATTTGTAAAAGTGATTTAAGACACTCATTTTTAAATATTTCTTTTTTATTACAGATGATAAAGGTTTGCACCGTGTTACCAACAACAAAATAAACGAAATGACCATCTCACTTCACATTTACTTGTAAGTACATCTGGTACGTTAACGATAGCGAGTGTATCAGTGTTTCAATGTTCTGTGAATTCTGGTCCCATCTCCTCTATGCTCAACTGGGGAGTGAGGGGGGGTTGTATCTGTCACCATGGTCACCACCTTCACATATCCCTTAGTCTGTTGGACATATGAAGCAAGAAGAGTAGTCAGCGTGAAAGAGCGCCGAACCAACAAAAAGCTGAGAGAAGAAGCAGGCCTATCTGCAACTGACCTAAGCCTCCCATGCCACGTATGCAGCGGGCTTTTCAAAGCGAGGATTGGACTTTAAAGCCAGCTTCGAGTTCATAGGATATGAGAAATGTGCTCATCCTCGACCACGAAGGAGGAGCTATATATAATCTGTTAGACCGTTGGGGCACCATACAAGATGTGTCGACAGTCTTTCTCCATTCCTCTCTTTTACCTTGGATAGAACCTCTTTCAATGGCAGGCCAGTTCAACCTTCCCATAGCTTTCAACGTCTGTCTCTCCTTTTTTTTTTCCTGGTGCAGTTCCTTCAAGGAAGAGTTTTACTTTGCGTTTTTCGACAGTAGTTAGCAGGTCATCGTGGGGTTCAATCACTGTAATAATCCTGTGATAATTCTGTCTCTAATCTGTTCGTTCGTGGTGTGATCTTCGTAGGTGAAATCTTGGTTCTTTCTGTAGCATCTCAATTCCATTGCTAGGTTCTTTCTGTAGCATCTCAATTCCATTGCTAGGTTCTTTCTGTAGCATCTCAATTCCATTACTAGGTTCTTTCTGTAGCATCTTAATTCCATTGCTAAGTTCTTTCTGCAGCATCTCAATTCCATTGCTAAAATCTTTCTGCAGCATCTCAATTCCATTGCTTGGATCTTTTAAACAAATTTAAATTAAGTTTCATAAAGAACGGGCCACAGTCGAGTCTCTGTCGCTAATTGATAATGTGGCCTCGAAGTCCTAATGCCAACTAAATAACAGCGTATATAAACAAACAGATGCCTGCTCTCCGTCACTAAATGTCGCGTTCAAAGTCCGTCAACTATAGTGCGTTTCTAAGTTACATACGTCTAATGATAAAATAATAATGATAGTTCGTTTTTAATCTAGCTACTCCTTTGAGATTATAGCAGAGAATAAATGATAACTGAAACTGATGAAAACTTAGTGTCAATGGCGTGTTTTTGTATTTACTTTTATTTACCCAAAGAGCAATATTTTAAGTTGAAATGTCTAAGTTGGCATAGTATATTCCAGTCTCTAAATAGTATAAAGCAATCGTACCGTATACTAAATGATGCAACCCTTTTACTTGGATCATCTAGTCTACGCCTTTATGTTTTTTTTTCAGACCTCCCTTCAGGCACTGCTCCTGGTTTGAGGAGGAGACAGGACAGGAAGTACGTGCAGAAATGACCTTCACATCAATTGAAGGAAAGCGAACGGTGGGTTTAAAAATGCAATTTTACAAAGATGAATGGTATTAAATAAAGAAATTAAATTATTGCTTTTATATAGCACTACTATGATGCTTATTGCATGCTCAGTTACGTGATCTATGATATGCAATAAGTAATTTTAGCTATTGAAGTTGTTTTTTTAATTCTATTAATCACAAAATAATCGTTTTAATAATGTTAAATTTCAGGAAGTACAAGGAAGTTACAATCCATTGGCTGGAACCTCAACTGAGCAGCAGCTTTCAACCATATTTACTAATGTCAGCAAATGTTGTTCTAAGAAATGCGATGGCCCAAATTGTGCTAAACATTATGAAGACACGTGTTGTCCTGAGAAGTGCGATGGCCCAAATTGTGCTAATCATTGTGAAGACACGTGTTGTCCTGAGAAGTGCGATGCTGGCCTAAAGTGTGCTAAACAGTGTGAAGACACGTGTTGTCCTGAGAAGTGCGATGCTGGCCTAAAGTGTGCTAAACATTGTGAAGACACGTGTTGTTCTGAGAAGTGCGATGCTGGCCTAAAGTGTGCTAAACATTGTGAAGACTCATGTTGTCCTGAGAAGTACGATGGCCCAAATTGTGCTAAACATTGTGAAGACTCATGTTGTCCTGAGAAGTGCGATGGTCCAAAGTATGCTAAATATTGTGAAGACTCATGTTGTCCTGAGAAGTGCGATGGTCTAAAGTGTGCTAAACATTGTGAAGACACGTGTTGTTCTGAGAAGTGCGATGCTGGCCTAAAGTGTGCTAAACATTATGAAGACACGTGTTGTCCTGAGAAGTGCGATGGCCCAAATTGTGCTAAACATTGTGAAGACTCATGTTGCCCTGAGAAGTGCGATGCTGGCCTAAAGTGTGCTAAACAGTGTGAAGACACGTGTTGTCCTGAGAAGTGCGATGCTGGCCTAAAGTGCGCTAAACATTGTGAAGACACGTGTTGTCCTGAGAAGTGCGATGCTGGCCTAAAGTGTGCTAAACATTGTGAAGACTCATGTTGTCCTGAGAAGTGCGATGGTCCAAAGTATGCTAAATATTGTGAAGACTCATGTTGTCCTGAGAAGTGCGATGGTCCAAAGTGTGCTAAACATTGTGAAGACACGTGTTGTCCTGAGAAGTGCGATGCTGGCCTAAAGTGTGCTAAACATTGTGAAGACTCATGTTGTCCTGAGAAGTGCGATGGCCCAAATTGTGCTAAACATTGTGAAGACTCATGTTGTCCTGAGAAGTGCGATGCTGGCCTAAAGTGTGCTAAATATTGTGAAGACTCGTGTTGTCCTGAGAAGTGCGATGGTCCAAATTTTGCTAAACATTGTGAAGACTCATGTTGCCCTGAGAAGTGCGATGCTGGCCTAAAGTGTGCTAAACATTGTGAAGACTCATGTTGCCCTGAAAAGTGCGATGCTGGCCTAAAGTGTGCTAAACATTGTGAAGACTCTTGTTGCCCTGAGAAGTGCGATGGTCCAAATTGTGCTAAACATTGTGAAGACTCATGTTGTCCTGAGAAGTGCGATGCTGGCCTAAAGTGTGCTAAACATTGTGAATACTCATGTTGTCCTGAGAAGTGCGATGGTGGCCTAAAGTGTGCTAAACATTGTGAAGACTCATGTTGTCCTGAGAAGTGCGATGGTCCAAAGTGTGCTAAACATTTTGAAGACTCTTGTTTCCCTGAGAAGTGCGATGCTGGCCTAAAGTGTGCTAAACAGTGTGAAGACACGTGTTGTCCTGAGAAGTGCGATGGTCCAAAGTGTGCTCAACAGTGTGAAGACACGTGTTGTCCTGAGAAGTGCAATGCTGGCCTAAAGTGTGCTAAACATTGTGAAGACTCATGTTGCCCTGAGAAGTGCGATGGTCCAAATTGTGCTAAACATTGTGAAGACACGTGTTGTCCTGAGAAGTGCGATGCTGGCCTAAAGTGTGCTAAACATTGTGAAGACTCATGTTGCCCTGAGAAGTACGATGGCCCAAATTGTGCTAAACATTGTGAAGACTCATGTTGTCCTGAGAAGTGCGATGCTGGCCTAAAGTGTGCTAAACATTGTGAAGACTCATGTTGCCCTGAGAAGTGCGATGGTCCAAATTGTGCTAAACATTGTGAAGACTCATGTTGCCCTGAGAAGTGCGATGCTGGCCTAAAGTGTGCTAAACAGTGTGAAGACACGTGTTGTCCTGAGAAGTGCGATGGTCCAAAGTGTGCTAAACATTTTGAAGACTCATGTTGCCCTGAGAAGTGCGATGCTGGCCTAAAGTGTGCTAAACATTGTGAAGACTCATGTTGCCCTGAGAAGTGTGATGGTCCAAATTGTGCTAAACATTGTGAAGACTCATGTTGCCCTGAGAAGTGCGATGCTGGCCTAAAGTGTGCTAAACATTGTGAAGACTCATGTTGCCCTGAGAAGTACGATGGTCCAAATTGTGCTAAACATTGTGAAGACTCATGTTGTCCTGAGAAGTGCGATGGTCCAAATTGTGCTAAACATTGTGAGGACTCATGTTGTCCTGAGAAGTGCGATGCTGGCCTAAAGTGTGCTAAACATTGTGAAGACTCATGTTGTCATGAGAAGTGCGATGGCCCAAATTGTGCTAAACATTGTGAAGACTCATGTTGTCCTGAGAAGTGCGATGGTCCAAAGTATGCTAAATATTGTGAAGACTCATGTTGTCCTGAGAAGTGCGATGGTCCAAATTGTGCTAAACATTGTGAAGACTCATGTTGTCCTGAGAAGTGCGAAGCTGGCCTAAAGTGAGCTAAACACTGTGAAGACACGTGTTTTCCTGAGAAGCGTTGTGGCTAAAAATGAGCGAAAGAGTGTCTCACCAAACGTTGTACTGATCTTTGTGTGTGCAAACGCTAAAAGTCCAATTTATTATTTATATACTTAAAGATCTTATTGACTTTTATATTTTTAACCTATACTGACTTTCAATTTAATTATTATCTTTTTGAAACTTTTATAATTCTTGTATTAAAAATTACAAATAAATATACTTTTTTTTTATAATAACCTTAGATCTATAATTGTTTTTCTATGTCTGATTCAGGCATTCCTATTTCTATTTATATTACTTATAAAATTTTTTGTTTTTTTTTAGAATAATTATAAATCCAATGAAGATATTTATAGGACAAAAAATAATCACTTATTAGTTAAGATATTATTAAACTTTGTTGTTTTTTTAAACATAACTAACTCTTGATCTAAAATTTGAAATAAGTATTGTTTTAACATGTATTAATGAATATCGAATGATCTATTGGACACTAATGCTAAGCATTGACTTAAAAATAAAATTAGGAATCAAAATATTTTGTTTCCGTTTTTTTTTATCACTACATGTGACATCCTGGTGTAGTCAAAAAACAAAATGCATCACCCATTGTTAAAGAGAATGTTTATTAGTAATGGTTTAATAATTGCCAAAGGCAGTCTTTTTTTGGTGAGCTAAAAGGTGGTCGACGTAACAGAGGCGCCCCACGGAAACGCTTGAAAGACCAGCTTAGGCGTCAACTTTCCTTGGCTGACATAGAAGAGAGCACCTGACTGCATGCGGCGTCGGAACGAGACAGCTGCAGGTCACTCACGAAGGCCGCGGCATACACACTTGAGACCAAAAGAAAATCTGCTGCCGAGGACAAACGCATACGACGAAAAGAAAATGTAAATCGACCACCTGGGGGCAATTGTTATGCTTGCACTGGATGCGGCAAAATATGTAGGTCACAGTTGGGGCCACAGCCATGGGAAATACTGTATTCCTCACTGATCTTCGGACTATAAGACAAGCCTTATAATAATTGATCTTGCCCGTGCACGAAGTCCTTATAAGTACATATTGTAAACATCGTATTAGATTTAGACCAAATGTAAACAACTTCTCTGACTATTTTATGTAAGAGAGAATATATAAAGAAGCAACAAAGTGATAGTCCAGTGTCTATTGTCTCTCAAACTTGTACCGATTACCTTTCACCCCCCTCCTCCTCTTTCCCATGAGCTCACGATCCTACAGTCTGAGAAGCGCTGTTTCAGTTTAAGGTCGTCTGTTTCTTAGGCAGGACGCGGTGGCTGAGTGGTTAAACGCTTGGCTTCTGAATGTTGGGTTCTGGGTTAGGAAAATGTCATTTTTAACCAGGATATTATTGGTTCCACGACAATTCGTTCACTGACATTTCGTTCACCGACATTATCGTTCACGAATTTTCGTTCAGGCGACTATTCGTTCACCAGACATTTCGTTCACCCGACTATTCGTTCACCCGACAATTCGTTCACGCGACTATTCGTTCACGCGACATATCCTCACCGACAACTTTCTCACAGACAACTTGTTCACAGACAACTTGTTCACCGACAGTTGGTTCACGACAAATCATTCACACGACAAATCGTTAACTGACAATTCGTTCACAGACTAATTGTTCGCAGACAAAGCGTTCACTGGATAGTAACATATTGTTATTATTATATATAGTTATAACCCTGCCATGCGCACCGCCATCCAAGCTAGTGCAGATTTTGCTTCACTGGTTTAAAAAAAAAGTTCCCCTTTCAGACCTTGAGATCTATAGGGCAGATGATGTTATGGTCCCTGTTTCTTAAGCCAGCGGTTAACGAGCAGGGCCCTGTGACTGAGCGATTAACAGCTTACTTCTGAGTCCTGGGTTCGAATCTCGGTAAAGACTGGTCTATAAATCTAGACCTAGGTCTAGTCTACAATTAATTGATAACATATCATTCATTTTAAAAGATTAATCATAAAATGAATGGATCTAGAAATCTAGATCTAAATGTTCATTGATTGTTTTTTTTAATTTTCCCCTTTTGATTGACCACAGGTATACAAGGTCAGGACGCTGTGCGGTAAAAATATATTCCAAAATATTTTCTACAATTCAAGGAGTGCTTGGATTAAGAAAAATTATTAAAAAAAACATTTAAATGTTTATTTCACTAAAGGAGTTAATAAATAAATGAAAAACATATTTAATCATTAGTTATTAATAGTTTTTTTTTAAATAGGACATTATATTTTTTATCAGAGCGCAAATCCATCAAAGAAACTTGATCTACCAATGATAAAAAAACGTACATATTTTTTTTTAAATTAAAAGATTCGCTTTCAGATTAGAAAAAAAAAAAACTAGCAAGATCAAGAATACATGATGTCGTATTTTCAATATCTTTTCTAGACATACATAGACAGACGAACGGACGGATACAAAACTAAGAGCGGCTTTTCGTATGATTTATCACAATATATTATCCTTAGACCAATATTTTGAACCTTGTCTATTTTTCTTAGGTTGGTTTGGGCTGCTGAGCCCCATGCTGTGGCACCATATTCTAATACAGGTCTCACGTAACTGGTATAGGTCTTTTTCAGGATGTTGTGATTTGCTCCCCAATCTGAGCCAGCTAATTTTTTTAAGAGGGATAGTCTCTGGATGCCTTTACTCTGTGTTTTATCTATTTGGCTTTTCCAGGTTAGTCTCGGGTCATAGGTGACTCCAAGGTATGTAGGGCTGTCATTTTTTTCTAAAGCTTCCTTATCTAATGTTAATTTTATTGTTTGCTGTTTTGTTGACAGTGAGATTATGGTATATGTGCTATCATAGGAGCTATCAAAACAACACCCATAAGAGCTATGGAGGAAACCGCTGCCCTGATCTCTCTGGATGAAAGAAGAGAAATAAAAATCCTTTCCCAATTCACTAAATTGGAAACCATGGAGAGGCACCCACTCAGAACAAAAATCCATAAAACTGGCACCAAAAAACGCCTCAAAAGGACAAATTTCATACAGGAATCTCTAAACCTAAAAAAGAAACACCAACTTGAAAAAATTACCCTGGAATCCTCGATACACTATAATGAATCTCCACCCTGGGACGAAAGCCCTCTTCCTACTATAAGGGACCATATTGAAAGCATTAAAAGAAAATCTGATTACAGACCAACAGAGCTCAAGAAAATAGTGAACTGTTTTCTACATACCAATTATCCTACCAATCAGTGGATCAGAGTTTACACAGATGGCTACACCCATAAAGCCACCACAAATGGAGGAGCTGGAATACTTATCGAATGGCCAGATGGAGGAAAACTAGGAAAAATCTATTGCAACTGGAGAGCTCTCTGACAGTCACAGAGCAGAAAGGGAAGCACTAGCACTAGCTACTACCATCCTAGCAAATTACCCACACAGTCAGATTGTCTTACTAACCGATGCAAAAACAACCCTCCAAAGCCTGCAAAACTCTGATTCCTCATATATTAATAACCTCAAAACAGCACTTATAAAGCTCAACAACATCAGCAAAAAAACTGTAATTCAATGGATCCCAGCTCATATAGAACTAGAAGGAAATGAGAAGGCTGACACACTCGCCAAGAGTGGGAGAACTAACTGTCACGTCAGTTTTAGAACCCTGGTAATATTTGGTGACTAGTAATCACTGAACCATTCCGTGCTTGTTCGCACGAGATTTTGTTTTTCGGTCGGAAGTTGACCACGATGTGGACTGCAGTTGATTTTAGACTCTCGTAGAGAGAGGAGTGTTTTGGATATTAATGTACAAGTAGAGTGTCATTATAATTGATTTGTATTCAGGACTTATTTTCTTGGATGTATTTTGTGATGGCTGAAGTCGCCAATATCTTTTATGATTCATTATTTTATGTAATAAAAACCATGTCTGCTACAAGTGAGTCTATTAATTATTATAAATATTGTGGTCAAAGAGTTCAGCATGTTAGTGTCCTCACGCACTGGCAAATCTAGTGCGCGAGTGAAAGTATTTAAATAACAATACAAAGGATTATTATATCATATACAAGATCTACATAACACAACATTCGCATCATTACGCCTACAACAATAACCAGGCTGTGACACTAACACACTAATAAACTCTGCACTCTATATAGAAGAATTGAAGAAATTAATAGTAAATAAAATAAATGAGAAATGGACGAGCTCTCATCCAAATCACAGGAAAGATGACGCTTACTATAAGCTATCTCGACAAGACCAACGTCTAATCTTTCGACTCAGGACCGGACACAACAGAATGCGACAACACATGTACCGGAAGCTCAAAATTGGAACCAGTGAAATCTGCCCATGTGGAGAATCACCAGAGAATACAGACCACGTCCTCCAAAACTGCTCTCTATACCAAGAGGCCCGTATAAGACATTGGCCCCAAATCACCCCACTAGAAAGGAAACTATATGGAGAGCTCCCTGATCTGGAAACCACTGCGCATTTCATCTCATGTATTGGTCTACTCATCTGAACACTCCAACATAACAATGAGAACGAAGAAGAAGAAGAAGACAATATATTAGAAAAGATGTTATAAACAAATTCTCATGTAACCCCTGTGGGTTAGTCGAACTCCCACGTTACAGCACACATACATACATAGTATTGTTGTGCACTCGTGGGTTTCAGAGTTTCATGAACTTCCCTTACGATTTAGTTAAACGCTGACCCTACACTGGTTTTAATCCCACTATTTTGGAACCTTATATCAAGCATTAATCTATTTCACCACAACAGCCCCTTTATATACCTCGCTTGCAAAAATGTAACTGGCATTTAAGGCAGACGTATCGTATGTTTTTTTATATAGATTTTTTCATACGCACAGACCTCCTACGCATGTTTTGTGATTTCTTTGACGCTACACACCACACTCAGAGTTCATATATATATATATATATATATATATATATATATATATATACATTATTCTATTAATGTAGCCAGGGGGGGGGGGTTCCGAAATGAAATCCCCCACGCGGGGGGGGGGGAATCGTAATTTGCTTTCATTTTGTTTATTTTTGGTGAGATTTTAATACTAAACCATCACTTGCCCCAGCACAGCCAAGGAGGTTTTGTGTTTAAAACCCCCTACCAGTTAAATTATCCTCTTCTATAAAACAAAAAAAAATGCAAACGACAATCCTCCAATTCCTAGAGAACAGTTAAGGAAGATTTTGATTTTAAAACCCCCTCCAAAATTTACGATAAACCCGCTCTTCAATATAAAAAAAAGTAAATTACACAGTCAAAATTCTATGAGCGTAGCCAAAGTTTTTTTTTTAATTTACCCCCCCCCCCCTGGGCATGCTACCCTGCCTCATAGTGGCACCCGGATTTGAGTTTAAACCCCTCTCCTACAGATGGCTTTTTAATTTAAATATGGGGGTATCTTATCTTTTCAAGGAACAGATCGGTTGTATTTGCAATGTAGTAAGGGCCTATAAATTCATATTAGAATATTTTTCAAGTAAAACATTTTCAAAAGGTCCTTTTTGAATAGGATGAATATTGAACTGTAGATGTCAGGAGAATGCGTTTCTGCTGTTGCAAGAAAGATAATGGGAAAAACCCTAACCCAAAAAAATTAATCACATTGTCATGACTTTCTTTCAAATCCTAAGAAAAGTACCCTTTTAAAATATTGAATATTAGGGCCTAGTGTTTTTAGGTTTAATTATAAATTTAGTTTAGTAGCGGGCGACGGAAAGGGGGAAAGACGCCTTAGTTTTGTGTGAAATGTCTGTCCGTCTGTCCGTCCGTCCCGTTTAGATCTCGTAAACTAGAAAAGATATTGAAAATACGATATCACAATATTTTAGACCATTCAAAGTTCTGATGCAACGGCTACTTTTTTTTTTCCTGAAAGTGAAAATTCTAATTTTTAAAATCAGTTATGCAAGCAGTTTTTTTAGAGAAAAAGCTAATTAGTATGCATTATAACTCTCAACTCTTATCTTATATAATACAGACGTTACTTCAAAAAAGAACACTATTACGTCCTACGCGTCATGAATCTAGTCATGCATGTTAACCAATTACTTTTGCCAAGTACTGGCATTTCTGGCTGACTCAGGCAACACATCCCATGTTCTAATAGCACAAGCGAAGAAGAAGTATTACAGATTTGTCCTAGCGTATGGGACGAGAAATGTGCCTATCTTTATGTCTTTCTGAGTTGTTTTTTTTAAATTAGATTGTGTTTTTGTATTTAGGCTTAAAACTAATCTAACAATTAATGTGCAGTTTTTTAAATCGCAATTTACATTCTATTATAGACTTAAAGCTATAAGTTTGTCACTAAACGTATAACTTCATAACAGATTTATTTCTTAAGAGATGGTAGAATCAGTTACTAACGGTGTTTGTGTACACTAAAGGTAGGGCTAAATCTCTAGTTTTACTCTACCATGAGTTACACGTGATGCTAAAATTCTGGTCAACAGGTCCACGTAAATGTATGTAGGGATAGATAAGATAAGATAAGGGAAACTGAGATGGTTCTCAAATTTGAGTTATTGAAATATTTAAGTAATGCGTTAAAAGTTGTAATAGTAAAAATTTTACCATTTTTAGCGGCCTCCAAAAGGGGTATATACGCTATTAGTTTTGTGTGGTCTGTCCGTCCTACCGTCTGTTGTGTAACGGCCACTAACGCACAACGCCATCAATGATCGCCAATCTGACAATGACACTCAATACTGTCATAGGTTTTTAAATAATACGTTTTTGAGTCGATATTGTTGAAGACGCGTCTCTCGAAAACGATAAACAGTATAATAAAAGAAGAAGAATTAAAAACATTTCAATTCGTTACACATCGGTAATAATGTCACTTTACTTGTTATGTACCATGGATTGATACATATTCTGCAGACATATCATTTATTGGCTAGCCTTGAAAAAAAAAAAAGAAATCGGCCGCTCCCCTCTTTTAAGAACCTTGCCCCTATTCGTGAGAACCTCTCTTTATCTCACCGGGGGGTGCGCGCCCTACAGTCCAAGATATTACATTTCGATCATTGGCTTGAACATATTTAGTGTTACATTTGATAGTCAATTCATGAACTTCGTACATGGATGACATCTGATTACAATGTTACGGGTCATTGGTAGTTTAAAGTACGTCATTAACATGGGCGTAGCCAGGATTTTATTTTAGGGGGGGGGTTTGGCGGGGGTTTTACACCCCCCACCCCGCGAAAAAAATATATATGTATTTTTGTGTATGTGTGTGTGTGTACATAATTAATCTTTATTACATTCTTACCCCTAATGCTTTCGGAAGACGTTTATTGTGCCCTAGAATATGTTCTTCCTGAAGTGGACTCCCAGCCCTTACCAGCAAGAGGGTCTAAGAGAGTGCTGAGAGCTCCTCCAGCGCGGGTCGGATCCCCGCCGCCAATCGATGAGACATCTACAGTGCATTATCCTGCTATTTAAAAAGTTTTATTTCAAAATTTAATGTGATATTCTCACTGACTTAGACCCTCCCGCGCCGTTCGGCGCATTGGGCGGCAAGCTTTTTCCATAAAAATCTGTCACTGCCGATGTCTGAAGCCTCTTCCCACCTGCTCTAAGGACCTCCATGAAAGTGTGGCGCCAAGATGTACTAGTATGTTATCGCAACTCTTATTTTGTGAAGCAACGTCTGTATCATATTGATAAGAACTCTTATTATGCGTAATTCATTTTGTCGGAGAACATGTCCCGCAAAACTAATGCAACGCTCTTTCACAACCTTACTAAGGTGTCGACTCCCAATTCGGCATAGGATTTCCTTGATTTAGACCTGATCTCTATAACTGAGTCCTAAAATATGTCTTTGTTGAGCCACATTTAGTGTTTTTCAATTGCGGCAGATGACTAGTCACTGCACTTTATTAATGGAGCCCAGCCACTGGTAGAAATGCGTCACATCTCTTGAATACCCTTTTCAAATCAGGTGACTGTAGTTTGCTTTAGATTTAATATCAAAAATAGAAGTTTAATCTTCAAAATGATCTGTTGGGGGTTTTAAACTAACAAATCTCTGGATTTTTTTATTAATTCAAAAACCCCATTAAGCTACGGGCATAGGATTTGGTAACTGTAACTTTGGAATAATATTGAAGATAGAAATTTTTCACCTCAAAACGCTGTGTAGGGGGATTTTAAACTCAAAACCTTCTGGAGGGGTTTTAAGGCTTTGAGGATCGCAGTCGAAAAAAAAAATATTCGTAAAATAATATTTTTAAAAAAGGTCATTTGTAAGCGATAGATTTTGTTCAATAGGCAAGTTTGTAATTTTGTTTAGTTACAGAACTATAATTCCAAGCTCTAAACAAAAAAATTTCGGAAGTGGGAGGAGAAATAATGTGGGCCAATTAGATTCTGCTCTAAATTTTTAGCATTTTTAGGATTCCAAAATATGTAGTGAGTTATAGTCTCAAATTTTTTTTACAATAGAAAAATATCAGTATGAATAAAGGTTGGGGAAAGGCGACTAGGAAAATAATATTTGGGCTCAGAATTCATCTCAATTGTAGCTCATATAATGAAAACTATTTTCGTATGAATTCTAAATTTTCAAATCTTTTTTTAAAAAAGTAAGAAAAATTCGTGTGCAAGTACATCAACTCTGTCGCCATTTTTGACTGTTCAGTTTCAAAACGTCATGTTTAATGTCATGCGATTAATCCTCGCTCCTTTTTATAATTTCTGAAAATGATTTCATTTGGCATTAAATAATACGGGGGGGGGGGCGACAGGATGTAAGAATGTAATTTATAGCATATATAAATTATATTAGTGACATTTTTTTTTTAATTTTGTAATTTCTTTACTAAAATACAAAAAGAAAAAAGTATTGGTTTGTCCCATGGGCGGAAGGCGATTGCATGTATAGCCCCTACCACCTGGTACAACCCTTTTTCATTTTATATATACTAATTATAAAATTTGAGATTAGAGTGTGGTACGACATAATATACAATGGGTTCACATATCAATACGTAGGGCCCCCCCCCCCGCCCACTCAGAGGGTTAGAGTGGGGAGGGCAGTAGAAGCAATCGCCCCCCCCCCAACTCACCGAATCGGCCAAGATACCAGAAGTGTAGCGATATAATATAAAAAAAAAATAGTAATTCAAGTAATTTAGTTCACAAACTTTGATTTCTAATTACAATTAGGACCGCCCCCCCACACACACTCATAGGGTATGGGGGGGGGGAGGGCAAATCGGCTTAAACGGGAACGACATAAAATATCAATAACAAGTTTTAATTATATAGATATTTAATTGATTCTGTTAACTAGCTGTAATTTATACAAATTAATGGACCCCCCCCCCCCAAGCGAAAGTTTATGGTGGGGGCTGAGGGATTGATGCCATCGTCACCTCCTCATCCCACCAAATCGGCCTACATACTAGGGGGGGGCGAAATAATCTAAAATAGGTTGCAATATAAATAATTAGTATATATTATTAACATAACTAATTAATTCGTATACAAATTGTGTGATTGCTTCGGCTGAGTGGGTGGGGGCATTCGCCCCTATACCCCCCTTCCTTGGATCCGCCAGTGGGCGTGACAAACAATATTGTGTGGTCCTCTGGTCCTTGTGGGTAAAATAGTCTAGGTAAGTAAACCTAGATTTCAACTTTTTACGACGGGACAGAGGCAATCAATGACGATATTCCCGGTGTATGTATTTGAGAACATTCCAATGAGGGCTACAAAATAAAGATGCTCAGTGGGTCACGATACAATCAAAACATGCCAAATACAAAAAAAAAAACTTTTTAAAAAGATTATTTTAAGTTTGATTTTATCAAGTAGTTCGATCGTGTAATTTAGTTTGTAATAGATCTAGAACAATAATAAATGTGTGCGATGAGATACAATTTTTTTAACCAATTGTTTTTGCTAAGCGTTATTGCATGCTTTTACATTTGATCGTATCACTTGTCTGGACCATTCGAAAGCTGCGATGGGTCAGATAATTCCATGTGGAGCTGAACGCATACCAAAAATAAACCCATCTTTCTAGACAAGCTTAAGGGGAGGTAAACGTAACATAGGTGCCCCCTGAAAGCGAAATAGATGAAAGCAGTTGGCAACAGATGTGATCTGAAAGAAACAGCTGGAGAGCTCTTATGAAGGTCGCAGGTCACACATTCGAAACTCAGGACCCTGGCCTAAGGCAGGCGCAGGCGACAAAGAGACAGCTCAAGTAGACACCGCGAACCACGGCTTTGTTGGCATTAGATGTGGCAAAATATACAGACCGCATTTGTGTTGGCCTAGACATTTGAAATACTACATTCATTATTTATCAACCTTGCCGAAGACATTGCTTATTTGTGGTCTCGTATAAATTCCTGAAACGCTCGTATTCGAGGAATCAGCTTGAGAGAGAAGGAGCAGCTCAGTATTGTCTGTGTTGTGGGGCGTCTTCAAGACGGAAAAATATCTTCATTATCTGTTACTATTTCATAGTGAATGTTCCCTAACTGGAAATGGGGCTGATAAAAATAACCCTATAACTTCAATATCTCCGCTGCCTTACTTGATAGAGGCCTATATTTTAAGGAAGTTAAACGACAGACAACTACAACTTGTTATAGGCCTATATTTCAAGGAAGCTAAATGACAGACAACTACAATACTATGTGTGTGGGAGTGAATCCGATTTAATAGGCATATTGATTTCTGGCAAGTAGGCCTAAACGTTTTAAAAGATTTAGGATTTCGGTTTCATGGTATAGTCCTTTAAAAAATGCTGACGTAATTTCCTATAAATCGAAGGATCTCATTTCCAAAGAAATGTTTCGATTATTCTTTTACAAATATACCTGACTTGCCTTTACAATTAATGTGTTATCTCGAAGTAGTTAGACCTATGCTTTGCACTCATCCAGATGGCCAGGTAAAGTAAATTAAACTAATTGTTTCCCCTTGTGTTTTTGTCGTCGTCATTTAACTTAAGTCACTTCAAAAAATGTATTGATATATATAGATAGATATATAAGAGCTTATGTAAACGCCCACTTTTAGAGTGTTTAAAAGAAAAAAAAATAGAGAGAGATGATGTTTAGAAAATACAGGTTGATGGACTTTTACAATTTTTGATCGACATTCTGGCTTGGAGGAGCAGTGGCTTCCGAACCAGGATCCCGCGTTCAAATCCCGGTGAAGACTACGTTTTTTTTTTATTTAGCGATCTTTGCGTTCACCCAGCTTTAATGGTTACCTGACATTAGTTGGAGAAAAGTAAAAGGGGTGGGTCGTTGTGCTGGCTACATAATAACCGTGGGCTCTAGAAACAGATGAAATCATCTGCCCTATAAACCGCAAGGTCTGAAAGGAGAACTTTATTTCTTATTCCGCCTTGAGATCTAATGTAACCATACACCAGTGGCGTCACTGGTGGATTCGGGGGACCGTACCGGGTGACACTCAGCCAGGGACCACAACCTAGTGGAAGAAATGCATAAAGTTTCTGATAACTTTATTAAACATAAAGTAAGTTACTGCTGATATATCTTCAAATATACTTAAGCACGTTTAATACCTATTTATATAAATTTTTTGTCAGCACCATTCTATAAAACTTTAGTTGCGATCTTACAAAATCGGTTGTATATGTGCTCTAGTTACTCCATATAAGAGTAGCCAATTTTTCTAATAAAAACGACATTGTTGCCAATGTTTAAAGGATACACCTAAGCGGCGGTGTTTCATCTTTTAAGCATAATTTTTTTTCGTGAAATACACTAGTAACAAAATGTACTCAAAAGTTATTTTGAAGAAGACCTTTTAACTGTCTTCCCCCACAGCAATTCTAGAGTTGGCCACCCTCTGACGTAAGTAGAACAAATGTTTCTTGGGTCAGATACAACGGTTCAATTAATGTCTTTTTGTTTGAACTGAACAAGCGCCCCCCCCCCCCCCGCTTAACTTTCAAATACGATGGTCAAGCAGAATACAAGCTTACATGCTCTAAATGCCTTGGATGTCTCGCACAGTTTCAGTAAAAAAAAACAACGTCCCAACCCTTCTTAAATTAATTCTCTTTGAGTTGTAATGTTAGTGCGTTGTAAACGCTAAGATAATGAGTTGCTGAAGGTCAGAAATGCAGGAAAATGGCGCCCAGGGCTTTGTAACCTTACGGCTTGCCTCCAGACTTCTTATCAGACCAACTGGGTGGCGAACGTAACATTTTTGGTTGTAAAAGTTTGAGAAACACTTAGACTTAGGCCCTCTCTCCACAAACATCGATCTAATTTCTAAGGCGACTACCATAGCCCCTCACAACCCACAGACAAGGTGCGACGCCATGCTTTAGATGGACGGCCTTGTTTACACATTACTTCTTTCGGCTTCCATGATAAGACTTTGGTAATAGTGTCCGTCTTGAATTATGACATGACCAACGAATCTCATACGACGTTTAGTCACCACTTCCCATGGAAGGTGAATTCCCAAGCGAGAAACGAATATCTCTAAGATTATCTCGGTATGGCTTTTCCTAGGATCCTTCTCAGTCATCATTGATGACATAATTAGTGTACTTGAGGGGTCTTCATGCTAATTGGTTAGTTCGTTCAGATAGGTCGTAATTTTCGAAAGACAATTTCAGCTTTTCCTATCTGGCATGCAACATCATGATAAACTGCATCTCTATCGCTTGAGATAACTCTACATAAATACGGATAACTTTGAGTGCGTCTCTACCGAGGCTCTTCGTCCTCTCTTTAATACATTTTTAAAAAAATTTTCCGGTGTAAAAACTAATTAGCTAACGATGTATTGTTTTGTTTCTTTTTTTTTTGGGGGGGGGGGGGTTTCGGGGAGAATGGGGTTGTTGATATTTTTTTTGGGGGGGAGGGGGGAGGTGACACCCTGACACAGGGTGACTCCGATCTTAATGACGCCACTGCTTTTTATATTATTACTGTGTGTGAAACTTTCACACGATCCGACATCTGCTTTTTAATGCTATGTTTATTAGATTTAGATCTTGTATTTGAAATGTAAAGTACGACAGACTAAAAAATATTTAATAATTCTTTTTTTTTCCAGCCTAAATTTTATAAAAATTCCAAAAACTGAGTACTGTAATAGTATATTAGTCCTTTTTTTCCCTCTTTCTTCATCTTTTAGTGATATCACATTTTTCTTATCCTATGGCTTTTCATAAAGATTATTATAAAAATCTTGGGTAATTTCAGTACTACCAGTCGGTATATAAAGGCCGGCTTGACTACCACATTTATTTGCTGTAAGCTTAAAATTAAAGTTCCTTAGGAAGACAATGCTAGTTTGTCATGTATATTTACATCTCATTGCATTCTAGACATTTCTAATAGTATTTATTAAATAGATGACGTATTTGTTTGTATATTTAATATAAGTCTTCAAGAATTCATTTTGAGTCTCAAGGAAAAAGTCCTGCAACGTTCAGACGACATTGATGAACTGTTAACCAACTTCCAGATTTCATTCGAGGATTGCAAAAAGTATGCTTTTGTAAAAGATTCAAAAGGGTAAGAGGACCCTTTGTTTGTAGAGTTAATTAGCAAATACAAAAATGTTCATTTGGTGATATGAGGTACAGTCCAAGATGCCTGCATGGATTTAATTTGAAATGTGGCTTTAAACACTTTCTTGTAATTTATTTCAAAAAGGGTTTTTAATGTACTATTATATATCTGAGGCTCCGTTTTTGTCAAAACTGGTACCGGATATATGCACTTCACTACTTATAAAATGATTCCGAGGGCGCCAAAAATGGCCTCGGACAACCTGTCCATTCCTGGCCTCCACGTGTGGCTCAGATATTGGGTCAGGTGGAACTCTTTAACACTAGCATGAGGAAAAATAGGGTATCTTGCGCCTAAAATTAGAAAGTTGAGGCAGGAGGGTCTCGTTAATCTATGATGGTTACAATATGGTAAAGGTGTCCGACACAGGGCAGCTGTCAAATAGTAAGTGTGCCTCTACAATGTCTATACCACCTTTTGCATTTAAATAAAACACATCAACAGAACCTAGCAGTAGTAATCATTAATTAATTCGTTTATTACAAATGTATAATCAAATCCTATTAATCAATCCACCGGCTAATAGTTCCAGCCGCTTATACGGATCCATCCTAAATTTTCGAAAAATAAATCACACAATCGAACCCAGTTAACAGGGCAGATAGCTTTTAAGACTTGAAATATTAAGCTCAGAAGTGATCCGATTAACCTGATTCAAGTGCATTGCTTCATAGTTTAGTTGACAGACTTTTATATTTAAAGGTGCAGCCGAAATCTGATTTTTGATGAACCTGAAGTGTGTCGTCTCACCTTGAGTGTATGGAAACCAGGTTTTCAAAATAAAATACACGACCACGGCCAATCTAATTGCTACTTCAAGGTAAAGTGGCTATCTGTAGAATTTGTATGTTTAATTGTATATGTCAATTATATAAGCTACTTATTGGTTAGGGTTAGGGTTAGGGGTTAGGGTTAGAAAAACTTCCCTCGCGCACGACACTAGAGACAACTGCCGTTCAATCAGGAGAATGCAGGATCTAGTATTAATAGCCTAAATTATGAAATACACATTCATAAACAACTAATCTTTAAACCAAGAAATATATCAAGTGCTAAAATCAGTGTTCAGCTGTAATATCTCTAATTGTCTTTGGCTCATTTTATCTTCTAAGCCAGTGTTTCCCTTACAGAGTTCCGCGGAACCCTGGTGTTCCACGAGGCCTGAATAGGTGCTCCACGAACTTTTGAACTAATTTACTAATAGCTTACCACGTGACTTAATCTCTCTAAATTTAAAATAAGCAAAGTGTTCCGCTAAATACTCGGAATGTGCGAGTGTTCCGTTAAGGGATAAGATTGGGAAACATTGCTCTATGCAATATATAGCTATAGTTACAAATACAGAATCAGCACCTACTAGAAATGTGTGTAAGTAACGAATATATAATGCTGTAAGAGTTATACGTACACAAATTTGGTTTACTTTTTTTTTACTTAGGTTATACTTGGCTCATTAGAAGAAACCCATTTCCGAAACGGAGGTCTTGCTGCTGATACTGTTTACAAGGAAGGTCAAGTGTGTCAAATGACCGGTCAGTTACAGTGTTTTTATGTATTTATTAATTGACTGTATTAGCATGTTTCTGATTGAACCACTAACAGAAGGCAGGTCGTCCACTTTTACGGTATATGGATGTTGCAATCGCGACATGAAGCTCTTTAAGCACTGGAAAGAGCCCCATGGAGAGTGAGCATAAAGTAAGGATCCCGGACTTCAGATGCCAAATACAACAGTAGTAGAAAGAATAACGAAAATACAGCGGCGCCTGGTGAGTACATATGCCCAGCCTGTGACTGCGGCTGTGTATCAAGGATTGGCCTCTTTAGTCACACAAGAAGTTGCAAAGGCAAAAGATTATTTCTCAAGACGTAAAATGTCACAGATGTAACCACTAGCACAGGTGGACGGCTGGTTTGGTTATATAGGGCGAAGAGATTTTGATGAAACAAGTTTATAAAAATATCTGTCAAAGTTAAACGGAGAGCAACGAGTCGAGTGACTGCAGGATGTGTATTCTAGTAGAGTGGGTTATGGTTCTTTAAAATTAGTCAAGATTATTTTTAACTTTTGCTTCGACATACATTTATATTGAAGTTGAAAGTCATACATATTTCGAAACGCTAAATTCAGTTTTGTTTTAAAAATAAATTTATTCATATTAATTTCCAGTCCTACATAGTGACATCTTAGCTTGTTCATCGGTTTGTTAGTACTTTTTGTATAGAACTGCAAACTGAATAAATGAAAATTAATGTATTTATTCTTTGCAACTTATGAGGATGTTGCGACTATAAAAGCGACATGTCAACTAAAGAAATATGTTGAGTTGGTGGTGTCGCTGACGATGCATGTATCGAAATTTAAAATTTAGCAAATTTATTTCCACGAAACACGTGCGCTCTAGACTTTTTGCAATTCATGTCTGAGCACATCTTGCGAGATTATTTCCAAAACTTTTTCATTGCAATGCACATTGCTTTGACTTTTATGCAACTGTGAGTGAAACTATTGCGTGTTCTAAACGTAGATTTTTAACGCCTAATCTGATTTTTTAATGACTTACCTACTAGCACGATTGATAGAATGGCCTAGCATTATATCTTACTTTGACATAGATCCTACAGCGCCGTTCGATGCATTGCGCGGCAAGCTGTCTCTATATAGATCTAAAACTGGTATAAATAACAGTTGAGCATACAATTGCTAACTCTATAGACAATTCAGACTTGATAAAAGACTTTGCAAAAACGAAAGTACGGAACTTCACTAAATATAGCGAGAAGAGAGTTATTTGGTGTTTTTCAAACTTATATACATATTTTTTTAATTTGACTTGAGCCATGGCAGATGCAAAATCTGTACATTAAAACCTTACGCTTTTCGCTTTTGAAATATAAGTTTACATATTTTGTACACATTCACTAAAATAACACTTTATTTTTAAACATGTTAGAAAAGATTTTAAAAGATTTAAAAGGAATATTGCATTAACCCACAGATTATCCATAGTGTGGTGTTAGGGCACGATAAGGAATTAGTTATTTTTTTCGGAATTAGGAGGGGAAGTTTTGACTTAGTGACGATGACGTGATAAATCTTTAAAAAAAAAAGTATGTACGATATAAGAGTCAACATAAGCAAGACGCTTGCCATAAAAACATAGAAAGAAGAAGCATTTATAAACGGCTAGAAGTAGATGACATTCGACGGTTCCCTTCATAATTATTAAACATGTTTGATGTTCATCAGCTGAGTCGACTACCTTTATTGATTGTTCGGCCTTTCGCCGGTGTTATCAGTTTCTGCGTCCAGGGTTACCTCCAGTTGGGTTTGTTTGTATTTCAAGTACTTGACACCGCGGAAGCGGTGGATATGCCACAGTTGCAAAGCGTCTGGCTTTCAAACTAAGGGGTGTAGAGTTCGAATCCTGGGGAAAACTTTGATGCTAAATTTTGGCATTTTTAAGCCCCGAGTCCACACAACTGTAATGGGATTTAAAGACGGTTGATTGTTATGCTGGCCACATGAAACCCTCGTTAGCCGCCGACCAGAGAAGCAAACAGACACATTGCTATGCTCATTTAGTCTTAATACATAATGAATAAACTAAATCTATAATGATTGTCTATCGGTGTGATTTTCGTTTGTTCGGATTTGACTAAAAAATTAAACTGCAATTTAAATTCTAATTAGACACAGGAGCCTGTCATCAAATGAAAAACATGCATGATGGCTACTCTGTTTCTCTTCATGTCTACATGTAAGTATTACAAAGACATAGAAACATTAAAATCATTTAAGAGATACAGATATTAATCTAACTTTCCAGCCGTAATTCATTCATTGCAGGCATTAAGTTTAGACCGTCATCTGTTTCTTGCATTAATTTCCCAAAGGTTTATAAAGTTGAAACAAAAAGATATTTTTGTGTGACATTTTATTAAAGCAAATAACCTTAAATCAACCCCTTCCCTTTTTCTCTTTCTCTCTCTCTCTCTTCTTTCTTTATGTCACTTTTTATTTTCCTCCAACTTTATTTTTACTCTTTTTAAAAGAAATTTGAACTAAAATACTTGACACACCCTTTCGACGGCGTTTTTAGTATTTTAGTTTCATTAACCAGAAAAGTATTGCGGGTCTTTTCTCCAATTAACTCTATCTTAACATTTGAAGAAACGGCACTGACTTGACAGCCAGGGATGCCAGCAGTACAGCAATGGATGCCAGCAGGACAGCAGGGAATGTCAGCAGGACAGCAAGGGATGCCAGCAGGACAGCAAGGGATGCCAGCAGGACAGCAAGGGATGCCAGCAGGACAGCAAGGGATGCCAGCAGGACAGCAAGGGATGCCAGCAGGACAGCAAGGGATGCCAGCAGGACAGCAAGGGATGCCAGCAGGACAGCAAGGGATGCCAGCAGGACAGCAAGGGATGCCAGCAGGACAGCAAGGGATGCCAGCAGGACAGCAAGGGATGCCAGCAGGAGATGGCAGCAGGACAGCAAGGGATGCCAGCTGGACAGCAAGGGATGGCAGCAGGACAGCAAGGGATGGCAGCAGGACAGCAAGGGATGGCAGCAGGAGATGGCAGCAGAACAGCAAGGGATGGCAGCAGGAGATGGCAGCAGGACAGCAAGGGATGGCAGCAGGACAGCAAGGGATGCCAGCAGGACAGCAAGGGATGCCAGCAGGACAGCAAGGGATGCCAGCAGTACAGCAATGGATGCCAGCAGGACAGCAGGGAATGTCAGCAGGACAGCAAGGGATGCCAGCAGGACAGCAAGGGATGCCAGCAGGACAGCAAGGGATGCCAGCAGGACAGCAAGGGATGCCAGCAGGACAGCAAGGGATGCCAGCAGGACAGCAGGAGATGGCAGCAGGACAGCAAGGGATGGCAGCAGGACAGCAAGGGATGGCAGCAGGAGATGGCAGCAGAACAGCAAGGGATGGCAGCAGGAGATGTCAGCAGGACAGCAAGGGATGGCAGCAGGACAGCAAGGGATGGCAGCAGGAGATGGCAGCAGGACAGCAAGGGATGACAGCAGGAGATGGCAGCAGAACAGCAAGGGATGGCAGCAGGAGATGGCAGCAGGACAGCAAGGGATGGCAGCAGGACAGCAAGGGATGGCAGCAGGAGATGGCAGCAGGACAGCAAGGGATGGCAGCAGGACAGCAAGGGATGGCAGCAGGACAGCAAGGGATGGCAGCAGGACAGCAAGGGATGGCAGCAGGAGATGGCAGCAGGACAGCAAGGGATGGCAGCAGGACAGCAAGGGATGGCAGCAGGACAGCAAGGGATGGCAGCAGGAGATGGCAGCAGAACAGCAAGGGATGGCAGCAGGAGATGGCAGCAGGACAGCAAGGGATGGCAGCAGGACAGCAAGGGATGGCAGCAGGACAGCAAGGGATGGCAGCAGGAGATGGCAGCAGGAAAGCAGCAGGAGATGGCAGCAGGACAGCAAGGGATGGCAGCAGGACAGCAGTGATGGCAGCAGGACAGCAAGGGATGGCAGCAGAACAGCAAGGGATGGCAGCAGGATATGGCAGCAGAACAGCAAGGGATGGCAGCAGTACAGCAAGGGATGGCAGCAGGACAGCAAGGGGTGGCAGCAGGACAGCAAGGGATCGCAGCAGGACAGCAAGGGATGGCAGCAGGACAGCAAGGGATGGCAGCAGGAAAGCAAGGAATGGCAGCAGGGTAGCAGGGGATGACAGCAGAACATAAGGGTATGCCAGCAGGACAGCAAGGAATGGCAGCAGGAGATGGCAGCAGGACAGCAAGGGATGGCAGCAGGACAGCAAGGGATGGCAGCAGGAGATGGCAGCAGGACAGCAAGGGATGGCAGCAGGAGACGGCAGCAGAACAGCAAGGGATGGCAGCAGGAGATGGCAGCAGGACAGCAAGGGATGGCAGCAGGACAGCAAGGGATGGCAGCAGGACAGCAAGGGATGGCAGCAGGACAGCAAGAAATGACAGCAGGAGATGCCAGCAGGACAGCAAGGGATGGCAGCAGGACAGCAAGGGATGGCAGCAGGAGATGGCATCAGGAGATTGCAGCAGGACAGCAAGGGATGGCAGCAGGACAGCAAGGGATGGCAGCAGGACAGCAAGGGATGGCAGCAGGACAGCAAGGGATGGCAGCAGGAGATGCCAGCAGGACAGCAAGGGATGTTAGCAGGACAGGAAGGGATGGCAGCAGGACAGCAAGGGATGGCAGCAGGACAGCAAGGGATGGCAGCAGGAAAGCAAGGAATGGCAGCAGGGTAGCAGGAGATGGCAGCAGAACATAAGGGTATGCCAGCAGGACAGCAAGGGATGGCAGCAGGGGATGGCAGCAGGAGATGGCAGCAGAACAGCAAGGGATGTCAGCTGGACAGCAAGGGATGGCAGCAGGAGATGGCAGCAGAACAGCAAGGGATGCCAGCTGGACAGCAAGGGATGGCAGCAGAACAGCAAGGGATGGCAGCAGGACAGCAAGGGATGGCAGCAGGAAAGCAAGGAATGGCAGCAGGAGATGGCAGCAGGACAGCAAGGGATGCCAGCTGGACAGCAAGGGATGGCAGCAGGAGATGGCAGCAGAACAGCAAGGGATGGCAGCAGGAGATGGCAGCAGAACAGCAAGGGATGTCAGCAGGACAGCAAGGGATGTCAGCAGGACAGCAAGGGATGGCAGCAGGACATCAGGGGATGGCAGCAGGCAGTGTTCGAATTAAGAGTTCAGAGCGCATACCACATGACAAAACGTTTCTAGAATGCAATAAACTTTTTTTTAAAGTTATTTCTAAAAATTAACTTCTGATTTAATAAGTGCTACCAGCTTTCTTCTTAAGGTAAATGCAATTTTAAAGAAAAATAACATTCCGTGGAATGTCTTAGATAAGGCCACCTTTATACATCTTATAGAGCGATTGTTTGTTTCTTAATAACGAATTAATATTAGATTAAAAAAAAACAATGTAACATTTATTACCACGAACCATCCCCCCCATCCCCTTTACCCAACAAAGAGTCCTGGTTAAGCGTATGTATAAATTTACTACAGTTTATTATAATAAATGTATTTCTTTTTTTTTTTGTTTTGAAAAATTATATTATAACTGTCAAATTAGCGTTTTCATAAAGTAGCCAACGAGATAGTAATTCGTTTCTCAGCGATATACATCAGCTGTTTTATTGTGTTTTACTCTAGAAAATTCGTTAAAGCCGTTCTAGAGATCCGTTTCCATGTTCCACCAAACCACCCAGAAGATTGTGACATGAATAGAGGTTTAGAGGTTTTGTAAAAAAAAAAAAATAATTTGAATTTAATTCTAAACAGTGATTTTTTTTTTTCATGTAGACCACCTTTCGATAGCTGTTACACGTACGATGTACCAGGTGGAGCTGCTATTCACGTAACGCCCTCGTTTATTTCACGCTACGGGTTTGCGGTAAGTAGCAACAAGAACATTTAATTTAAGTCTTTTTTGAAAACGCTCTCATGTTTCTTAAGCTATTTTTTTTAATAAGGCAAAAATATTTATTAGCAGTACGCACTGGCCACGCCCGTTTATTTGTTCCAAGATTTCTGACAATGAAAGTTTGCGGCTAATGTAAAAAACGTTTTCTCATTGTTTAACCGTATTTTTGTAAAGCTTTATATTTAACTCACTGTCTGGCAGACATTTGGAAGCAGTTCTTTCTCCAACTTCCCGTTCTCGGAACACGTTGAAACTTTGCACTAGAACTTATTGTCAAAGACATCACATGAATCCAATTTTTTTAAAATTAATTAGTTGTTATTAATTAATTGTTTTTTTATATTTAAAAATGGGCAATAAATCTTGCAGTATTGAGAGATGCAGCAGTACATTTGCACTCCTTTATCTTATAGAACCTTTGTTTTTAGCAAAGTCTTTTTTTTTTTTTAGAGTTTGCGTGTTTTAAACCCTCTAAAATCAAACATTCATTGCTTGATCCAAGAAATACGCTTTATTTTTTTTTTTAAACTATTCAGTTTTTCTTGCATAAAATTCAACAGAAGCATTTCAGTGAAATGTCTAATAGCTAGAAAGAGAGACAGGAATTTGGACATGGGATCTTAGTTTCCCGTTGTTTTCGTAGCACAAATTTATTGTTCAAAACATGGACTCTATTACATTAATAACTTTCGTTTCACTTCTTTCTTTTCAGGTTGACCGAGAAAGCAGACGTTTACTTGATTTATAGAGTATTAAAATCAAAATGTAATTTTTGTGCTCTGAAGTGTACTTTCTTGTCAAGTTCTGTATCTTGTGAATCTTATAAATATTCTGATTTTGAAATACAGTTTATTTCACACACACACACACAAAACGATAACCATTTATTTGCTTAGAACAGTAGTTCTCAATACTGTGGACCGTGGACCCCTGAAATGAGCTTAAGGGTCCACAAAAAGATAAAAATTGTATAGAATTAAAATAACGTCTCTGTTTACAGCCAGTTACTCCGATCGGAAAACTTTCATCCTTATCAATTCGTTCCTCACTACTGTTTAATATGTCTATTGCGTACTATTGTTTGATGAATTAAACTCAAGATTTGAAAACATTCTTTACTTGAATATTCCCGACTGTGTATGGAACCCTGTTGCGCGTGGACAAACTCAGATCCCAATCACAGATGAAACCATTCTAATACAGGAGCAGCTTATAAAAATATCCCAAGACAGGAACTTGAAACTAATGTTTGAACAAGGATTCCACAATTTTTAAAATTTTATATCCTGTATTATGCATCTTATTTAGGTAGAGCGTGGATTTAATGTCGGTATGAACCTCATATCAAATTAAACAAACCAACTAGAAATTACGGCTCGAGAAGATTTACGGTTGCTATTTACAAAAATTGACCCGTACCTTGGGCGTAGCCAGGATTTTTTTCGGGTTTGAGTTTAAACTCACTTCCTTCCCTTGGCCTGGCTACGTTTATAGAATTTTGAGTGTGTAATTTGATTTTTTATATTGAAGGGGTATTTTTTAGCTTCAAACCCCGCTGACGGGGGGTAGAAACTCAAAACCCATTTGGTTAAGCTCGTTTTTTTTTTGAGTGTGTAGTTTGCTTTTTTTTTATAATGAAGATGTATTTTTTTTAGATTCCAACCCCGCTGAAGGGGGGTTTAAACTGAAAACCTCTTTTGCCACGCTCATAGATTTATGAGTGTGTAATTTGCTTTTTTTTATATTGAAGAGGTGTTTTTTAGCTTCAAACCCCGCTGAAGGGGGGTTTAAACTCAAAACCCCTGTTGGCTACGATCATAGCATTTTGCGTGTAATTTGCTTTTTTATATTAAGGAGGTATTTTTTTAGCTTCAAACATCAATGGAGGGGGTTTAAACTCATACCCTTCCCTTGGCCTTGCTATGCTCATAGAATTGAGTGTGAAATTTGCTTTTTTTTTTAAATTTGAAAATGTATTTTTTAGCTTTAAACCCGATGAAAAGGAGGGGGGGGTACAATTAGCACCAAACGTAAAATAATAGTTTTATAATTAATGTAATCTTAATTTAATAACAAATCACTGTTAACACAATTAGTTTATCTTCATTCATTTTCGGCTTCTTATCTTCTCCTACCATCAACCCTTTGCACCATTTCTCATTCATACTACAACTAGTATACAACACAGACGTTTGTTTGATTCTTGGACTATTATAAACCAAATGAAACTTTGCTCTTAGAAGTGTACTTTGTTATGTTCTGTATCTTATAAATAATAGAAATATTCGAGTTTGTCATGTAGTTTATTTATACTAAAAAAAAAACAATAAACATTTATTTTACTTTAGAACGACTTTTTTTTTGTTTGTTTGTAAGTATGTATAACAAACCTTCACTATTGTAGAACAGTGATCTCATTGGATGTTCTTTCTCTTACCAAGGCGCGTTATTACGTCCATTGTTCCACTGCAATTAGGAAGTCAACACAATTTCGTCGTTTTCGTAACTAATTTTATTAAAGAAACTATTTTTACCTTTTTACCTAAGTGTCACGGCCTGGTTCTTATTATAGGCCTTGTTACGTCTTCATATTAGATGAGACTCTTTAGACATGGAAACGACAAATCACCGTTTATAAATACTTTAATCTTTATTAACACTGAAAACACTTTCTTAATCATATTCCTCCATTTTGGTTCTCCTTTCACTTTCAACACGCATTCGCACCATTTCACATTTACACTAAGATGCGCACGTAACACCCCCCCCCCCCCGTTTAACAAGTTCGATGTACATCGAACGTCCAAAATACAAATCACTGAATATATTATCAGACTATTCCAAGTTTTAAAAAAAATCTGTAACATATAAAACCATAATGTAATAACCAAAAAAAAATCATACACAATGTCATGTTAATACCACTACAATTCGAACACAAAATGATAATTATATTAATCACAATAATAACTGTTATTATGAGCAACTGAAACAACTTCTGTGAACATATATCTATAAGTAATCATATTTCTATTCATGATTTGCTAAATAAAATTGTATCACATTTCATTCATACAACTCCCCACTCATAATTTTATGCCTGTACAAAACACCCTCATTCCAGCCGCAATCAAATAGTAAACAAAGCAAATCCATCTTGCTCCATGCATATTGTACCCCCAACAACATGACCCAGCATATAACTAACTTATAACACTCCTAATATCATAGATTTAACCCAATGCTATTTACTTCTTAGTATCATCCGGCCTATATAATAATTCCAGTCTTGACGTTTCTTTTTATGTATTTCTACCACACCATTTCGATAATTTTCTTACAAATGTAATTTTAATAGAATAATTATAATCAAACAGAACCACGCAAAATTAAATACATTGTGCAAAATCTACGTATCTACTTTCCACTACTTATATTCTTTTACATTCTCTATATAGCCTTTACTAAACTTCTATAATGTAGTATCCTTAACCTATATGCATATGTAACAACAATATCCAATTCATTACACATATATTTATTCATTGTAGAATCTAATCCTATCTATATAATTTTAATATTATTGACATGCCATCCTTTCCGCTTCCCTCCTTTGCAATGATGTCCCATTGTGATCCCACTACAGAATGATCTAGCTGTACTGTTTACTAGCCTGCTAATATCCATATCTTTTCTCGTATACGCCTCTCCACTATTGTACCTTAATTCCTTAACTCTGATTAACTGTTGACACTGTCTTCTAGTATGCCCCCTTCTCCCACAATTAAAGCATAAGATGTATGGACTTGTACGTGTGTATGTGGGTTTAAATCGCGTTCCCTGTACCACTGATTGCCTTACTTTACTTTGATTTGGACCCATTCCAATTGCATTGCTTTTTACCTTATCTTGTAATTCTTTCTTCTCGTGCTCTCTGCTACCCATGTCGTCTGATGTATGGGATCTTATGTCTTCTTCCACATCCCCATTTCTACATCGAGTAGACTTTATCCCATAATATTTCTTCCAATTCTCAATCTCCCCTACTGAACATATTTTCACCCCATGAATGTTCCCAATAATTAAATCTAGCTCACCCTGATCTACAACACAAGCTTCTACTGTCCCCTTAAAATACGGTGTGTCTATAATAACTTTAGCAATCGGTAATTGTACAATATTCCCATTAAACATAACACACTTCCTAGATTCGCCTGTATATTCATGGTCTTCCACTAATTTCTTATTCACTCCAATAATAGTGCTCCCTGTATCCCTGATGGTCTTGGCTGCCTTGTTCCCTACGAATGTCTGAAAAACCTCCAATGTTCCAGTATCAGATGACAATGATAAGCCTTGCTCTATTCCACCTTTCTCCCAGTCCTTTCTTTCCTGTCTGTTTCCTTGATATCTTCCATTGCGGCTATCATATTGTCTTCCATCTGTACCACGTCTATAATGTCTATCCTGTGTCTCCCTTGTTCTGTGAGAGTTATTCTGTGTCTCACATGTTCTGTTAAAGGCAACTATTTCTTCTATGTCGCTGCCTCTGGATAGTTTCTTATCGGGATGTGCCACCTTATAGGCCCTTATCAGTCTTACTATGTCTTCTATGGATTTCGGTTTCCTCTCCAACAGAAATATTTTTAATTCCTCCTGACACTCGTACATCACTTTGTCCAGCATGAGAAATGTCTTTAGACTGTCAAAGGTTTTTTCTACCTCAGCGGTTTCTATCCAGTTATCGAAATGGCTGCTCATTCTGTCCAAGAAGGTCTGCGGGTCATCCTCTGGTTCTATCTCACCATTAACAAACTGTTGGCGATAAAAAGCTTCTGTTTTCCCGAAAGTTCGAAGTAGCTGTTCTTTCACAATGCTGTAGTTACTCTGGTTCATACATAGTTTTGACGACACCTCCGCTGTAAATGATCTAGACAATAAGAATGTCCATTTGTCTTCAGGGTACTCCAGTTCTCTCATTTCTATTTCGAACTTCTTCAAAAAAATGTCAAAGTCCATTTTGTCTTCGTTGAATATCAAACCTTTATATTTGGCTAGTTTATTCCCTGTAGTGTCATTCTTTCTTTTATCACTCTCTTTTTCTTGGTTTGTTTTTAACTTTTTCTCTGTTGTCTCTTTTTCAAACGCTAATCTTTCTCTTTCAATGGCAACTAATTCATTTTTCTTTTCCCTCTCAATTGCTACTATCTCCTTATCTAGTCTCTCCTTTTCTTTGTCTCTTTCCATCGCTAATCTCTCCTTTTCTTTGTCTCTTTCCATCGCTAATCTCTCCTTTTCTTTTTCTCTTTCCATCGCTAATCTCTCCTTTTCTTTTTCTCTTTCCATCGCTAATCTCTCCCTCTCCATTAACCTTTCTTGTACGTATTTTCTTAGTTCTGCCCCTTCCAGCTCCAACAACCTTCCCTCTTCCTTCAACGCTGCTACCTCAGCCTTGTCCGCCATAGTCTATTTCTAATAATATCGACTCGAATGTTCTCCTGTCTCTAGATCTAGACTTTACTATCTCTACTGTCTGTTGACAGGAGATCCACTGTGCATAGAGGGATATGTGGGTTTTACCTTTTACGTTGGGCGCCACTTGTTACGTCTTCATATTAGATGAGACTCTTTAGACATGGAAACGACAAATCACCGTTTATAAATACTTTAATTTTTATTAACACTGAAAACACTTTCTTGTTCATATTCCTCCATTTTGGTTCTCCTTTCACTTTCAACACGCATTCGCACCATTTCACATTTACACTAAGATGCGCACGTAACAGGCCTGATGACGCGAATGTCACTGTGTGTTGTAGATACCTCTTCTGGTACTACTATAATGTTCTTCTTAACTAAATACTTTCTCACACGCACTAGATTTGCAGGTGCGTAGGAACACTAACATACTGAACTCTCCGACCACAACATTTAGATCTATTAATAGACTCACTGGTAGCAGACATGGTTTTTATTACATCAAATATAAATGAAATAATTCACAAAAGATATTGGCGACTTCAGGCATCAGAAGTTGTACATCCAGTTTCTCACTTAATTAATCCAATGAAATAATAGCAGCATACACCATAGTAATAACTTGTATATTATACTCGAGGAGATATCAACACTCCTCTCTCTACAAGAGTCCAAGATCAACTGAGGTGTCCACCTCGTGGTCAGTCCCCGACCAGGAAAAATCTCGTGCTAACTGCACGGAATAGTTCAGTGACTACTAGTCACCAAATATTACAGGGGTTCTAAAACTGGTATATGACACTAAGCACATGACGCCGTGATGATAAAAAAAAAAAAAAAAAGAAGATGATGATTACGATTAGGAAGCCAGTTCCGAGCAGACGGGCAAGACGCGGAGACATTGGGAGTTTAGATAAATAGCTTGTTGCCACGTAGTACAGACCTATAACGTGGCAATGAGCTATTGGTCTACTGTTGTAGGTCAGTGTTGAGGTCTTTTTAACGTTTGGTCTCGGTTTTAGAGACTCCCCCCTAGAACCGAGGCGCATGGCGGAAGCTGGCTAGTGGTCAATGCCCCAGACGGGACCACAGGCAGAGATGAGTAGAGTGACAGCATGTTATTATATTTTGCAGGAGGCTCTTCCGCCTTTCGTTACGATAGTCTCATACCCTGCCCGCCGCCAGCTATTTCCATCCTGCAGAAGGGTGGGGCAAGGAGGTACTCTTCATATCGAAACTTTAAAAATGCGGAATACACTAATGAGAGAGGAACTAGAATGTCAGGATAACGAAACAAAAAAATATTTTAAAATAAAAAGATCGATGTGAAATAAGCAGCACACATAAACACACAACAATAAAAATAGAATAAAAATGTTGTACATTTTACAGATCAATACGTTATTATTGTTCACAAGAGTATATGAATAGATAAGTTGTGTTATAACTTTTTTCTGTTACATTATACGCACAAAACGAAAGCAGGTAATTTTTACAAAGCTTATAACAACTCTGTCTGTCCATATGTCTGTCTGTCTGGTAAAAAGTTCGAACATGTTTTTCCTTCCATTTCCCATTCTCGGATCAAGTTGAAATTTCGCATAATTATTTATAGTCGATAACAATATGAATCAATCCAAAAAGTTTATCATTTAGTACTAATTAGTTAGCTTTGTTTAATATAACAGAAAGGGAGATAAACCTCGTAACTTTAAGATATATGGCAGTACTTAGCGGTTCTTTCCCTTTGAAGCGCTTTGTTTCTAAAAAAAATATTCTTTTTCTATTGCTTGTTACTGTCTACATTTTAATTTTTGACTCTGCTCAGACTATTATTATACGATCTAAACATTATTTACATTGTACTTTTACGTAATATTCTTCATACCGTATTTTTTATATTATACCTTTTATATCCTAGACTTTATTTCATACTTTTTGTACATTAAAACCAGTTCTAAAAGTTGTAAGGACGTATTCCTAAGATGGCATTGAAGAAAAATGAGATAAAATAATTTTGTGTGAGGGCTATTCAAATAAGAAGAGATGTTAATTCTTTTATTGTCATAAACTATAAGCAGTGCAGCTAAAAGTTGAAATGTTTAGTACCCGAATAGACCGCATTCACCAAAACGAACGGTCACGTAATGACCATTGATTAAACAAAGAAAATGCGACCCCTAATTTAGCGATATCCATTTATAATTCCAATTAGGTGATAAGTGGTAATAGAATAGATAGGGAAGCACGTGACTCAAGTGTGTTTGTTAACTATAAATGAATGGGGTCCATTATTGAAGTGAAAAAGTTTGTAAAAAGCAATCAAAGGACCTGTCTCCTGCTCCTTCGAATACGTCATTATAACATCTGAATAAAAGAGATAACAGATGGCACTTAATGATGTCTAGATTTCATTGTTTTATGAACTGTCTGTCATTACAAGGTACCAAGGCTAAGAAAATCGCATGTACAAAAGATCGATGATAATCTTAGGGTCGGCCCTATGCATAGGCAGCCTCCGAAGGCCCTCGATTGGTGGACGCCGCGCACAGTAAATTTTTTTGTTGGATAAGAAATATCGAAACTTGTCCTCAATGTCATTGTTGGAGTACACTTAGTTTTTAATAAATTGCCTATTTGTTTTTCTTTATTTACCTTTAACTTTTCTATTTCATTTGAGGACACCAAATTCCCATCGCGTTGGGCTTCCAGTTAGCCAAGGCCGGCCCTAAAAAATCAGATGTATAGCAGGTAAATACGGTGCAATCTCAAAGGTCCTCACACCTTAAATAAAGACCTCCTCTAGTTAAGAAACTAAAAAAAAACACCTCAAAATATGTAAAATAAATGTAAGAAACAAAAAAAAAGGAAAATGAGATTAAATATACAAGCATTATAATGGCATTGCCTTAGCATAAGTTAGAGCAATTTTATTTAATACTTCCAACGCATATTACGGCCTCCATAAAAAGTCCTGCCCAATGTCTTCATCTGCTTAAATTCTGCCCTGTAAAATTTCAACTTGATCCGAGATTGCTCGAACCTTTTACCAGTCAGACAGGCAGAGTTAAAAATAGATGCAAACAAATATTTCTCGATCTAGATTTTATGAATGTGTCCATTTTTATCCATATTTTTACGGAAATAAACCAAAGTTCGTTCATCATATTTAAGCGAGAAAAGAACATATGAATTGAGAATAAGAATTTAATGGCAGATTCGGACAAGTAGTTAGAGATTTAACATACAGCTTGTCTCCTTGGTTAAGTTGCACATTACACAAGATACGACTCATTCTCTCGGTTCTCTCCACCTGGTCCATAGAGGTCGCCACCAACGTCTCGTCACTACATTGGCTTTGATCCAAATTTCCACTAATAATAAAATCGTCGTCAAACTCATCACTTACATCTTCAGGGTCATATTGACCAAATCTTTTTGACATTTGGTGAGGTTTTCTGTTTCTGCTATTCGATGATTTTCTTTGAGGTAGGGGTCTATTGCCTACTTGTTCGTAATACTGATACCTTGTCTGATAGGTCTGATTAATATCCACTTTGAAAAGACCTAACTGAATATGCTGGTCAGTGCTGGTGCAAATGGACACACGACATCTATGAATACCATAGCAGGACGCTGTGAAAATTCCTGTCTTGGGGTCGTAGCCACCCAGGCTGTACGAGACAGCTCTGAAACAGTTGACTATCATGTTTTTCTTCAAAGTCCACTCCATTGTTTTCAGGTCGATATGCGCGCTAAAGACAACATACATTGACGGGTAATCTGGAATTTAAGCAAAAACAAATATTGACGAAAGTGTAAATGTATTATAAAAGCGGAAAATTGTGGAATCTTCACAGTTCCGATACTTAACTAGCTCTCTTTCTCTACACACACTTTTAATATATCTTCCATGTAAAACTTATTGATTCTGTCTTTCATATCATTATACATTTTAGCCACGAGTTCTGGGGACTAGACACCATCAGTGTCAGCTTGTTACGTTTAGATCTAAGAACTAGAAAAAAACTCCTGACAAGCCAATTTTTACTGTGTTTTGTGGCTTGCTTATCTTATTTTATAAAATACAGACGTTCCAACAAAAAAAAAAAAGAAGATGATTACGCGCTATGCGTGTTCATAGGTCAATCTAGTCATGCATGTTAACCAATGACTTAAATTTTGCCAAGCCATTAGTTTTCCTGGCTGACACAGGCAACCCATTCCATGCTCTAATAGCACTAGAGAAGAAAGGAGCATTTGTCCTAACAAATGGAACAAATAATGTGCCTAGTTTGAGTGCAACGGCTACTTTTATCTTTCATAGCGAACTGTTTTCTGTTGAAAATGCTTCTCCGTTTTAAAAACTCATAAATCCAAGTTTTTAATATTCCAGTAAATCAATCATGTAGTATGTTACTGAGCATTCATAGTTACCGTTTGGTCATTTATTAAAAGTAAATAGTGGTATGTATATAGGGTCCCTACTGGCCTTCTCGAAGCGGACAGAACGCCGCTCGACGTTTCTAGGTGGTCAGATGACTACAACTCTCGTGACGCTCCTGAGCTCTGTTCACGATGTCGATCCTTCCCGAACCATCACCGTCGTAACTCGTCACGGTTGACCGCTCGTCTAGCGCTGGCCTGGGGCGATCTGCGTCGGCTGACTACACTCACACCACTACCCCCATCTGTGCCACCACCAGGTTTATAACAATATATATATGATATATATATATCATGGGCGTAGCCAGGATTTTGTTTCTGTGGGGTGATTTTTTTTCTCCTCTCCCTCGCAGAAAGAAAAAGTATATATATATACTAGACATATATTACCCGCGGCCCGTGTTTTTTTTGTTTGCGTACAACTGTCGATGAGTCACTGAGAGTGGTGTGTAAACATTCGCAGATATAAGGAACGAAGTTATGTAAAAAATGCTTTTGAAACACAAATTTGAAGGTTAGTTTTATTAAATAATGAAATCAATGAACCTGCAAAAAAAAAAAAAAAACTTTTCCAATGTGTTTGGTGATCCCAGTAATATATATTGTTATTTAAATGGTTATTAAAAGTAAATAGTGGTATGTATATAGGGTCCCTACTGGCCTTCTCGAAGCGGACAGAACGCCGCTCGACGTTTCTAGGTGGTCAGATGACTACAACTCTCGTGACGCTCCTGAGCTCTGTTCACGATGTCGATCCTTCCCGAACCATCACGTTGACACTCGTCTCTGCCGACCGTCGTAACTCGTCACGGTTGACCGCTCGTCTAGCGCTGGCCTGGGGCGATTTGCGTCGGCTGACTACACTCACACCACTACCCCCATCTGTGCCACCACCAGGTTTATAACAATATATATATGATATATATATATCATGGGCGTAGCCAGGATTTTGTTTCTGTGGGGTGATTTTTTTTCTCCTCTCCCTCGCAGAAAGAAAAAGTATATATATATACTAGACATATATTACCCGCGGCCCGTGTTTTTTTTGTTTGCGTACAACTGTCGATGAGTCTCTGAGAGTGGTGTGTAAACATTCGCAGATATAAGGAACGAAGTTATGTAAAAAATGCTTTTGAAACACAAATTTGAAGGTTAGTTTTATTAAATAATGAAATCAATGAACCTGCAAAAAAAAAAAAAAAAACTTTTCCAATGTGTTTGGTGATCCCAGTAATATATATTGTTATTTAAATGGTTTAAATTTGAATTTTATCAATAAACAAGATAGAGCTGTCTTACTTGAAATGTAGCTTTCAATTACTTGTACATACTTCGACTCACTTCAGTTAGAAATAAGTTTTAAAAAATGGAATAAGTAAATTTGCAAAAAATGCAATAAAAGTTAATCAGGGGGTCTATCGTAGATTAGAAAACATGGTAAGGGGTCTACGAGACAAAAAGTTTGGGTACCACTGAACTAGATGATTAATCACATTCGTTTTTCGATATCATTGAGCTATTGCCTGTATGCCAGTGCCCAATATGTAGGGCCGGTTTTAAGGGAGGGCATGTGGTGCTACTGTGGCTTCCACAAAAGAGGTAAGTAAAAAAAATATCCGAATTTCAACCTGTCAGAAACTTTTACATTTCGATTTTGCCTTCTCGCATGTTAGTGATAATAAGTATATCTTAAAGTTACAGTTGGCAACACTGTCGTTTATTGAAAAGTGTCCGACTGTAGCGTGCTCGTAATATAGAATTGCAGTTGTGGATTAACGTCAGTACGTCTTTCCAGAGTTTTACCACAAGCTCAAAAATATACATTTTTCAAATTAAAATATATATAAATATTAATTAAAGATGTTTTTTCTGGTCAACTAGCTGCTAAAATTAAAAGAAAACATTTATATTTGTTTATAAAGGCTAAGAATGCACTTTGTATGTAAATATCACGCACATTTTTTTTTAATGTCCTTTTTATACAACGACTTTCGTGTAGTAGCGTAAAGCCCGGCCTCGACATGATGCAAAACTTTTTTAAAAAATCAGAGTTTATTTCTTGTTTAGTGCACTCATCAGAATAAAAAAGGTTTATTTTTGTGCGTTTTGTCTGTCCGTCACTATGAGATAAAAAACAACAACTCAAAAAGCTATTGAAAATCTGATTTACCCTTTAATGTTCCTCCCGTAACATCTCAATAGTTTTAAGTATCTAAAATTGATTGTTCCTGATTTTTTTCGTGCAATACTAATCAACGCCAACAAATGTTTGTTTGCACTTCTAACTTATATTACATTCAATTTCCATGCTTAAACGTTGCAAAAACACATTATCAATAATATGTTATTCCGTTGTTGTTTTTTTTTTGTAAATAGCATATTAATGCTAAAACAAAATCTCTATACTGACTTTTATTTCATTAAGTGTAAAAATGTTCCGGATATTGTTTTATAAAAAATGAATTATGTCAAATGATTGTTTGAAATCGCATAATTGACTAATATTACACTTATATTATTTGACGATGCATCACTATAATTTGATTATCGATATCAAATTGTTCCGTATTTTCATCTTTAAACAAATTTTTAAAATATCGACAATAAGTTGTTCAAGGCTTTAAAAAAAAGTAATTTACTAGAATTGATTACTGAAAATCACTTTTTAGACATTTAATTTTCTTGCTGAAACATAACATAAAAGTTTATTAATCGATAAAGAATGTTCCGGATTTTGTTTTGAAAAGAAATCGACTTACATTACTTACATTTTTTTACAAATCTTCGCCAGAAATGTCCGAATTTATTTAAAAATCTACTAACGCCAAATAACTGTTTAAACTCCCTCTTCTAATTAATAAACAAATAATCTTCTCATTTACGAAAAAATGTTATTCCGGATTTTTATGAAAAATATTTTAACTCATTCTCTCTTACAATACAATTAATTTTCTACCTAAAACATAAAAAAATCTAATTATCGTTAATATTATGTTCCGATTTTTAAGGAAAACAACATCCAAACACCAAAGTATGGTATGAATATCTCTCCACAAGGCTGTAGTTCTAATTTTTATACGAGACCATCCAACAAATTTAATTAACAGTATTACATTTATCTGGAATTCTCTTTTTCTTTTAGTATTTATACAAACATCGGAACAATCTGTTATATAAACTCAAATCAATTGTGTTCATACCTAAATTATTGCGATGTTTTGAAACGTAAAATAAAGGTTAATCAATTTTTAATAGCTTTTAGTTGTTGTTTTTTTATATTAAGATGACGGACAGACCGACTGACAGACAAAACGCAAAAAGAAAGCGGCTTTGATCCTCTTCAAATAAATTCTATTAGAACTCAGTGCACCAATGTCTATGAACCCTCGTTAAATATCTCGTGTAAATAAAGACATTTTTTTATGGTACCGGTACTAGCCTATTGTGAGGTAATGTAATTTTTTTTTCTTTGACGTCATATGAATGGACTCTTTAAATGTATTGCTAAAAGAACGCACTCGGTGCACCAATGTCTATTAACCCTCGAAAAATTGCTCGTATTGATGAAAACATATTTTAGTCTAACTAAGCCATGTGACGTAGTGTTTTTTTTTCCTTTGACGTCACATGGAATGAATTCTTTAAATGAAATGCTTAAAGAACGCACTCGGTACACCAATGTCTATGAACACTCAATAAATGGCTCGTATTGATGAAGGCGATTTTTTAAGTCTAGGCTGTGTGACGTAGTGTTTTTTTCCCTTTGACGTTATATGGAATTAATTCTTCAAATGAAATGCTAAAAGAAGTCGGTATAGTAATATTTATTAAGCCTCGTTATGTGACTCGCATTTAAAAAGGAATGATATCTTGATTTAGATCTAATCTAGATTTTTTTAACTAGATCTAGATTTTTATTACAGTATATCTAGATCTGGATTTATATTCTAATTAAAATTATTTTAGAGTCTAGATCTAGAATTTCTAGATCTAGTTTAGACTAATATAGACTAGATAAAGATGTAGAATTTCAATTTCTAGACTTAAAGTGTAGATTTTGATGTCCAAACGTTTTGATCAATATTGCAATGTTATAATATACTAAAACTAATATACTTTTTTTAAATTTAATGTTGCATTCAGTCTATAGATAGATTATCTAGGATATTGTTTTTACACAAATCTTATCTAAATTACAGCTACATTATTCCAAGTTATTATTTTAGATCTAGATCTAGTAGATATAGATCTTAAGAGTGCTAAATCAGAAGTTTAATTTAGGTAGATCTACATCCTCATTCTAGTTTCATTTTTTTTTTAAATGCCGATATCTCTATTGATAGGCCTAACTGTGCTGAGACATCGAAGTAAAAGCACGATATATCTGTTCTTTTCTGTTTTTGTTTTTTAATTACAAACCTCCCGTAGGATGACGGGGGAAGGGGGGCATGCAAGGTTTGAACCAGGGACCATCGATAAATCCGAACGACAGTCCAGCACGCAAACTAAACGACCAGACAGTGTTCATACCCTGTTTGTTGCCATCCTCCATTCCATCGTCCAGCGAGAAGTGAATTATTTTAAACTTAGAAGGAACACCCGAAACATGTAAAACAAAACAAAAAACATTTTTTACAACGGCAAATGAATCTTTGAAACATTATGACTTTTGACCATCAAAATTAAATAACCTCTTGAATATTCTTTGCGAATAGGCAGATCCGACAGGGATCCGACTTTGACAGGGGCCGCCTCTGAGTTTGTGTAACACAAACTCTCTTTGTAATCTTGTTAAGATATAGAAAAATAAAGAAAGACAGTCCATATATCATGTGTAGTGCCTTAACGGTCCAACAGACCAAGAGATAGAAGAGGGGACGTAAGGAGGTTTGAGATTAGGTAGTCTTTCGCTACAAGTAAGGTTAGCCTATATAATTTTATAAATACCTTTAGTGTTTTCCATTAATAGGACAACTTGATTCAAAACATCTTGTAACTGAAAGACAATTTACAATTAAAATATTTTTCAAAATGATCTTTAAAAAAACGTTCTGCTGATGGAATTTTCATCAACTCGTTTGAATAAAGTAATTTTTTGTAATAGACCTAGACTAGACGAACACTAATGAATCTTTGTGTTTGGGAAATAGTTTTATCACTTGTTTTTGTTGAACGCAACTATCATGCTTATAGCAATGCACTATGCAACCAATCATCTATCTTTTGTGGACCAGTGGGGGGAGGGGAAGGTGTTATCTGGTAGAAGGTTTCCGTGCTGTTGTTAGGGAACTCTGGGGTTGAGTTCTTTACTACATACGTATAGCTCAATGTTCTAGGGTATGATTCCCACATGCAGACCTTTACATGTGTAAATATTACAAAGTATCACTCAACGAAGGAGTATAAAATTAGTTTTTTTTTACAGCCAACAGCAAGTACACATATAATATTGAATGCATAGTCATTAATAACTGAGATACTAAAATGTGCCCAACTGACATACTACAGGGCGCTTAGACTAGATTCATGGAACAAAAGGCTATCAATGCCACACACAAAAATACCCACAAATAGTCAGCTCTCACACATAGCAATGAATAGAAATATATAAGTTATAACATCTCCTTACGCTGGGCATAAAACTGGTAAACAAAAAACAAGCACCCTACTCACACCAGATCAGCTCTCCAACTGCTAGACTGACCGCTAGAAAACCTTATTGTCCCCCCTTTAAAAATCCCGTGATAAAAACAATTCACACACCAACCAACAAAATAAACAAACACACACACACAATCTCACATCTTACACAACCCCCGCTCTAAACAGCTGTCTATTCAAAAACATTTTTTTTAAGTTGATATAGACTGAATTTTTAACTATTGCCTCCACGATGGAAGGCCGACTGGTTGGCTACTGAGCTACTTATTAAAGTAGATTTTATAGCCCTTATTTTAGTTTTAAAATGTTAGTGAACAGCCTAATACTCTTACACCAGTTTTATCTCTCCTTAGTTTAGTACTGTCTGTGTCCAAATATATATATATAATTACGATTAATGATTAATTAATTGGTTATTTTTTTCATTGTTTAATGTGTTGTCATCGACAAGAAATAATTGTGAAAAGTTGTAACTTCATTCGAGAATGGGGATGTGAAAGAAATGGCGTGTACAAGATTCTACACACAGACAGAGACTGTCAGTTGATATATATATAAGCTTTAAATAAATTAAATCTTAAAGGGAAAGAAAATGGTTTAATAAAAAGTAAAATTTTGAACCTCTACAATTCCAACTTTTTAAATACCAAACATTTTCAAAAACAAATGTCTCGTGAATGTTCACTATTTACAAAATAAATAATCACTTCTGCTTTATCAGCATCTTCTTCTTATAAATACAAATGTTACTTCAAAAAAGTTGATTACGACCTACGCGTGACACTAGCATTGCATCTAAGTACTGACCACCAACTGTATCTCTGTAGAAATTGAGGGTTAAATTAAGATTAACTGAAGAATAATCTTTAAACTATTTATACGTTACAAACATTTCATGTGTTTAATATCAAAGTAATAAATCTAGAATAAACATATGTATGTTTTAATGGGTGACAAAACATATACTACATATATATTTTAAGGATATCTTACATGGCAATAATCCAATGGTTTGTCTGTAGCTGTATTACTGCTCTGTGCCAGACTTTTCTCTTTGAACTGGTAAACTTTAGATGCTGTAACATAAGAAGAAGATTTAAAAACGACAGGGCTAATTATAGATAGTCTCTTGGAGAATAAAGTCGACATTGGTCTTTTGATATTTCCTCAATGCTTTGTACATTTAAGACCTTTGTTGTTTTTTATTTAAGCTCATGTGGGTGAATTGTTTCATATTGTTGTTGTTGTTTGTTTTTTCTATCACAATTGTGTATTCACCATAATCTTCGAATACAAAACACACAATTTGATCAAATAATCAGAAAGACGCAAAGATAAAAACACATTCCTCATCCCATATGCTTGGACAAATTTGTACAAATACTCCTTCTTCCCTATTGTTATTAGAGCATGGAATGTCTTGCCTGAGCTAGCTAGGAAACAGTGACTTGACAGAATTTAATTCATTGATTAATATGCATGACTGAATGCATGACGCGTAGGACGTAATCATCTTCTTTTTTGAAGTAGCGCCTGTATTATATAAGATAAGATAATCAGACACTGATCACAAAAAACAGACACTCGAACTCTTTTGTTCTCTTGTCATCAGTGAATCTAATCCAAACTTTCTGATGTCAACTTCACATGTAATGTTTAAATGATGCTGTGATTTAAACATACATTATGTATGCTATCGTTTTTTTCTTAAAATATTTTCTTGAGTTCTTCTTATCTTATATAATACAGACGTTACTTCAAAAAAGAAGATGATTACGTCCTACGCGTCATGCATTTAGTCATGCATATTAACCAATGACTTAAATTCTGCCAAGTCACTGGTTTTTCTGGCTAGCTCAGGCAACCCATTCCATGCTCTAATAGCACTAGGGAAGAAGGAGTATTTGTACAAATTTGTCCTAGCATATGGGACGAGGAATGTGCTTTTATTTTGTGTCTTTCAGAGTATTTTATTAAATTTTGTTTTTGTATTTGAAGATTATGGTTCAGTGTTTTATGTATAATTGCTACTTTACTTTTGAGTCTTCTGTCCTGAAGGCTTTCTAAATTTAGTGATTTTACTAATGGTGTTACCCTAGTCAAATGTGAATATTCGTTTGTTATGAATCTCACTGCTCTATTTTGTGTTTGTTCCAGTTTCTTAATGTTTTCTTGAGTTGAGGGGTCCCACACGGTGGATGCATATTCTATTATTGGCCTAACCAAGGTTAAATAACATTTTAGTTTTATGTTCTTATTTGATTTATAAAAATTTCTTTTAATAAACCCTAATGCTTTGTTGGATTTTTTTATAGTTTCATCAATATGTGGATTCCATGACAGTTTTTCATTTATTATAACACCTAGGTATTTTGAGTTTTTAGTCTGTGTTACTGGTTTGCCATGAATAAGATAAGTGGAATTAATTTGTTTTAGTTTTTTTTGTTACTCTTAACAACTGACATTTTTCTGGGTGGAAAGACATGCTCCAATTTGATTCCCATTTCTGTAATTCATCTAATTCTCTTTGTAAAATATCTGTGTCTTGTTTTGTTTTTATTGTTCTATATATTATGCAATCGTCTGCAAATAATCTGACTTTTGTTCCTGAACTAATGCAATTTGGTAAATCATTTATGTAAATTAAAAATAGTAGTGGACCCAAGACTGTTCCTTGAGGTACACCTGAGTTTACTGTTATTGGTGTTGATTTAGAGCCATTTATTATTACAGTTTGTTCTCTCCCAATGACTTAAATTCTGCCAAGTCACTGGTTTTTCTGGCTAGCTCAGGCAACCCATTCCATGCTCTAATAGCACTAGGGAAGAAAGAGTAGAGCAATTTTGTAAAGCTAACTTTCTTAAAGATACAAAAGATATACAATTATTATTATCATCATCATTATCAGTAATAAAAAAAAAAGTTAATCACCTATTTCTTCAACCTTTTTGCATAAAGTTTGCAATTCCAAGGAGACATCACCTACCTATATTGAAATTCAAGTTATTACACAAATAGCTACTTATTACTTTTAATGAATTGATTTAACTTCACACAGATATAAAGTAATGGTTAATTGTATGGTTAATTACTAAAGAACCAATGCTATGACCCTTGTTGTTGTTGGCCTCTTTCCGTCTTAGAACGACTACGGTTCATCTCATAGAACACTTGTTAACGTGACTGTCGCGCTCTATTCTCCAGAGACAGTCCCGTCGCTTTTATGGTAGAGGAGCCAGCCACGTTTCGTTTGGCACGCTTTTCTTCCAGAGCTGAGTACGATGCTTTTTCGACCTCCGTTGCTTCCTTGGTCACCATCTCTCTCCACATTCATCTCCACATCTCTCTCCACATCTCTCTATCTCTTGCCTTTTAAATGAACTATTTTACAATAAAAACTGCATTTTTCTTATATCCATTATAAGTCGAGAAAGTTGGACACAGAACGCTGAGGCTGAAAAAATTCAAGCCTGCCAGTAAATTGTGCAGAAAAATGCTGGGTATCAGATACCAGAAAAATAAGATAAAAGAGTTTGTACTTAAATTAGTCAACACTGTGGTTGGCAAAAAAAAAAGAGAAATATCTCATTACTGTGAAGAGACAAAAGTTGAGCTCTTGTTAGATTATATTGTAAGACGTGACTCATTAGCAACTGTCATCCAAGTTACAGTGGATGGAGCACGAAGACAGGGCGGTCCAAAGAAAAGCTGGATGGACAAGGTTAAAGAATGGACCGGCCCCTCTCTTGATATCCTGTTAAAAATAGCTGCTGACCGGGGAAAATGGAGGGATTTTATTACGTGAGTTGCTACAGCAATCCTATGATGAAAGTCAATGGACAGAATATATACCTTTAAGACAAATTTGTAATAAACTTAGTGAATGGTTCGACATTTCAAGCCTGGTAATGGACCTCATACACCAATCGTAAACAAAAAACATTGAGACAAGTGCTTCTCTATCTCTTGATTCTCTTCTATACAAATTACGATCTAATTTTAATCATCAATGGATTTCACGTGACAGTTTTTTCGTTGTTTTATCAATATTATCACGTGGCCGTTCGTTTTGGTGAATGAGGTCCATTAAAGCTGTAAGAAAAAAGGTGGTAGCACTATTACTGATCATTTTAAATTATTTTAAAAGGTTCGGACGTTCGTTCAGGGGATTATTACTCCAAGCCCGGATCTCCTGCAGGGCGGCAAGGATTGGCATCAGGCTGGGTTCGAATTCGGCCGTTCAGGACCACCTAGACGCCAGTTTAAAAAATAAACAATTTATAAAAATCTAAACCATCAAGAACTGGATCTTGCCCCAGATAGCTGGTGTAAACTCGCATACTATAGGTGTATGTCGATATATAATGTCAAATTAGTAACAATTTTATATTGAATCTTATTATCCTTTTTTTTAAACAAAATAAACTGTTATTTAGAAGCTCCTGTTTACTTCTCAGTTTAGAGATATTCAAAACACAAATACCAAATGTTATAGGATTTAAAATTCTATTAGCGTCTCACTTATAATGTCTTGGTTGTCTTCAGTTAGAATGCGTACGCTTTATCCTGTTTCCTGTTTCTAAGCCACGCCCCAACAATTTAAATATAAACTATGTCATTATTTTCTAAAAATAGCATACTCTTATTTCATGCTATTGGATCATTCCTAAATTTTAAAGAACATGCTCCATAAAACTTTGTTTTATAAAAGAAAAAAAGTGTGTTGAAATGTAATGAAGAAGTGTATATTTTTATTAAATCTATGTTTCCTCACTAACATTCGTTTTAAGTTATTTAACTTACTTGACCTTTTATATTCGCACTCAATCATCAGAAAGAAAATTCTCCCGGGAGGTGCATTAAACATTGATTCTAATAAACTTGGATACTCCCTGTTATTACTGATATAAAAATATTGTCTATACGATGTTAGCCATCAAACAGATTCGATGACAAACCGTCACCAGTAATTCATCTTGGTGCATTGATTGTCTTTCGAGACAGAAGGAGCCATGTTTATATTATCTATGTGTTAGTGGCGTCACTAGGGTTGGTGTCACACGGTGCGGACCCCACTCCCACATCCCCTAGCGACGCAACTGCTATGTGCTACTAACTTTAATAAACAAATCGAGGAACAAAATGATTGTTAAAAGTCTTTTTTTTTGCTTATTTAAAGATCAATAAAAACAAATATAAAATAAAAATAAAATTTTTAATATTACCTTGCCGCCTAAAGCTGTAACATTGTCTTGTAAAACAGCAAACTTTTTATTTGAAGAATTTATGGCAAGATCTAGGCAGTAAATAAAATAGAAACGTAAGTGGCTATTTTCTTTAGTCTTATAACTACACATCAACCATCAAACTATCATTAGGCCTACATTTTTTGATATATACATTTTAAATTTAAAGAAGCTTGATGTTTACAAAACAAGTTTACTTACTAGTAAGATGAACTTCTTTTTTAAGTTCTTCAATTTTCATACTGCTTGACTTTTCGTTGGTCTGTATTGTTTTCTGGATATGTTCAATTTGTTCCTCTAGACGTTTCTGTTTCAGCTGCCAACTCTCTGACACACCATTCAACTTGGACACACTGTGTTCATGGCTGGTGATTCTCTCAGTCAAAAGTTTATTCTCAGACTGTATCTGTGTCATAAATTCACTAGCATAATTTAATTCCTGCATTATCCAATCAATCTGTTCCTTTTGATTTGTTTCGTTTTCCAGAGCCTTCAATTTCTGATGTACGGTTTTATATTTTCTGGAGTGAGTCGATATAGTTTTCTCCATTTTCTCAAGTCTTTCTTTTACAATTTCAAATTCTTTTTCATCTGTTTTCAACAAAACAAACATTTAAATTGTTGAACATGTTAATTTATTGTATGTTGACTAGGTCGTTACCAACACATTAGCATAATTACCTATAGAAAAACAAAACAGAGATACAAATGGGCGCCCGCAGGATTTTTTGCAGGGGGAGCAAGTCGCCACCTACGGCCAGAGACTTAGCATCAACTTTCTTGTTACGGAGAATACATAAAACAACAGGTCCTCTTCCCCCTTTCATACCTATGCGATATTATATGCACAGTTTAAATTATTCAAATATCTATATACTATATGTAGGTATTGTATATTGTTTCATGAAATAAAAAAAAATAAACATGTGCAACCTATCCTCTGCCTGTATATATATATTGGACAATAGAGAAGATACTATCAAGGGAAACATTTGAAAGAAAGGCAAGATTGGTATGAGTTATACAGCAGTTATAAGCAGTATAAAAGTAAAAGTATTTACAGTTATTTTTTTTTTTTTGTTTTGTTTTTTTCAGCCATAACCTATATAATTAATAGAACCTTTTCTGTATTATAAAATGTATCATTTTATCGCTAATTGTGACTACTTTGTCACGCGGGCGTTATGATCATCTTTTGTAATAAAATTGTTATCATTTTAACTTATTTGGGCATTCAACGGAAAAAAAATCCCTGAATAGATTTATTCAGCTATAACTTGAATTTGGCCTATGACATTGCACTCCATAGTTATAAAAATAAAAAAGGTTACAAAGACAGCTTTTTGTGGAAATCGGTCCCCGAAAAGGTCCACCCAGGAAGGTAAAAAATTAGGTTTCAATATTTTCAGAAAGAATATCAGAATGAAATTGTATCAAAGGCTAATGACAGAGGAAGAATGGAGAAAGAAGGTTGACAGATCCTGTCTGGTGCCCCAGCGGTCCGGCAGACCAAGGGATAGGTGAAAGTTTAGGTGAAGCTAAATGTGAACCTGGCTTAACTAATGGCATATAATGATTATCTAATTGATCTAATTTTATATAATGATTATCTAATTTATCTAATTGTTTTGCAAAGGGTCAATCTCTTAATTCAAAAAATTCCGTAAAAAAAGAAATCCCTTTAGTTAGGTGTATTGTGTATTTACAACCGTGCTGTAGTTCACGCGATAATACGAAAAAGTACTTATTAATTTATGTTTTAAATTATGTTCCACTTACATGCATATTAGATTTTTTCTCTTTAAAAACAAAAATTAAACTTTTTTGGTAAATGTATAGTTAGTATGACAGTATTTACTTAACTTAGCATTACAAATGTATTTAAAACCGTTAGTACAGATATAATTTTTAAAAAATTATGGTGAATAGTCATGTCCCTTACTATATAGCCTTATGTGTTTGTTACTATTAATAGTGCATAGTTGTAAAAATCGTGTATTGTTATGAAAAAACTGCTTGAATAGTTTATTTTAAAATTAAATTTTTCGCTTTTAGAAAAAAAAAGTAGCCGTTGCATTAGAACTTTGAATAGACTAAAATATCATGATGTCGGATTTTCTTTATCTTTTCTAGTTTACGAGATATAAACGGGACGAACGGGGGACATACCACACAAAACTAATAACGTCATTTCTCCTTTTAGGGGCCGCTAAGAATTAGTCTATCAAATTACGCATGTCTACGCTACTTTTACCTGTTTTTACAATAGCCTATACTACATATAATTATTTAGATATTTTCAGTACATTTATATTGGTTTTATACAAACAAAAGTGTTGTACTTCAAATAATGTTTATGAGGTAGCTCTATTGACAAACTAACTTGTGATAATAATGGTATTTACCTCGGTTACTAGTGCATGACCCAGAGAGGAGAGTCTCCAAGGCAACACCGCTCGTAGAAATCGCTCTGGCTGATTCATTATTGTCACCTTTAAATAAAGTAAATAATTAATATATAATTAATATCAATAATTGTTAATTTGTCTGAAGATATATAATTTAAAGTGGTATCAAAATCAGAATAACAAGCTAATTTTTTTTTCATTATTACAAATCTTATTTTGAATGACGGCACTTGTCTTCTGAACCGAGGGGTCACGGGTTTGAATCTTTGTGAAGATTTTAGTTAATTTAGTTAATTAAATTTTTAATTTAGGGAACCTTAGGGCGCGTCCGAGTCGATTCAGCTCTATTGAGTACCTAAAATAAGTTGGGGAAAATGCTGGTGTAGTGTATGTACAACATTAAATCAGAGTGTTTTTACACTCAATTCTAGTTGTTACTTCTATTAATTGTCTTGTAACTCGAAATATTTTTTATAAACATTTTAACAAAACTTTGATCTACTCTCTCTTTTTGTCTTGGTGGATTCCTTAACTTTTTTCCCTACATTTAACAGATCGAGTTGAAATTTCGCACAATTATTCATTGTCGATGATAACACATGAATGACTCAAACAATTAAATAATTAGTTAATTAATTAGCAGTAGTTTTATATGTGAAAGGGGGAGATAAACCTTGCAATATTAAGAGATGTGACAATAATTGGGCGGCATTCTCTCTTCATTCAAAATAGTAAAGCTTTTAAGTTCCCCTTTCAGACCTTGTGGTCTAGAGGTCATCTGTTTCTGTGGTCCACAGTTAACGACAATGTCATGCGGCCAGCACAACGACCAACCGCCTTTTCTTTTTCCTAAGAAAAGTTGCCAACTAAAAGAGCTTGACACGGCGAGGACAACCAAAAAGAACCCGAGGACGCAGTGTGTACTAGATCAGGGATTCTCAGTCTGTACGTGGCGACCAATGACGATTTGCCAGGGGGTGCCTAAGACCATCAAAAATCTGGATTGTTTTTTTCTATTCTAAAGTGTAAAACTTGATATTGTACAAATCTTTTTTTTTCCCATTGTAATTGACTATTTTTGTATTGTCATTCTATGATAAATGTTTTAGACAACTGAGACAGAATGGTCTGAAACATTTTAATTGTCAGACTATAACTATTTTGACCAGTTTGAAGTAATGTTGACTAATCCATACCACAACGTTACACGAATGAAATCAAAGACATTATTTCAATGCTGACGCCGTGACGAAATTAAAAACCAATGTCGTTTAAGTTAATAATTAGACCAACATTTTATTGTACACGTTTTTTTAAGATAATATTTTCATTATGGGACACTCCATGACAATGGTTCAAACACAAAGCAACTTTAAGATATAAAAATTTAATGTCGATATGGTTTTAGTAAAATAGTTCAAGCAGAAACTGAAAATTTGCAGTGCGTAATTTGTAACGAAGATCTGTAGCCAGATAAATGCAACGTCATTTTGATACCCAACATCCGAGCTTTCTCAACAAGATACCCAAGTACTTTAGATAGGTATTTAAAATATGATAATTTTAAAAACGAAGTTTTTCTTTTGTAAACCATTGGAAATGATTAGAAAATAATGTGATTTTTTGGTAAAGTAGAAAATCTTTTTTTTTTTTTTAAATATATTAGTGGTGTCAGCACCGATGGTGCTGCAAGTTTGCAATTATGTTGATGAGGATTTCAAACTTTTATAAAGAATGAGACAACAAAAGTTATCGGAATTCACAGTATGGCTCATCGAAGAATATTAGAAACAAAGACACAGCCACAAAAATTTAAAGTAATTAAAAGCATCACTGCATGGATTAAATGTAACATGGCTCGCTTTGTCTGAAACAATCTGATCCTTCGAAATGAAAGTTCAAATCTGCAAAACAAAAATGGAAGAAAATATTTACATGCTGCCAATCCTAGCTGTTCACTCTCGAAAAAAAAAACATTGAACCAGATAAACCAGGGGTTCTCAACCTGTGGGTCGCGACCCACTTGGGGGTCGATTGACGGTTTGCCAGGGGTCGCCTAAGACCATCAAAAATATGGATTGTTCTATTGCTGTTTGTGTGTTGATGTGTTGATGGGGGTCGCGGAAGAGTTGGGGATTGAAAAAAGGGGTCGCCGAGCTTAAAAGGTTGAGAACCGCTGAGATAAACGGATAAAATGGTAATATTCTGTGCGCACGAAATGTCATCAAACTTTCTGAATCTACCTGACATACCGTTTGTAGTTGCAGATGTCCTTTCACAGTTAAATATGAAGATGTTCGGAGATAGAAAGATTTCATTGTACTCATTAATAGCGATGTGGAGAAAACTGGTATCTCTTCAATGTCAGTTACACAAATCTGGATCAAGTGTTTGCAGTCTTATCCCAATTTGTCTGTATCGCGATTTTTTCTCCATTTCAAATTACTAATGTTGCGAAACATAATTGTCATGCTTTTCACACATTCATCTAAGTCTGCAACATGATTATGGTAATTAAGAAATTTAAAAAGTAAATTGATGCACGCATGAAAGGACACACATTCATTTATTTGTAATGCAATGATAAAGAGAAATATATATCTATTTGAAGAGTATCATTAATTAAACTTTAAGTTTTAGCAATGCATATCAGATATTTTCATTTTATAACAGTTACATATGCTTATGAACGAAAATAGTTTTGCGGTTGGGGTGGGGTACAACGAGCAAGGTTGAGAACCGCTGTACTATATGAAGCCGAGATGACAGGAAAGAGCTGGAAAGCCATTAAAAAAAACTACTAAGAGACAGTGGCGTGTTTTTTTACTGATGCCCTCCCTATGTTCCATGAAGAACGCAAAGAAAAGATGATGATGATGTGAGTGTGTGAGAGAGAGAGAGAGAGAGCTTGTTTGTATGTATAGATTATTTGATTGAACTTACTTGCAATATTATGACACTTCATGATAAACTTTGACGTTTCGTTCGTCAGGAATTGGCTCATTTCTAAAAAACTGAAATCATTTTCTTTCTCTTCAATCCAAAAGCTCAGCTTTTTCAATCACCTAAAAATACAGTTTTGTGATAAATTACAACATTCGAAAAGTAATCATAGAAAATTACTCTTAATTAAAAGATATATTGCATATTTCATCAACGTAAAAAATATTATAATCTCAATTAAATCTTAATCGTTCATGTGTGTGTGTTTCAAGTATAAACCAAGATTGAGGAAGTTAGAGCATTATGTTTAAGGGTTAGATAGGACATAAAATGATTCACAAAAAACCTACCAGCTTTATCGGACCACACCATCCCACAGGCGTAGTAAGCAAAACGTGAGCCCGGGACTTTATTGGCGCCTTTCCCATTTACCATGAACATAAATGGGCGCCTCTCTGTGTATGGCGCCCCCTGGGGATAGCGTGCCTCACACTACGTCTCTGCCTGCCCTTCCTCTGTAATGACGAAAGATACGTCAGCAGCAAGTGATATCCATTTTTATCTTTACCTATCCTTGTCTGTTGGACCGTTGCGCACCATGCAAGATTTTTCAACCGTCTTTCTCCATTCCTCTCTGTCTTTTGCCTTGGTTAGAACCTCTTTCCAAGGCAGGCCCGTTCATTCTTTTATTCTGTCCTCCCATTGCTTTTTCTGCCTGGCTCTTTTTTTTCCTGGTACTGTTCTTTGAATGAAGGTACTTGCGAGCCCCGAAGATCTTGTGATATGGCCATAGACTTTTAGGTTGCCTTTTTTACAATAATTAGCATGTCATTATGGGGTCCAATCGCGGCAGTAACAGTGTCTCTAATCTTTTGATTTGTGATACGGTCTACCGAAATAAATAACTTATTCATAATCGTGTCATAACAAAAGACAAAGGCATAGCTGTCGTCACTGGAAAATGCAGACTGATGACCTCCTTGGTCATGTCCACACGTCTATGTGCTTGCCTTCTAACAGCAGAACTACAGAGGGGAATCCCAGCCATGAAATCGAGATGTTACAGTAGAACTCTAGGTATCACCTACAAAGACCTATCTCAAATGAGTCAACTCAAAACAGGATCAGAATAGCGATTGAGACTCAGGATGGCCTTCTGACCATTGTCATAAAACGCAAGTGAAATCTGTATGGCAATATTACAATATCTTCAGGGCTCACAAATATCCTTCTACAGCAGGGGTTATCAACCTGTGGGTCGCGACCCTTTGCAGGGTCAATTGACGATTTGTCAGGGGTCGCCTAAGACCATTGAAAATATGGATTATATTCTGTCTATTCTTCTATAGCTGTCGGGAGGGGGTGGGGGTTGCAGCAGAATTGGGGGTGTAAATAGGGGTCGCCGAGCTTAAAAGGTTGAGAACCGCTGTTCTACAAGGAACAGTTCCTGGGAGAAAAGAGGCAAAGAAACAATGGGAAGTCACCATCGATGAATGAAACGGCCATGTCAGTGAAAAGGGACTTTAACTCTGGTAATAGTCGGCAAGGAATGGAGGGAGACGGTCGGCCGATTATATGTGGTGCCCCAACAGACTAAGGGACAGGTGAAGGTGAACGTCAATATTTATTACCTGGGGTCAAAAATTTTATTTTGAATGGGTGTAAAATTTTTAACGGCAAAATAGCTATTTAGGCTTGCTCATTTTCCATATTTAAATTCGGTTTTAGTATCGGCATAAATGGAGCCTGGAGTACAAAATGTGGGATTATTGATAAGCTTATGTATTTTAAAAAGTATAGCTTTGAATCTGCAGTTATCCTGCTATTAACCCTATCGGGTATGCACATAACTTTCTCTTTTTAACGGCCTTGTGAAGACCGTCAAAGCGAAAACCAGTCTTTATTTCTGTGAACTCGTGGACTTATTAACGATGTCTAGTAGAATAGAGAGGTGTTGTTTTTTTCTGTGTAAGCAATAGTGTGGTATTTAGGAAAGATTAGAAGGAAAGACATATTCAGTGGCGATTCAAAATTCCTTATGTAAATTGTGTAAATTATTGTTTGGATGTTATTACTTCTCAGTTTTATTACTTCACGTAAGTTAGACCTGTGAAGGCGGTTTCATCTTCCGTTGGGGGGGGGGGGCATCAGTTAATAGGTAAGTCCTCGAGGAAAGTAGCAGTAAACACTGAACATTCTCCAGCTTATAGCTTTGTAGCACAAAGATTTTTTTTAAGATAATTACTTTTTAGTTGGCAACAACGAATTTTTTCCCTATAGCGTCATTGATTTGTTTTTTTCCATTTATCTCAACGTAAAATAATGGGCTGACCTTTCTTTCTCTCTCTCTCTCTCTCTCTCTCTCTCTCTCGCTTGATATATCTAGTGTGCTAAGAATAGCTGCTGACGGAAAACTGAGGGGAATTGTGTTAAGCGAACACTATACTCCTTCGATATTTAAGAGAAGATAGGCTGAAATGAAATCTCGATTAAAATATTTCCCCGGTCTTCTCTTTTCATTTCATCAAATGTTCCTTCACATTCTATTATAAGGCCTACACTTTTTCCCCATCTCATTCGTTCTTCGTTTTATAGCTTACCCGTGCTATCCAATTATGAATGAAAATCCCCCTCAGAAGCCATATATACATCTGTAGATCCAGGGAAATAAGCACCACAGTCAAGAACAGGCTCTTAGACACCAGTGAAAACAATTCCAGGTACTCATCAATCAGGAAGATTTATTTTTTTTGTCCTCTTGCCAGACAAGGTCACTAATGTGGCAATTTGGCAAAGAAAAAAAGAAGCAGCCCATTCAAGAAGATACTTATCAGAACGCTGGCAATGGATGGGCCAAGTCCCTCGTAAGTCAGCATCCAGAATCACTTCACAAGACAATCCCTCACCTGGAACCACGAAGGAAAGAGGAAGAGGGGACGGGTAAGGAATACATGGCGCCGCGATTTGGAAGCAGATGCCAAGCAGATGGGCAAGACGTGGGGACAGTTGGAGAGACTCGCCCAGAACCGAGATGCCTGGAGGAAGCTGGTTGGTGGCCTATGCCCGAGCCAGACGGGACCACGTGCAGAGATTACATTAGATTATCTATGAATTAAATTACATTGTAGCGATAACGTAACTAAGTATCGAATATCTAAGTGATTGTAAAACTTGAATACTTACTGTTAAAACATTGGTTTGGATTGTTTCCAGTTGACTTTTTAAATCTTCTAAATTTTCAACATGAGAAGTGATAATCTTAACATGGCGATTGTTCCTCATCTAATTAAAAACGAATGATATTTTATTGTAAGTATCTATACTAGTTAAAACATGTAAAGCTATATATACTTCTTAATCTTAGCTGTGATTTAAAACCCAACTGTCGTATTGTATATCTCTTTATACCAGAGAAGGATCTCGAGATTGGTGAAATATTATTTTTTGAAAAATAAAATTGCTCTGGGAAAGGTAGTACATAATTGTAATGAATAAAATTTTGCTTGTTGTCATGAGAGATACCCAAATTAAATATTTTAGTCAAGAGTAAGTAATCGAAATATTCATTTTAGAATAAGAAATATAAACGTGGCATCATATATTTAAAATAATAATAATAATAATAGTTAGATAAATCAATTTAATTTTTTTTTTTCAAGTATTTGTATTATAGATTCTGAAAATCGTTCTATGTATAGCAAAACCAAAGCATGGCTACCACAGTGCCGTAATTGAAGACATGTACAGGTACTGGTAGCTACGCTTTTGAGACACCATTGAATAGTGTCTTTCATCAGGTATTTAACAAAAAAAGTTGTTTATTAAAAAAAAAAAAAAAAAAAAAAACAATCTACTCAACTTTCTACATTGGGCTCTCAACAAAAGTAGCATATTCCATATACACTAAACTCTTTATCACTTACGGTTTTTGGATTTATTAGATATTGTGGCTTGAATTGATCTAAATAAATATTACTTTATTTTCTTTCTGTCGAGAAGACCTTTTTCAGTAAGGGATACGCTTTGGGCTTAAGGTCTAGATTAGTGATACCCAAAATACGGCCTTGGGCTACATCCGGCCCGCCAAAACGTCAGCACAAAAGTAGAGAATCCCCTCTCCAAAAAAAAAAAAAAGAGTTGTAAAGAATCTTTCTCTACGTGAAGGTTAAGGGACTTGGTCACGAAAGTTAGCCAACATATTTGGTTTATAAACAAAGAGTGGCTGTTTTTACATTAAACAGCTTTATGAAACCAAACACATTAATAAGGCGACATTCTTGTGTTGAGACGTGATAGCTACATTACACCTAGAGCTGTTGTAAGTAGAAGACATGACGGCAAATGCATAGAAAAGTGCTTGCTAGCAATGATGGAAGAAATGATTTCTGAAAAGAAGAATGCTGTTGAGGCAGTCAACATTTCTCATGACAATTACAAGGCAATTGAAAGACAGTGGTAAAAATCTCCATTCAAAGCCAACAAAGGAGATTTCGAAATGTTTTATATTACCGCTGACGAATCTACCGACAGATCTGATACCACTTAAAATGAAGGTATTTATTCGTGGTACAAACAGCACAGTAGTTAGTAGCTATGAGGAGCATGCAAGGGAACACCTCTAGCAAAGTCCTGCCAAAGAGGTTTCAATCATCACACAGGATCTTTCTCTTGCTAGGGATAATTAGCGAGAGTTACTACTGATAGTGCCAAAAGTATGGTTGACAAGCAAGAGTGATTAGAAAAGTTGTTGAATCAAATGGAACCGAGCCTCCGTGGCTTCATTGAATTAATCACAAACACAATCTATATGGCTACATGTTCAGTCTAGAACATGTGATGATGATCATGTTCAGCTGAACATTGTAAGTCGTTTTAAAAATCCATCTGCGTCCAATGTGCCCAGGCAGAGCTAGAACTGGTTAACTCTATAAGGCTAGACATCACCTCTTGACAGATTTCAAGTGATTCAGACAATCGATTTCTACTTCGTCTTGCTGACCCTTTTCTAAATCTCTGAAAACAAACGTTAACCCTTAAAACGCGTGTGGTAGTTTAGCCTCTAAACATCAGAATAGTGTATGCACTCATTGTAAAACAGTTCAGCACTTTAAGGGTTAATAAATATCACAATAATTACTAGTACTTAATTTAAATTAATTTTCAGTGATGAGTCTTGCGAAACTTATGTTACGTAATCGTCTCACAGAGACAGAGGAAAGAATCTGGCAACAGAAGGTCTCTGAAAGACAACTAGACACCGAGGGACAATTGATGCCTAAAAAAAAAACCTTGCCGAAGCCATGTTTTTAAAAATGAACTAGTCTATATAAACACGCGTCCATAATAAACAAGTATACATTATTAAAAAGTAGGCCTACTATTTGCAGAAAGAAAAAAAAATGGTAGAGAATGTAAAACTTACTTCTGTTTTTATGTCTGCTATGTTGTCAAAGCGATTACGCCTACATTATGTTAATAGCAATATATTTTTTTTTCTATTGTCGAAATCGGGTTTTTCCTTTTTTATTTGTGATATAACAGGACTATATATTTTAAGACCAAAAAAATTCGCAGCTATGGAACATAAAGCCTAAAGTATTTGAAGAGTAAAGGCTGTAAAGCAAATTCATTTTACAAAGCTTATATATATCAATTCACTCTGTCTCGGTCTGGTTTATTGGTTTATTTATAAACAAAAGGCATAATAACAAAAATGCTATTTAACTTTAGTTAGGCCAATATTATAATATGCATACTGCATACTCTGTTTGGGATCCCTCAACCCAAGAAATAACAGACAAGAACTAATACAAAATAGAGCATTGAGATTTATAACAAACGAATATTAAAATTTGATTAGAATAACACCATTAGTAAAATCACTAAACTTAGAGACACTTCAGGACAGAAGAAAAAGTGAAGTAGCTATACTACATAGATCTAATACACTTTGGACCAGAGTTTACAAATAGATAAACAAAACATTCATAAATATTCAAAAAGATAATATTCTTATTCCATACACTAGAAAAAAATTGTACAAGTGTTCCTTCTTCCCTAGTGCCATTACAGAATGGGTTGCCTGGATCAGCCAGGAAAACCAACGACTTGGCAGAATTTAAGTCACTAATTAATGTGCATGACTAGATTGACATATGAAATGCGTGCGTAGGACGTAATTATCTTCTTTTTTTTGAAGTGACGTCTGTAATGTATAAGCAGATAAGTCTGGTAGAGGTATCACAGTCAAGTAGTGTCGGTAAAATGCGAAAAAAAAATGCTTGAAACAAAACGTAAAAGCTGCTGACACGTCGAAATTTGGATACTTGTTTTTAGCTCTCTTTTGGGGTCCCCGGGGAAGTAACCCCGCCTGCCGTCCAGCCCTGTGTGTGATTAATAATAGGGTAGCTGCCTGGTCGTATGGTATGAACTTGAATTGAGGACATGATGGTCCCGAGTTCACAGCTCCTGACGCAACAATCTTCACTTCTGAAGAAACGTCTGCTGGAGTTTTATGAAACAACAAAATCAAAACCACGAAGAACTGTTGGGAGATCTTCAAAACGAAATTAAGAAAGTGTTAATAAGCTTTGTTTTTTAAAGGTATAGGATAATTTTAGTGCATTTTTTTAAGGTATAGGATAATTTTAGTGCATTTTTTTATAATTATTATTATAGCTTTTATATAGCGCTACTTTCATGCTTATAGCATGCTCAGAGCGCTTTGGTCCAATCTCATTTGTGGACTAGTGGGGGGGAGGAGGGTATCTAGGAGTTGGTTTTCCGTGCTGCCTTCAGTAAACACAACTCAGCCCGAGTCGGGTGTCGAACCTCGAGCCCCCTTCTAGGTAGCCAAGACAAGACAAGTTCATGCGCACTTAGCCTCTCGACCACGCTTCCCTTTAATGCATTTTTAAAGGTATAGGATAATTTTATTGCATTTTTTAGCTCTACAGAATTAAGTATTCTAAGCTCTTCCGTTGTTTATCTTTAGTATGTAATAATAGAAACATGCGTTAGACTTTCAATTTATGACTAAAAAACGTGTTTCAAAACAAGTGGGCAACTACCTAGCAGTAATAAAGGAGAATTGATGCTTTGATACGAAGATCAACTTCCAAGCTTTGGAAATCTTTAGCTCAATTCTTTTCTATTTAGCTGGCAACAGTGAATTTCAATTTAGCATCCTTGACATTGTCTTAGTGTATCGTGAAAATATCCAATAATCAAATGTAAGCCTACAATTTTTCACTAAATTTTTTAAAATAAAATTAGAAGCAATATTTGAAGATCCTGACCAGTATATCACGACATAGTCTGAGTCAAAAGAGACTTGAATGTACTTTTCAACTTTTTTTGCAAAGCTTTTATCAACTCACTTTGTCTATCTGTCTAGTCAAAAGTGTGTACATATTCCAAATTTGGATCAAGCTGAAATTTTGCACAATTATTTCTTTTATATGACAATGCAGTAATCAAAAATACAAAATAAATAAACCAATTGTTTTTACTTGGTATCTCGAACAAGGGAAAGATATTGTACTTGACTGAAGTGGCGGTATAGGCTGAATTAGTCCCCTTTACAGGTGGCCACTTTAAAGTAAGTTTCAAACAAACAATACATAACCAAACAATATTCTTTAGTCATAAGCAGCTCACTTGCACAGTGGTTAGAGTGTCGGCTTGAGAAATGAGTTTGAAAGTAGGTCGTACGCCCCCTTTTTTAAAAAAAGGAATGCTTTTCGAAACCGATTACGTTAAATTCACCCTGATATGCCTTTTTTTTTTTTACTCCCCACCCCCATTTTTATAAAATATTTTCCCAACTGGTCCAGACAAGTGATAGGATCATATAATATTGAGAAAGCTAAAGGCATGAAATAGCGCTAAACAAAAACAATTGGTAAAATATTTCTAATCGCACAGATTTATTGTTGCTGGTCTACACCTATTACAAATTTATTTACATGACTGATCCAAACTGATACAATTACACTTTGTATAAGCGATGTTTTTTTGTTGTTTTTTTAAAGCCTTTTTGCAATGAGTTTGTTTTTAAATCCATATTGGGTATTTATTTGCTGATAAATAGTAATTTGTTCATGGATGAAATAAAAAAGAATGGCTAGTTTATCGCATCACCACATTGCTATTAAAGTTTTGAAGTATGACATTCTACAAACTTTGAAGAATAAGTAGCCTTGCTCTACTAGCCTAAATGAAATGTTTCATTTTTGACCACACTTCCACAAAGTTAACAACTTATCAGGGGGCAGGTAACAATGTGCTGAGATTATTTAAATAATTGAACTAGATAACAAGCTAGACAGAAAGCTAAAAGGCCAAACAAAATTAAGAAAGGTTAATTAAACTCTTGAAGATCACTTACATCTAGAGTCTCATTGTACTGGAATGCTTAGAGAAACTCGCATCCGTAACTCAATACCCTTTTCACAATTTATGTACCTTCAGGTTTCTTTGTTCAGTTGACAGAAAAAACAAAAATTGTCAATGCTGATTCTGTAATCAACTTAGCAGATACAGTCACCAGAATTTTTTAAAAGATTTTAATTTTAAGAGTCATCAAAGTTTTTCAGTACATTGAGTTAAATATTAAACCAAAACTGTCATAAATAAAGTAGAAAATTAACATTTATTTCATAAAAGTTAGTAATTGTAATAACAATAATAGGTTCTCTGCTGTTAAAGTAGAAGAGACAAAAATGTGTACAGAAGCAATTGTACAACAGCTTAGTGCCATAAAAAAGCTTTCTCATGTTAACTTTGGAACTAGGCAATGATATCATAAATACACAGTGAACAAAAGCTGACTTAAATTATAAGTTGAAAGACAAGGTAACTGTTGTACACTATTGGAGAGATAATGTAGTATAATTTACTATATAGGTCAAGTTTTGATAAATACTCTTTAAAAGTGAAGTGCTAAATTAAACTTTTTCATTCATCTTAATGCTTAGACTTTGATCTTCCAGCACTGTTGGGGATTTCTAGCCTCTTCCTAAATGGTTTTCATTCATCTTTAAGCAAACACGTAATGAATTAGACATCTTACTCAGATCAACTTTCACATCCGCTATGTGTCCTTGTTGATTTAATAAGATGCATGTAAGTATATTATATTTAGAAGTCAGTTATAGAGAGATCAGGTCTCAAACAAAAAAATCCTATGCTGAACTGGGAGTCTACCACTTAGTGAGATTGTGATAGAGCATGAGGTTTGTAGGACATGTTCTCCAACAAAATGAACTACGCATTCAAGAGTTACCATGACATGGAGGCCACTACGAGGAAAGCACAAACAGGGACATCCTCGTATAACCTGGGGCCACACTTTTATGGAGGACCTTAGAGCAGTGGACACCAGGTGGGAAAAGGCTTCAGGCCACTGACAGATCTTTGTGGAGACAGCTTGCCACTCAATATTTTCTGAAATATTTATAGTTTTATAGCAGCTTAAAAGATTATTTCAAAACTTTTGAGTAAAAAAAGAAAAAATGTTACATTATATTATTTATGTAATTACACATTGTATTTCACAATTATCTTTATTTTAGTAATAGTTTAGTGTAAATATTTGTTAATCTGAAAGGTCAGTGTCCTAATCATTTGGATTATTGGGACTCAACTGTACTTCAAATTCTATTCTACCTAAATCAATCAGTTCAATTATCCAATGAACCACACCTCAAGGCTCATAAACAAAGACTCAAAAGGTCCAAATCTGGAGCCATGTAAAAAGAAGAATCAACATGCATGAAACACATTTGTACAAAATCAAATCAGATTATTTTCAGAAGAATAAAAGAATAGCTGCAAATAATTCAGCCAAACACAGATACTCAAAATAGTTTAAAATAACAATAATCTATTATCATCCTGTCCAAGTGCTGAAAATAATGTAGGAAGACCAATCCTCATCATCAAACTCCATTTCAGAGAGAGCCTGAGAGACTCCAATCCTCTTGTGCAAAAACTCTGGTCCAAACCCTGCTGATGTGCATTATGCACATGTAACCATAAAGTCCAGGAACTGTCAAGATGAAAATTAGCAAGTCTGAAGCAATAAAAAAAAGGAAGATAAGACAGGGTTTATTCTCTTCCACCTCCTGCATTGGGGCACAGTCAGATGAAGTTTGCCCTGAACCATGCAAAATATGAACCAACTGGACAGGGGTCCAACTTGCACTGTGCTAAAATATCTTGTTCAGTCCTGGGCAGCCTCCACCACAAGGAGGCAGTCAGGGCACCTTATCTGCTCCCAGACTATTACACTTGCTTTTCAGGAGTTTTCCCAGCGCTCCAATTATTTTCCAATTCTGAGAGAATAGGACATTGTCAACTAATACATTTTCAATAGGTAAAGATAATACCAGACAACAGTCAGGGTACAATGAAAGACAGTTAAAAGTTACAAATTTAAAAAGTTCATAGTAGTGCTGTTTGTCAGATAATTAGATGAAAGAAGTGGTTCCAGCAGCCAGAATTTCTCAAAAGAACTGCATAAAGTAAACTAAAAACTATAAGGCACATTAAGTTTTTGTGTAACAAATGCTAAAAATGAGGTTATTGATCGTTAATTGGTATAGAAGATAATATAAATACTCTTAGGATTGAATCTTTGGAGAATGACAGATTACATTCATTTAAGTACTAACAATATTTCAAAGGATTACATGTAGAATAAACTAATATGCATGGGATTTTATTTTATTTTTTAATAAGAAATCAGTTGTGAGGGCATTGTTACGAAATGGTGATACAGCTCATAATGGTTTGAATGCACCATGGAACTCAAATCCATTCAGAAATTTAAAGCTAGGCATTATGTAACAATTCAGTCAGAATCATATGTTTCACAAATTAATGTAAATGAAATCAAATAAAAATATGGATTTATTGCAATAAAATAATTTAGTATATGAAAATAAAAATCAATTTTTATAACAAAACATCTAAAAAAAAAAATGCAACATTTACTTTGCTACATAAAAACTGCACTTTACACACACACACACACATTTGGCATCACATTAAATGAAATAAAAATATGGTTTGTGTATAATTTGAGCAAAGTATTGATTTTAAGAAATTCAATACAAACCAACTTATGAAGAAAAAATCTACAGAGCAATAAAAACAAAATTGTATAAACTACACAACTTGTAAAGAAAAATATCAATTTAATCAGCAAATTTCTGTCATAAATAAACTCTGATATAAAAAAGAACAACACTTGCCTATATTTGTACAGGACAAAATGTGGAGATAAAAAAATAAAATCTTCAATTATGAAATAAAATTTTCAAACTAATATTTGTTTATTAAAATACACATAAAGTGTGAATAAGTACTGAGTCTAACTTTGTTGTGATTTCTGTGAGGCTTAACAAACAGCTGGTCATCTTTGAACATATCTACTATGCCGACATCACAGACCATAGAATCTTTAGTTTTTGTGTGGGTGGTGGCCAGTAGAAACTCCTTACCACTGGACTTGGCTTTTCTCTTGATGCCAAACTGTAAGTTCTCCTCCACATTCACATCCACCATGATGCTGCACAAGTAGAAACCATCGCAAGGTGCTGTGAAGATGCCCGTCTCTGGGTTGTAACAGTGCCCAATGTTGTACATGACCCCGTCAAAGCATGTCAATATGTGGTCTTTGTTCAAACTGAGCTCAATAGTTTCATCTTTTACACGAGCATTAAAAGCTATAGAAGTCACTGAGAGGAAATATAAACATAATTGAAATTAATTATGTGTTAGCTGTTCTTTTGTTGTTTTCTAGTTGTTGTTTTTTATAAATATTAAATGCTTGCGAATCTTGGATGCTAACTGCAGAACTATAGAGGAGGATCCTAGCAATGGAATTGAGATGCTACTGAAAATCCTAGGTATCACATATAAAGACTGCATCACAAACAAAGAGATTAGAGACAGGATTATTACAACGATTGAACCCCATGATGACTTGCTAATTAGTGTCAAAAGGGCAATAAACTAAAACTCTATTGCTTTAATACAAGATCTTCAGGGCTGGCAAAGACCTTCCTTCAGAAAACAGCACCAGGGAAAAAGAAGCTGACAAAGTGATGGGAAGACAGCATAAAATAATGCATGGGCCTGCCAATGAAAGAAGTTCTATCCAAGACAAAAGACAGAGAGGAATAGAGACAGATGGTGGAAAAATCTTGAGAGGTGCCCCAACACTCTAAGGGATAGGTAAAGGTGAAATAAAAACATTTTATATAAGCTTTATTTTGAAGTGTACAATTTAGATACACAATAATGAAATTAGTCATTAAGTATATTTTCAGCTGCTCCAATGCTATGTTTGAGAAGACAACTTTATCAATCAACAAGCAGTTTAAAGAAGCTAAATTTGAATTAATTGCTGAATTAATAAATTCTTTGTCATTATTATTGAAGTTTCCAATCCTGACTTCATATTTTTCAAGAGACAAACATGGGACTACAGGATAAGCCTTCTATCACAATACAAACATTTGTTTGGGCTCACAAAATAACTAAAACTGACAACAACTGTTTCTAACACAACTTGAGGCAAGAGTATTTTATATCACCTTATTAACAAAATAAATCCCACACAAGGTCCACTTTGGAGACAGTGCCCAACCTTATGAAACCATAAACCATATCCTCTTTGACTGCCACATCTTAATCCTCGTTAGGCAAATAACTACAGCCCGACATAACCAACACTCAGTATGGCAGTGCTGAACAACTGAAGAGAACAGTATACTATTTTCCTTGGCATAGTCTGCAAAAAGAGCTGACAGCTCAGCAGCAATAAGCTGGCTTGAAGAAGAATATCAGCTTATCTAAGTAAAGAAAATAGGAAGTAGAAGAGAGAAAAGACATTATTATTATTTTATTCTTTAGGTAACTTTAAATAACTTAGAAATTGCATTTTTTGAAATATGTATGTGCATCCTTTATTGGCTGGTTTGTTTATATACTATAGAGATTCCACAATCTTGATCATTCAAAAAAACATCAAGAAAACCCTTTAGAAATTTTTATTTTAACTAATAGCTGGGGTTCTATGTTGACAAATCATGCATTTTTGTGCTACAAACACCAAACCAGGCACAGATGTTCAGTTTTTTATGCTGAATAAAATGTGATACAGGGCCACAGCAAAATTTTAATCAGTTTCTTCTTATAGTAACATTTATAGTAACATTAAAAATGGCCACTTAAAGAAATTCATGTAAAGTGACAAACTGATAATTTTTAAGCTGGCACACATGTTCAATTTATAATGCAAAACAAAATGTGATACAGAAAATGCACAAGTTTGTAAATTTTTTATTTTTAGTAACATAAAAATGGCCACAAAGGTAAATTTTGAGTATGATGATAAATTGACCCTACATTTTTTAATCTGGTTCAATTAGTTCAATTAGTGTTAAATGCTTGAACTGGATGTTGTACTGGAAAGTCGGCTCCACAGACACAGCTGCATAAAGCAGTGCATTTTAATCCGACATTGTTGCACTTACAACACTTGAATCTGCATTCTTTTTTACAAGCACATTTCAACAGTTCACGACAAGTCAAAGATGCTTGTGGCAAAACAGTCCAAAAAGGCTGCCATTGTCTGTCCATAAACTGCCAACCCCAGTCACTTGGATCTGGTTGTCGTTCATGTCGTTTGCAGTGCTGAAACAAGGCCTCACTCGTTGGAGGAATGTTTATAATTTGGCGGCCAGTCTTTGTAAACATGTATTTCCTGGCACTATTGACATCATGGCAGTTGCTACCTCTGTCATACAAAAGCGTCACAAAACGCCCCAGAACTAACATGTCATTAGCTGTTAGTTCAAATGGAGCACAACACAGTTTTTGAAATGTGGCCGTAACATGGTCGCATTAGCTCCAGACCTCCCAAGCTGTCTTCTTGCCGATACCATTAAAACAGCTGACGGTGTCACAACCTGTAAAACTGTGAAACAAAGGCAGACACTGGGCTTTGGCAACACCTAAAACTTTGCTTATGTCATGAGCTGCAATGTATCGGAAGTCTTTTCCTGCACCCATGGCAATCCATAATTGCAGGTGACGGTGGCGAGTCAATGCAGCCACAGAAAGAACCACCACATCTGTGTCGACAATGCGAATCAGAATCCTGCGGCAATGTTCAGCTGCATGGGCCAGGTGAAGCATCATCCGTGTGTCTGCTTCCTCGTGATTACATGGTGAAAGATTCGTGTGGTCAATGGGTTTATTGGAGATCACATCTGGACCTTGAGTGGTAACAATAAGTTTCTCTGATTGTACTGTAAGAAGATATCGTGCTAGAAATGCAAACAACTGGGTCTTGTTTGCATCCACCCGCAAGAAACTTCCCCACTGCAATGGTAATACGGTTTCTGGCGTCACACGCTTTCTCTTCTCTAGTCCTCGTCGCTCTCATGTGAAAGCTTTTAAGCTGTCACTTCGATAACAGTCCCACACTACATCTAGACGATGGGAGACATTTTGCAGGGTCTGCATCACATAGGGGATAAACACCTGGGTTTGCGTAGTCAGCAAAGGTTTTTGCAGATCCTGGCCTCAACATATTGACAACAGCCGCTCCATCAAGGATGGTCATGTCAGTGACTGTTGGCACTGCTGATGAAGTTTGGAGAGGTTCCAAACACTCCAGCAACCCCGACTTGTTTGACACTCTCATTCGTCATTCCAACTTCCTGTAGACGACTAAGGTACATTTTAGAAAGATCAGCCAGTTTTAACACTTTTAAGTTGTCACCTGTAGATGAATGTTTTACTTCTTCGATGTACTCTGTCAATTCAGCAAAGACCAAAGCTTTTCTAATTTGATAAGTTCTCTGATCTGTGCAGTCTACTTTAGGCTGAGCCTTCCTGTATAGGCTAGTGAGACAGGCAGGATGGTATTTCAGTTCTTGGGCAATCACATCACCTCGACTTAATTTTGCCAAAAGGTGGCTTTCTTGAAGAATCAGAGCACAGTTCCTAATCCTTTCATCCACCTTAAAAGTAGAAGCATGTCTAAGATCCTTTGCTGGTGCTTTCTTATCACACAAAAAACAACTGAGATCCTTATCAACTACTCCATCTCCAGATGATCTCTGTTCTCTGCGAGTAACTTTTTTAGCAGGTACACTTTCCTCACCTGGGTAGCAAGATACAAGTTTTCCTTCAGTTTTGTTGTATTATATTTGAAACGACATGACATATGAAATGAAGCTTATTTTTTCATCAATGTTTCCTCAACACCATCTCCATCATCCAGTCTAGTTAAAATGCCAAGTGACAGTGCACCACATTCACCAAACTTAGTCAGATTTTTAGCCAAAGTCACATATGTAGATCCTTGATTTGTTTGTCTGGCATTTGCGGGACACTGTAATTTTTCTTTGGTATTTTTCTGACAAAGGGCACACATATCCCATTTAGTGGGTTGAAAACTAGCAGCATCTTGGTTTTCATGGCTTACATCATGATTGTCCATGGCTGAATAAAAAGTGGCTGCACAATCTAAAAGAAAGAGAAAAATAAATGTTTAATTTGTTGAATACTGATCCAATACAAAGTTCTTAATAAATTCTTTACCTTATTTAACTAAGTTATTAACTATGTTTAACTACGTTCATTAACCGAGTTTCTACAAACTGGAACAGTTTGCCTACCAATGTAAAACGAGCACCCTCAATTATAAACATTTTCAAAAATCTCATAGACAGCAATCCAAAATTTATACTGCAGTTTAGATGCTATGACGAATGATAATGAAATAGGAAAATTTAATGCATCCAAACACCTAAAAGGCCTAACAGCCTGTACATCAACAAGCTCCTATTACTACTACTACTACTACTACTACTACTACTACTACTCCTCCTACTACTACTACTACTACTATTACTATTAAAATTTCATGATTATCACAACCAGTTTGTTGGATTTTTTTTAAAAATGTGATTACTGATCCAATATTATAAATTATCTGCATCCTATATTATATTTTATCATTATCTAAGAAAAATGAATGAAAGCACTTTTGCATCAAATTAAAAGCTACTTACCCAAATCAATGAATCTTTGCCTTTTCTGAGTTTCCTAAGACACTTTTGACTTTCTGTTTGTGTTCGCGTTCGGCTGTCTTGCGATTCAGTTTGTGCCGCACAGTACTCTCGCACTGAAGGCTTAATTTTAATTCTAAAAGTATGCGTACTCGGTAACCAATAAAATAATCAAATAGGACAAATTATTTAGTTAATTTTGGTATAAAAAAAGGAATTTTTTCTATGTTTACTGCTTCAAAACAAGGGGTTGCAAATAAATAAATTCCTACGCGTCTGCAAATAGTCCCTACGCGTCTGCAAATAGCCTCTATGCTTTATGATAACATTACGTTCAAAAGAACAAAGATTTGGTTTGGCTCTGTTTCTAAATTTAAAATAGTATTATTTGTGAACACATTTTAACTCATGTCATGTTTGTAGCATGATGATGCACGATCTATGCTTATCAATGCAACATAGAACCCTAGCTAAAGGTTTTCAGTTCCAAATATTTGTTGGCACATATTTGTTTTTATTCTATAATTTTGAAACTGATCAAATGTGTCAAAATCAATTATTTCTTTTTCTTTTCCATTCTTTTGTAAAAATGTATTTTCTAAAACAACTCAATTGAAAATATAGAATGGGCATTATTGGGACATATTTTTTACAAATATTTTAAGTGTGTATGTTTCTTTTAAAATAAATACAGTATAACATGATAGTCCTACGGGAAAGAAATAAGGTGAAAGATCTAAGCCTCAACTCTCATATTCTCTGAAACCAAGACCTACCTGGCAAAATTATAGTCAATAGATAAAATTGTATCTGCACTAGTGTATTTTTTTTAAGTAATGAAAAAATATCTTACTCGCTGTAGATCTATCTGCTGACACTGACAAAGTTTCTAATTGGCTGGACATGTCTTGAATCTGTAATAATATATTATTGAAAAAAAATGAATGGATAACAATTTAATTTATAATAGAAAATGCACAATGATAAAAAAAAATATTTAGAAATGACACATCTTCTTTAATAGAGACTTCAGATTCCTTTTCACAAATAGTGGAGCACTACTATCAGTCCATTTAGCAATAGAGAATAGCTATGAGTACTGAACATGAAACAGTATATATATATGTAATGGTGATATGAGTAATTTTAGTGGTAATGTATTGTTTTTTTCATAACATTTAATAGTGTAGCTTTGCTATCAATAGATTTAGTGTAAAGAGCACTGACAATAATACATTTAGTGGCTAGATCACTGTTATTCAGTAGTGGAGCACTGCTTTGAAGACACTGGTGTCATGATAGTATATGTGCTTCTTTTGTCTAGCCAGTAATGTTGTAATGTACTGACAAACTCACTGATCTATGTTAATGAAAAGTCGAATGAGCGGATGGAAGTTGCAAAGGTTATTTGACAGAAGAGGGTGGCAGGGGGTCATTTATAAAAAAGACCCATAGAAGAATAAAGTTAGCCATTACACTAAGATGGCATATAGTGTTTGCTATTTTATATTATCCTACATGGCTTTTAGTTTTAGGAGAATTAAAATTTATTCCTGGTTTTAAGAGAAGTTAAGAAAGATTATTTTAAGCTACATTTCTTATTTTATAAATTACCGACATTTCTTCAAAAGAAAACTCAAACCTGCCCTACACATATTAATTTACTCGTCCACATTAATTAGAGATTTAAAGTCTGCTAAGTCATTGGTTTAGCTAGCTGATTCAGTGCTGATAAATGGTCATTGAGCTGTAGCTCCAAACAGCGAGCTCAATTAAATGTCTGCAGGCAAATTACAATCTTAGTACTGAACTTGATTAAAACTTGAATAAATTTCTTTGTAGGTAACAATCTATGCAACTTTTATAAACAGTATATACACAGCCTTCAACTTTATATACACAGCCTTCAACTTTATATAAACAGCCTTCAACTTTATATACACAGCCTTCAACTTTATATACACAGCCTTCAACTTTATATACACAGCCTTCAACTTTATATACACAGCTTTCAACTTTATATACACACCTTTCAACTTTATATACACACCTTTCAACTTTATATACACAGCTTTCTTTCCATGTAGACATATGTCGAAACACACATGAAATAGTGATACTTGAACAATTGAAACAACATACAACTCACTTTTACATCGACATATGTTTCTGTCTCTCGTTTCTAGTTTGTACTCCCACTTCAACTTTCATTCCCCTATTTATAACTGGGCATACTCCTTGCTACATTAGAATCTGTTCAGCAAACACAGAAGAAGGATATTAGTATTATATATACACAATGTACTAAGTATCACTTAAACTAGAGTGATAAGCAGAGAATAATGTTTGTTTCCAGTGTCATCCACCACCTAGCAGACTGTGACTTGCATGAAACAAATATTTCTCTTGAAATGACAAGACATAGAGGGGGAGAAGGGTTGTGGTCAAATATCAAAGAAAATGGACTGAATCATAAAAGATAAAAAGAGTTATGGTGATTATCAGATTTGAACAAAGTATGTAAATGTTAATTTTTAATGACAATACAAGATCTCTCCTTTACACCACAAAAGCAAGTAAATGAAGATCTATAAATAGCTTATAATACTAGATATTTAAATGTGAATATAATTAGAAAAAAACTGACCTTACTATTGATTGTTGATATCTGCTGCTGGAAGCTAATATTGTTTTGTGCATTTTCTTGGATCATAGGCTCTATTAACATGATAGACCTTGTTATCGTTGCTGAGACATCCTCAAAATTTTGATTCAATGGGTCTACTGTATTTGTCATGTTGATGAGCTTTAACTCCATTTCACTTATCTTAGCTGAGAAAGACTCTGTCTTTCTATGCAAAAATTCACTGGCATAGCTAAGTTCACCCCAAATTTCATTGAATTTTAAAGTATTGTTGTTCACGTCTGCTTCCTGCTTTTTTATGAATGTAGCACTTTGTTTTTCTTGATTCTCAAGTTTGTGCTTCATGTTCTTCAGTTTTCTGGAGTGTTTCTTTGATACAGTGTTTAGTGACTCATAGAGTGTGCTCAGATTTGTGCAATTTTCCTCATTCTTTTGAGAGGATTCCTTAAGGAAAGAGATGTTTCTGTCGACTTCCTCCAATTTGGCTACAAGTGTTTGATAACCAAATCCATCTGTAAATAAATTCAAAGTACAAACACACTTAAAAATACTTTATGTTCTGATTAGCCCAATAGCTACTATTTCCATTTTGAAAAATTATTTTCATACCCTAAGCAAAGAGGGGTAACTCTGAACAAAACAAAATATTTAAAAATAATCAAATTTAAGATGTAATACTAATAAATAAAATAAACATAAAAAAAAAAGAACATTATACCTAGTTAAAACAATATATATACTTTTATTAATAAAATAAAGCTTACAAAATTCTCATTTTCCTGAGTGGGGGCTAATACACTGGGGCTGTGGGCCTGTTTAGTTCAAAAAATTCTTTAAAAAAGAATAAAAAGGTGATACGCATCAGGCTTTTCCTCAAAAATAGTAACCAGGCTTTTGTTCTCATTCAAAACAAAACATGATGATCCACAATCTCAAAGCATTTCCTGCGGTAGTATTAGGTTTTAATTTGAAAATTAATCCAGAAATAGGATTGAATTTTGACTGAAGAAAGGGCATAAAAAAAAACATTTTTTTAATTATTTTGTTTTAAATTTAATAATACACCTGCAACATTATCATATTGGAACATCATTTTAAGTATTTACAAATAAATAGTTTTTCAGCGTAAATCACCTAAGGATGAGCCAACAGAGATGTGATTGAGAGAACTGTTTGATTTGTCATCTTTTCCTGTTGTGTGAAGGAAGTCTTGATTTTCACCTTTTAAAAACGGTAATTATATAGTGTAAGTAAAATTAGTTTTACTAAAAGAAGTAGATTTATAAGAAAATTTGATTTACATGAAGATCACAATGCTAAACATTAATTCCAGTTTAAGGTATGCTAGAAAAAAATACATAAATCATAAATTTACTTGTGATTTTAAGGCATTTTTGAATGCATGCATTAGTTTCATCAGCTAAGAATTGGTTAATTTCCATAAATGAAAGGCTATTTTCTTTTTCATCAATCCACAGCACTGCTTTTTGTGTTACCTATAATTTGTTAAAATATTCATTTAGATTTGTTGAATTTACACACACACAACACACAAGTTTATTTTAAAAAATAAAAAAAGGAAATATTTAAAATAGAAATAAATAGCAAGATACTAATATTTATATATATTTAAAATATGCTATTTTTAACAATATAGATCAATAACAGTGGACAATATATTAAATGCGAATTATTTACTCATCTCTGAAACAAGTATTGAAACGTGTACTTACACTTTTAATGTAATTTAAAAGTTCATCGACTTGTTTTTGTAAGTCTGTTAATACTTCAACATGTGAAGTAATAATCTTCAGCTGCCTAGTGGGTCTCATCTGTTATAAAAGAAAATCAACATTTAAGTCTTAAGTATAAGACACAAAGAAATCATTTAACAAAATGTTTCTTCAAAACCTTGTTTTGAATAAAAGCTTTAAGGAAAGCATAAAGAAATGACATCTACTGTCAACCAACAGCAACAAAAACACAAAAACCAACTAACAATGTTGCAAGGCAGACGATTGGAATCTGCAAGAAAAGAGTGGACAGTGGACAGGCCTAAACAAAACTGGAAATGGTCAGTCATTGATGAAGCTGATGATTCTAGAATGACATGGAGCAAATGAAGAAAGCTGCTCAGAACTGAATTCAGTGGAGAGGTGTATTTGCAGCCCTATGCTCCCATAGGAGCACACAAGAATAAGCAATTTTAGTTTTTACAATAAAACTGCCACAAAGAGTTATGTAAGAAGCATAAGGGAATTGATATATAGGTTTATTGAAGCCAACTTAATTTTAAGCCCTGATCTGTTTAGAAATTTTAGACATCTGAAGTGATACTCAAAACAGTGTTTTGAATATTTAGCGTTTTCTTATACAAAGATTTTAGGTATCGTATACAAAGGCTGCATCAAAAACAAAACTGAAATATGATTACAATCGCAATTGGGCTCTATTGTCAAGCAAAACCCTGTATAGTATGGGAATATCTCTAGATCCTCTGGGTTTGTAAAGACCTTCCTGCAGGAAACATTACCCAGAAAAGAAAGAGAGGCAAACTAAAGTGGTAAGGAGAAGACAACAGCATGGATAATGTTAATGAAAGTTTCAGAAAGAGACTTTAATCCTGTGTCATGCCGTATCTGTGCAACAGACTATGGAACAGAGAAGCTGCATTTCATCATATTCCTATCTAAAGGATTAAAAAGCTGAGTAAAAAGTTTATTAAATACAAACATAATGTTTATAGGGAAAAAGTCACTTCTCAAAGCCATTAAATTATATTGATGTGATGTAAAATCAAGAGAAAACTAAATGTAGCTAAGCAGAAGTGGTTAAGAAATAAGGTCAATGAGGCTATGACCAAGCATCGTATAAGTATTACGGGACAGGCTGACTGCCAGGTCATCCAGTATGCAGGCTGGACTGTCGTTCTGTTGTCTCAATGGTTTCGGGTTCATACCCTGCCCACTTCCATCCTATCATCCTGCAGGAGGTTTTAAGTAGGAAGTAGATAGATTTCAAGTTTGAAGGGAAACCTGAAACATGTAAAACATTAAAGGAACATGGCAAACAGATGTTAGGTTCTCCAACAGAAAGAAAAGCATTCAAGGCTAGGAAAAACATGGAAGCTGAAATAAGGAAAACACAAAAACTGGGATGTCCTCATAAAACCTGATACAACACCTATATGGAGAACCTCAGAGTTAAGTAAAATGAGAAGAGGCATACTAACAAAAAGTTAGGGGTTGTCAATGTAAGAAAAAAGGGCCGAAAAGTGTAACAATAAGTGGGGGTGGGACAATAATGGACATTGGGTTTCCAGTTAAAAAGCATTTTTAAATAGAGTATTAATAAGTATTATAGAGTATTAATATTTCGATATATATGTAATTGAATGTGACAAATCGTTCCCGGATTCTAAGTAATATTTATAAATAGCAGTGGTCGGTGGTAATAATAATATAATATATAATCATTAATAATATTAATTAATTATTTAATAGATCTATTATTTTATTTATTTCAAATCACTGATTTTGATAATCAAGCATTCAAGCAAATCATTGAAATGATGTCAATCGACTCAAGATGAGGCAAATCACGTCAAATGTTACACAATTTCAACAAGTAAAAGATTTAACTTACTATAAAAATGTTAGATTTTATCTAGATCTATTACTAGACTAGAAATAATAAAATTGAGATGCCAAGGAACGTTAGCCTTGGTTAGTCAGTCTAGTGTATAGATCTATAGATCTAATTGTTTCGTTAAAGAATCTAGAATCTATGTATACCTCTAGTTTTTAGCTTCCGTACCATAGAAATATATATATATGTCTGTGTTTTGGACATCGATAATTCTCTTCACCTTTTTAGAAATCTTCCGAATCATAATTTTGTCACAACTGGGTTTTCGAAGTCATGTGAAATAGGCCTACAGCACTCACACTTAATCTTCGGAATCGAAGACAGGGCCGGTCTTAGGCCACTGCAACCTATGCGGTCGCAGTGGGCCCCGCGCTTTCATAGGCCCCGCGCTAATTTTATGTGTAATTATTAATTGCAAAATATATACGAAAAATTCCTGGAAATAACCTGCACTTATTAAAATTTCCTGAAAACTCATAAAAATCTCCTGAAAAATAGACAAAATTATCATTTGTGTGTGTCATTCATTGTGGAAAACGCCAATCCTACGCGCGATACAAAAGACATTGTCAGCTTTCATGTAATAAAATGTAATAATCGGACAAATGTTCCTCATAACCGGAAGTTCAAATACCTTATTTACTTTTATTGTCACAGGCATATAAATATGCCATAGGTTGCAAGGTTGGTACAGTACAATGATCTTAATCGCAATTTTGTACTTAGAAAAGAATGAATAAAATGCAAAGCCGATTTTATTTTCTAATACAAAATCTTAATTTTCACTTTTTATCCTTATTCCCACCCAGACTAGGCCCCGCGCAATTAGTTTCGCATAGGGCCCCGCAATCATTAGGACCGGCCCTGATCGAAGACATAGTCATTACGTTATTAAAGGTCACTTTCGGGATCTTATGCGAGTTCTTTTAGAATCTACTTGAAATTAGATCTAGAATTTAACTATTCACTACAATCACAAGCGGATCCTTGCGGATGACCGAAGGGGCGATCGAAGGGAATGAATGATTATATGCAAATAATATGTGGGCTGGATCTTGAACCGTGTGTCGTCGTAAAGCCTGAATCGTATTGACTATGACACTTTCACTCTTTATAAAGAGTATTCGAAGGCCTTCTAGAACATTGCCAGTCTCTTATGGACGATCACATGACCATATCACGCGTGAATTGCGTAAGTAGTGTTGAAATCACTCTAGGTTCATGAAGCGTCGCCACTCGTCATGACTGACCGCTCTCCTAGCGCTGACCTCTTTTATCTGTGTCAAGACGGTAATTACAGACTCACGATTACCTTTACCCGCGTCGCCACCACAGTTCTAACTAAATTTTTATGTCTTTATTTGATTATTTTTTATACTTGAAAATAAATAATAATGCTAAATTTAAAGTATGGTGTAATTCTTTTTTTTTAACAAATAGAAAATAATCCAACCTAAAAGTGTTCAGCTAAATTCTGCCAATTGTGGGAATGTCCCCCCGTTGTATAAAAAGTTATGTAAACAGTGGTGTAGTGGTTCAGACGAATGGGAAAAACAAATTCTGACGCTCTTCCCTTTGTAAAATTTTAAGAAAGCATTTTATTAGCGAAACTTTGTTTCATGGTATCATACGGACGTGAAGAGGGCGGCTTGATTCAAAGTCTTATTTTAATAGGCATGTTTCACTTCTCTTTCCATTAGGAGTTATCTTTAGTTTTTGCTTCGAAGTCTGGTCCCAAACCTCTCACAAGACATATTTTCGCTTTGTGTATTCATGTAAAGTTCTTATCTGCTGTTAAGACGCACGACGCGTAGGACGTAATCATCTTTTTTTTTTTTTTGGAGTAACGTCTGTATTATATAAGATAAGAAGATAAGACAATTTCAATCTGAAAATTATTTAATAATTTGTGATTGTTATAACTTGCTATTACATGTTTCTATTCTAACTTTTTATTCCAAGTAACACATTCTTCGATTTTTGTTGTTTTTTTTTTACTAATGCATCACTGGTGTCAAGATCGCAAGGTGCTTTCAGCTGAATGCGATCTATAATAAGGTGTAAAATGACTAGATTGGCAACAGTTGCTTGTTAAAATATAATCAGTCACACATCTGAGCCGATAAGACAATCTTCGATTTTTAATAATGAAACTGAAAGTAAATAAAGCTAAATCACACAAGTGTGTATTATTATATCCTGACAACAGAACTAGAAATATTATCCTTTGTTAGAGATATTAGAAGATTATAAACTATGTGGAATTAAACATCCAAATGTAAGTGGATCTATCTATTGATGAACTAGTAAATTATTGCCCTTATTTAGATAAAGCGTTGCTACGACATTTTAAAAATATTCTTTTTCATGTTGTTCAGTGACATAAATGTGTGCATCTCTTGAAAGATGAGACCGGTACGGCAGCTGAAAATCATAACATCGCAGCTTGAACTGTTGGAAGACTTGCGAATCCAGCTGGACAGTCTTCTGGTCTACATAAACAATGTAATTATAATTCTTTTATTTACGTTTAACAAATGTCTATAAAAGCAAATAGGCGGTAGCCTAGTAATAAAACTTTTTATTGGGGGGGGGGGGGGGGGCTTCATTTGAAGAAACCTTTGGTAACGACTAATACCATGAAATTTGAGGGGGTTGTTTTTTTTTTACCTACAAATAAATGCATTAAACAACTAGTAATAATTTAAATTATGATATCCTAATTTTATAAATTATAGATGCAGTGGCGTAGCTATGGGGGGGGGGGGGACCAAATGTGAAAATCCCCTCTTGTCCCCGCTTGAGGACCCCCCCCCCCCCCAATGAATGTCTGAAATTTGTTTTTACATTAAATGTTACGCCATATTATCTCATGTCATGATGTCAAATGTCAAAATGTAGGGGCGCCTAAAGAGGTCAAGCTCCCCGGGCCCCTAAACCCTAGCTACGCCACTGTATAGATGTTCCCTCATAGAAAACTTTGTGTCCATGAGTTACTCCACATCTTAATTACAGGCTCTTTAAAGTCATTATTATAGTTGTCCTGGCGGATTCAGGAACTCTCGACACTAGGAAGGAAAGAACATTTACATGAATATCTCCTAGTATAACTAATAAGAAATGTGCTTTTATTTTTATACCAATCTAATTGTTTTAGAATAGACTACACTGCTATTTATGTCACACCGAAGATACGTGTCTCAAAGATTATTAAGACCTATGTATCTGTCTGAATAAATGCGTATTTCTATGGTGAACAAAAGATATGCAGGTTGTAAGTGAACTCTGGGGTTGAGTCCTTTACTACATACAGATGGCTCGATAATCTAGGGTATGATTCCCACATGCATACCTTTACATGTGTAAATACTACAAAGTATCACTCAACGAAAGAGTATAAAATTAGTATTTATTTACAGCCAACAGCAAGTACACATATAATATTGAATGCATAAATCATCAATACTGGAATACTAAAATGTGCCCAACTGACATACTACAGGGCGCTTAGACTAGATTCATTGAACAAAAGGCTATCAATGCCATACATAATATTACTCACAAATAATCAGTTCTCATACACAACAATGAATAGAAATATAAGTTATATTATCTCCTTTCGCTAGGCATAAAACTGGTAAACAAAACACAAGCACCCTACTCAGACCAGGTCAGCTCTCCAACTGCTAGACTGACCGCTAGAACCCTAATTGTCCCCCCTTGAAAATCCCGTGATAAAAACAATTCACACACCAACCAACAAAATAAACAAAACACACACACAATTTCACACCTTACACACCCCCACTCTTGACACAGGTTAACTTGTAGACAGGGCCGGACTTACAAATTGCTGGGCGAGGCCCTTCTTCTAATTTTTTTTTTACAGTAACAACTATTACTATTAATTCGATTATTATATCAACATTTATTATACAGCATACATAAGAAGCAACTCAAACACAACAGGCACCAGTGGCTTTTAATTAAAATTATGTCACTCGTACGATACCGGGTGCACTAAATATTAATCGTTTAAAAAGTCTTTAACAAGAGAATTACTTATAGTGATATATTAAATGTAATTGCGGGATCCCTGCAAGGTGCCGGGCCCAATTTGGAGCAATCGGCCTAAGGCCGGCCCTGCTTCGAAATACATTGAAATATTGAATTTTATGACGATCTGAATTTGTATGTGCCATTTAAGCTGTAAGCTGTTCAACAACACCAAACAAAACTTTATGGCGAGGAGGACTAATTATAGATAGTTTAATTCTAGATGAACCTTGCTGGTATAATTCTAAAGTCTGTATTAATATTATCTTTATATGTTTCGTTTTTATGCTTCAATATGCCATTGACCTAATTTGTTATCGACAGTCGGTTAAAATCATTTTGCCTACTTGAAAGTATAAAACAAGGACGGCGCTTCTTTTGTATCTTAAATTGTAATGGATAGTGAAACACTTGAAATTGTCCAAAGTGGGAAAACTGATATAGAGTTCCTAGTGAAACACGGTGAGACTATTGTTGGTGGAATACAGGAAATCAGTTGATGATTTCACTTAGAAATCCTCTACTCCTTAAATTCACTGTATAAGTCGGTAGCGTAATTGGCACACAGTAGTAAACAATGTATAGGCCTATTTCGTTAATGCTGATTTTCAGCAACTGAAGCACTGACTAAACCTATCAAATACGCACAGGCTCTATCAAGCTTACTTCATATTATGCAAGCATCAGGGCCGGATTTAGACATCGCAAGACTGTGCGGCCTCCCAGTGCTGTATCCTTAATGGAGCATTTAAAAATGTATACTTTTTTTAACAATAGGGAGCATATAAGAAAATAAGGTAAATGAGATTAAATTTACAAGTGCTCCATTTCTGTCTTCACACAAAAGAGATGTTTTCATACTTATTAATATTATGAAGTGCATTTATATTTCAGCTTGAAGAGGTTAGGCTTATGTGTAGGGGCCCCCATAAAATCCTCCATTTTCTAAACTCCGGCACTGGTAACGGAATTCATTGTAACTGATGATAACTAATCAAGAACACTTTATAAAAGATGAAAAGAGCACACACACAAAAATGCTACTTGTATTTCTTTACATTCTAGGTTTTAAAAACAGGCGAGTCTTGGATTGAGAAAAAAGATGACACCCAAACTTTTCTGGAGGTCAACATGTTGTTGGCCAATGAAACATCCAACTGTATACAGAAATGCCTGGACATTGCACGTACTGGTTTTAAGATAACAATTTTAGTCTAAGTTTATATCTTTCTAGTAATATCAATAACGCTTGCCTTGAAGTAGAACGATTAGGGAAGAGCGATCGAAGTGTTTCGCATGAGTACGCAGACCCAGCTGTGACCTACATTTTTAGCCCCATCCTGACGGGTGTTCGACTTTTCTTCTTCTTGTTCACGCTTTCTTTGGTTGTCAAACGTGTGTTGCGGTTTTTTGATAAAGTTCTTCAGCTGTCTCTTTCGGAAGCTATGTAGCAGCCAGGTTTTCTCCTCTATTCCAGTAAAAGTTATCTGTCGTCTGAACTTGTCTTTGAAATGTTTCTAGGAGCACCTCTGAAGATGTTCTTCTCTTTGAAGCTGAAACATGGAACTAAGTGGGTTTTTTTTAAAAAGAATATTCTTCTCTTATGATGCTGAAGACCTTTTGTAAGAGATATTAATTTGCTTTTTATAACTAGAATTGAGGAAGAATCCCGCCCCTCCAAATAATAATCCTGGTTACGCAATTGACCTCATTCACCAATCGTAAATAAACACAGTTAGCCACGTCATAATATTGATAAAACAATGAAAAATACGTATCACGTGACAGCCTTTATGGATTACATAATTTGTATAGAAAATATAGAAAATCACGTGGCTAAATGTTGTTTGTTTACGATTGGTGAATTAGGTCCATTAGAGATACTAGAAGATTCTAGTTTGCCGATACAGATCCAGACTTAGAAGCTTGATTAGTACATAATGCGGTGTGCAAAAGTTTATTTTTTAAACTCTTTAATGAATGCATGCGGGAATACCCACCGACATACTTGTGTCCATAATAAGAATTCGCTGGTCAAAGCCAAATTTGAATTATAATAGGCCTATTTTGAGAAAATATAGCGGTCGAACTTGAATTTTCCCTGTTTGGCCAATTAGTTAGTAAATTGATACTTTAATCCACTCTTACTCTACTAACTATCTTTTATATGATATGGTAGTATGATAGAACTATGCGGATGTTTGATTTCGTTTTAAGCTAGCATATAGCACTCATAACTGTCAGGCCCTGATAAACCTTTACCATGTGTCTTGAAACTATAGGCGTGCACTTCCATTGCATTGAATATAAATAACTTTGGCCTATATGATTTCACTCGTTACACACATAGATGTTTAAGTCTTATTAAACATGTATTGATTTTTTGTTAATGTTATTTTCTAAACCACCAATTCGTCGGAGAAGGAAAACTCTGCTTCTATGCAGCTATACCCATTTACACTAAAGGTTTCGGGAGACAACCCTCAGGAAAAAATCTGGAGATGGGGACCCTAAGTCAGCTTGCAGCACATAGTTCTACACCCTGGCTGAGCCTGCGACACCTTTGATCCCAAACTGTATTAAGGCACTTGTTGTTCCTTTGAAAACATCAGCTGTGTGGGTAGAGGGGAACTGCTGTGTGGGCGACATCATTCTATCCATATCTAATGCCCAGGCATTCATCCGAACCGGGCGTCCCGGGTTTTTAATCCTGGTGAAGACTGGGATTTTTAATATTGGGATCTTTAGAAGTCTTACTATACTAAGTATACTAAGGATAAAGCGTGTCGGTCATGTTTATGCGTCCAACTAGCTCTAATGGGTACCTGACATTAGTTAGGGCCTACACGACACCCTTGTTAACCGTGGGCCACAGAAACAGATCTGCCCTATAGATCGCAAGGTCTGAAAGGGTTACTTTACTTACCTCTTTTTTATATCATGATCCACTATCGCTTCGCTTCTGAAGGAGGCCATACTACTATTAGGCATACTATAATAAGGATAAAGCGTGTCGCTCATGTTTATGTGTTAGTGCTAAAATCTCTGCTTCAGTTCAAAAATAAATATTTTTTCATACATTACTTCTAGGTGAAAATCAAGAACTGTTTCAGACAAGTTCAAGCACTGAACAAAAGTGGTTAGTCAGTAGGCCTGAACAATCCATTTCTTCCGGTAGGACGTATATCAATAGTTAATGAACTTTTTAAATCTGTCTAATATTGTTTACTTATTTCTTTACTTATTTGTTTAATTTTGTTTCCTTAGTAACCTAAAAGGCTTTTTTTTTCATTATAAATGGTGTGATTAGTTAATGCTTATGTAAATGTAATGAAAAATTATTTTTTTTACACTCATCTTCTCATGTTTCGAAAAGAGGCGGCCATAGTGGTTGAGAGTGGTGCGATCGCCCCAGGCCTTGCGCTTTATGTGGTCTCCACGATAGAGATAATCTTTTGTCACCGTCAGTTCATTATACAACTATTCATGGACCAGGTCCACGAGCACTGCTAAGGCTTCACCTTCGACAGGTCACGGCTAAGGCCGCCTCTCTTTCGAATGCCCCATTTCCGACATTTATATGGTTAGATCTTGTTCTCTCTTCTTGTCCGCTCAACCAAAACCAACGAAATTTTTTGATGTCTTTTTCTATTTCGCTTCCAACAATTAGCTCGCACTTTCTTTACAGTCAAAAGGTGGAAGGAATGTGGTCAAAACCCAGAAGTCTCAAGCGAAAAATGGAATTATTTCAAGTTCAAATTTCGCACTTAGTAGTAGGGCTGGATAGCAAAGTTGAAAATGGGTCAAGCGAATACGATCCCCATACCGGCCAATTTTTTTTTTGTTTGATTGAGGCTACTTGATCTATAATATATGATCATAAGTAGGACAGTGGCGTAGCTATGGTGGGGGGGGGGGGAGGAGGGGAGAGACCCCCCACCTGAGGGGGCCCGCAAAGAGTGTTTTTTACATTAAAAATTAAATATTACGCAAATGAAGGGCCCTCCGCCCAAAGAGGTGAAGTCCCCCGGGCCCCCGAACGATGGAAAATTCCAGGCTACGCCCCTGAACTGGGAATTGATCACATTTTTAAAAATATATTTTTTTTTTTTAAAGCGTGGCTCGGCGACACTTTATTTATACACCGGATACACCAAACCAAAAGCATTGTCTTAGCCAGGGGGGGGGGGGGTTAAACCCCCAACACCCCCCTCCCAAATGAAATCCCCCCCACAGCAGGGGGTGGGGGTTCGGAATTTAGTGACTGATATTTTGCTTTGATTTTGTTTATTTTAGGTGAGATTTTAATACTAAACTATCACTTGCCCCAGCACACAAAAGAAGGTTTTGAGTTTAAAACCCCCTACCAGGGGGTTCGAGTTTATAACCCCCAAACAGGGGGGCTCTAGTTACCCCCCCCCCAACCAGGGTTTTTTGCAGTTTAATTTTACACGAAAAAATGTAAACGACAATCCCCAAATTTCACGTGAACAGTTAAGGAAGATTTTGATTTTTTAACCCCCCCTCCAAAATTTACGATAACCCCCCTATTCAATATAAACAAAGAAAAGTACACACTCAAAATTCTATGAGCGTAGCCAAAGGGATTTTAAGTTAACCCCCACCCCCCTCTTCAGTAGGGTTCGAAGCTAAAAGATACCTCTTCAATACCCGGTAAAAAAAAAAACGCAAATTACGCACTCAAAAAGTTATGAGCGTAGCTAAATGGGTTTTGACTCAGTTTTGAATTTAAACCCCCCTTCAGCGGGGTTTGAAGCTAAAAATAGATCTTCAATATGAAAAAGAAAGCAAATTAAGCACAAAAAATGTTATGAGCATAGCTAAATGGGTTTTGACTCAGTTTTGAGTTTAAACCCTCTTCAGCGGGGTTTAAAGGTAAAATATACCTCTTTAATATTAAAAACAATGCAAATTATACAATCAACATGTTATGAGTGTATTCAAATGGGTTTTGAGTTTAAACTCCTCTCCAGTGGAGTTTGAAGCTAAAAAATACCACTTCAATATAAAAAAAAGAAAATTACACACTCAGAAATCTATGAGCGTAAACCTCTAAAAAGGGGGGTTTGAAGCTAAAAAATACATCGTCAATGTAAGAAAAAAGCAAATTACTCACTCAAAATGCTATGAGCGTTGCCAAAAGGGGTTTTGAGTTTAAACTCCCCTTCAGAGTAATTATTTGATGCTAAAAAATACCTCTTCAATATAAAAAAAGCAAATTACACACTAAAATTATTTGAGAGTAGCCAAGACGATTGGGGGTTTTGAGTTTAAATCCCTCGAGATGGTTTTGAGTTTAAAATCCCCCTATTTTCAATATTATTCTAAAGCAAACTACTACTAAATTCTATGACCGTAGCTAAATGAGGTTTTGAATTTAAAAAAAAAAAAAAAAAAAAAAATAACTCCAGAGATTTTTTAGTTTAAAACCCCCAACAGATGATTTTGACGATAAAACTTCCCTTTTCGATATAAAATCTAAAGCAAACTACAGTCACTTAACTCTAAGAGCATATTCAAGAGATGTTACACATTTCTACCAGTGGCGGGGCTTAATTTATAAAGTGCAGTGCAATAGTCATCTGTCGAAATTGAAAAACACTAAATATGGCTCAACGAAGATGGCTAAGACAGATTTTAGAAGTCACTTATAGAGATCGGGTGTAAATCAAGGAAATGTAAGATGTTAGTAAGATTGTGACAGGGCGTCGCATGAGGTTTGCAGGACATGTTCTCCGACAAAATGAATTACGCATAAGAAGAGTTGCGATGACATCCTAGTAAAACTTGGCGCCACACATTCATGGAGGTTCTCAGAGCAGGTGGGAAGAGGCTTCAGACATTACCAGTGACAGATTTTTATGGAAACATCTTGACGGCAAATACGCCGAACGGCGCGGGAGGGTCTAAGTCTGTAAGAATAGCACATTAGGTTTTTGAAATAAAACTTTTTAATAGCAGGAAAATGCACTGTAGATACCTCAGAATATGCATTTTGTTGGCTTTCAATACCAGAAATAGTGCTTGGCGGCGGGGCTCCGCCCCGCACTGGGGGAGCTACTAGCGCTCCCCCAGACCCCCTTGTTAGCAATGGCGGGGAGTCTACAATTTTTCCACTAACTCCAGGAAGAACCTATTCTAGGGCACAATAAGCGTCTTCCGAAAGAATGATGTGTCAGAATGTAAAAAAGATTATACACACACACACACATACATATACATTTTTTTATCGCTGTGGGGGAGGCGGAGAAAAAAATCCCCCCCAAACCACCACCCCCCGAAAAAAATCCCGGCTACGCCCATGCAAAAAAATAACACAAAACCTACCTATTTATAGTTTTTTTCGCCATGTATTCAAATCTCCAATAAAGCATACAATTTTTTGTGTGTCTGTCTGGCTAAAAGTTTGTACACGTTATTTCTCCGACACCCAATCTCGGATCAAGATGAAATTTTGCACAATTATTTCTTTTACCTGACAACACAAGAATCAATTTAAAAAAACAATTAGTTAATAAGCTATAGGTAATAAAGTACTTAGTTTGGTATCTTATAAAATACAGACGTTACTTCAAAAAAGAAGATGATTACGTCCTACGCGTCATGCATTCAGTCATGCATATTAACCAATGACTTAAATTCTGCCAAGTCACTGGTTTTCCTGGCTAGCTCAGGCAACCCATTCCATGCTCTAAAAGGACTAGGAAAGAAGGAGCATTTGTACAAATTTGTCCTAGCATATGGGACAAATGGTGTGTCTTTATCTTTGTGTCTTTCTGAGTATTTTATTAAATTTTGTTTTTGTTTTTGAAGATTATGGTTCAATGTTTATGTATAATTGCTACTTTACTTTTGAGTCTTCTGTCCTGAAGGCTTTCTAAATTTAGTGATTTTACTAAAAGTGTTACTCTATTCAAATATGAATATTTGTTTGTTATATCATACAAAGGAAAGAAATAGTACTAGACAGAAGTGGTGGTACAAGCTGAATTAGTCCCGTTTATAGATTGTCGTCTGAGGCTTATTACAAATTTAATTACATGACTGATCCAAACTAATTGATACGCTTATTATAAGCTTTTTTTTTTAAAAAGTATTTTAGATTAAACTTTTTTTTTGTTATTGCAGACGACAGTATGTTACAAAGTTCGATTGTCCATAACGATGAAATTGAGAAATCAATATCGTCCATTAAATCAATTAGCAAAAGTAATGAAGAGAATTGTGCAACATTATTAAGATACTACGACACACTCAACAATTTAACCAACGCGCAGTCTGAGAAAATGCAAATCATGGATCAGGAACTGAAGGAGCAGACGAAACAGTTCGAAGCGATGCGCAGAAAACAAGATGAAACAGAGAAAAGTTACCGCCAAAAACTAGATGAAGTCAAATCAGATTTGATCGCGGTAAGAGCAGCGCAGAGTTCGAAGATATCTTGTACACAAAGCGGAGCTTCCTCCAAAGCTAAAGAAACAGCTAAGCGGGGAAATATCTTAGAAGATTTTGATGATGTTGAATTTGATGACCTCTTTCCTCCTGATAAAAAAAATAACTTCGATGTAGGCGTATTTGAAGGAAGACTTGCATTACTTGAACGCAATAGTAAGTAGAACTTATACATTACAGTCGTTCCTTTAAAATAGATAATTACGTCCTAGACGTGTTAATCTAGTTGTGCTCTGCTAAGTCATTGTTTGGCTGAAGCAAGTTCTAATACAGGGGCTCTCAACCTGTGGATCGCGACCCCATTGGGGGTCGATGGACAATTTGCCAGGGGTCGGCTAAGACCATCAAAAATATGGATTGTTATTGCCTATTCTTCTATTGCTGTATGTGTGTGTGTGGGCGGAGGGGGGGTCGCGGCAGAGTGGGGGATTGTAAAAATGGGTCGCCGAGCAAAAAAGGTTGAGAACCACTGTTCTAATAGAACTAAGGAAGAATAAACACCTTGTACGAATTAGTCCTAGGGAAAAAGTGAGATCTATTAGTATTATAAAATTGTGACAGGTTAGGGAAGGTGACATGTGTTTGGCGCGTTTAATGTCTAGGGGATGATTATTTTTGAAACTATCACACACCAACCCGTCAACATATATATCGGGAGCAGGCACGCAACGAGACAAGCAATGAAAGATAGATACAAAGTTAAAAATGAAGAATATTTATTTACATAAATATTTACATAGAAGAATAAAAAGGGGGAGGTTTGCATCTATCTTTAAGCAATGCTATGTTTAATCATCACTCTTGCACTTAAGAAGAGAGTATGTCACTTTGTCTTCTGAACTTAGCTGGTTGTCCTGTTGATGTCGCAGCTGGCTGTGATCCTGGCTTGAGGTTCTGCAGCTGTAGGTGGCGCTCTATCGGGTAGAGGGACGCCGGTGATACAGTTCTTGTGGAGTCTCAATCCAAAGTTCTGATATCTGTAGTGGGCACAGTAGGGCGGGTGGCCGGCCACCGTGAGCACAAGGTTACTGCGGGCAGAGCTGATCTGCCGTGGGCAGCGTATTGACAGGATAAGTCCAGTGAGTTGCAGAGGGTTTGGCGTAGCTATGACGTCTCGCACAGATCTGGGTCTATAGGGACGTCGCACCTAATAAGTTGACAGGTGGGCTGTCAAATAGGCGGTCAAGGCCGATAGCGCCAAGTAGTAGAGTTGAGTAGATCCACGTAGGCGGGAGATGATACTCAATAGCAAATAGGCAGTTGACTAGGCAGACAATGCCAAATGAATAGGCAGGTAAATAGGCAGGCGAGTGATCCGATAAATAGTTGAGTAGTGTCAAGTAGACACTGAACAGCAAATAGGCAAGTGCAGTGCTGAATAGCACTAAGCACAAAGGCAGACACCTGAGGGAGGCTGCGGATAAATAAAGACAAGTTAGGACATGTCTCTCATGCATCTTATCGATGCCCTCGACTGAGGTGCATTCGTCAGATTGGTAAAATTGCTTTTGAGCACAAAGGGGAGATGATGACAAATTGGATTTGGAAAACAGATGGCTGATAGTAGCTATATGAAAATGTACATAAAAGGGGAAATAATAAACTCAAATAGACAACACAAGTGGAAAGAGAAAAAAAAAGGGGGGGGGGAATGGGCGGTGGTCAGCGACCATGACGGTTTGTTTACATACGACCGTCGGCCGAGAACAATGGAGCGAGCTTGAATGGGGAGAGCGGCCGTTCAAGGGGCGCAACTCTCGTTCAAGTAGAAAGACTAAAGGGGAGATAATTCATATGCCTTTTCTAAACGCAGTATCAGTGCGCTAGTAAGATTATCAAGGCGGTCAGCCGAGATAAAGGAAATAATATATATATATATATGGCTCCTTCTGTCTCGTAAGACAATGGATGCGCCCAGATGAGTCACTGGCTTTGGTTACGTCTTGAGACGGGGCAGAATCTGGAGTGGTTGATCAAGCCAATTCTGGATCGGCAGAGTTTGTCACAGTTTGAGCATTTATATTCATCTGTCCTAGGGCTCACTGACAGGGCAGCTTTCTTTTTCTTTCTCTTGACCGATGCAGCTTCATTTCTTTTGCATTCAGAAAAGTTCGTACCAGCACGTACACTCTGTCTCCATGCTGTCCGGTCTTGGGCTATATCTTCCCTCATACTTTGGTCGATGCCCATGGCTCTCATTTCTCGCTTGCAGACATCTCTGTAAGTTAGTCTTGGGCGGCCCTTGGGTCTGGCTCCCTCTGCTAGCTCAGCGTACAGGATGTCTTTAGGGATTCTTCCATCTGGCATGCGAGTGACATGACCGAGCCAGCGTAGTCTTCTCTGTTGAAGGAGAGCATAGATGCTGTGTATGTTGGCCCGTGTCAAAACTTCCTGGTTGGTGACACGATCCCTCCAGGAGATGCACAGTATGCGTCGCAGGCAGCGTAGGTGGAAGCTATTTAATCTGTGCTCTTGACGCATGTAAGTTGCCCAGATCTCACTGCCATAGAGAAGTGTGCTCAGAATGCAGGCATTGTAGACAAGGATTTTTGTTGCCGTGGTCAATTTGGTATTTTCCCACACACGCTTAGAGAGTTTTGCCATTGCTGCAGAAGCCTTCCCTATTCTTTCGGTCAACTCAGTGTCTAAGTTTAGGTTGCTGGCTATTGTTGCTCCCAAGTATGTGAATTCCTGCACCACCGTAAGTGTGTGATTTCCAATGTGTATCACTGGTATTTCTGCAACATCTTGTGCCATGATTTCAGTCTTGGAGAGGCTAATTGTGAGGCCAAACTCTTGACAAGCAGCTGCCAGTGCATTCACAAGCCTCTGTAATCCTTCTTGTGAATGAGATATTAGTGCGGCATCGTCTGCGAACAGCAGTTCTCTAATCAAGATACGCCTCTTCGTTTTGGTTTTAAGGCGTGCCAGATTAAGTAGCTTTCCATTGGATCTACTGTGGATATATATTCCATCTTCCAGGGATTTGAATGCGCTGGTGAGTACAAATGAAAAGAAGATGCCGAATAGTGTTGGAGCCAGAACACATCCTTGTTTTACTCCGCTCTTGATGGAGAATGGCCTAGAGGCGGAGCTGTCAAACTGTACGGTGTCCTGCATGTTTTCATGGAAAGCTGACACTAGTTTCCGTAGCTTGTTTGGACAGCCGATTCTCTCTAATACGGCAAACAAGCCGGTTCTGCTGACAAGGTCAAACGCCTTGGTCAAGTCAATAAAAGCTATAAAAAGGGGCTGCCTTTGTTCTCTGCTTTTCTCCTGTAGCTGTCGCAGGGAGAAGATCATATCTGTTGTGGATCTACCGGCCCTAAAGCCACACTGCGATTTTGGGTAAACTCGTTCTGCCAAGATCTGTAGTCGCTTCAGTACTACTCTGGCATAAGCCTTCCCAACTATGCTAAGAAGTGAAATGGCTCTATAGCTGTTACAATCCGTGCGGTCACCCTTATTTTTGTAAATCGTCACTATGTTGGCATCCTTCAATTCTTGGGGGACTATTCCTTGCTCCCAGCATAGACTTAGCAGTTCATGGAGTGGCTTGATTAGGCCATGCTTTCCAGCCTGAATGACTTCAGCAGAAATACTATCTCCTCCGGGTGCTTTCCCGTGTGCAAGCATGTCAATGGCTGTGCTCAGTTTCTTTACAGAAGGTGTTTCATCTAATTCGCTCAAAACTGAAAGTGGTGGGAAGTTAGACAAAGCAATTGTCGAGATGGCATTTTCAATCTGGTAAAAATCTGCATAGTGTTCTACCCATCGTTCCATTTGCAGTGCACGATCAGTGATGATTGAGCCATCGTCCAAGTAGAAAGACTAAAGGGGAGATAATTCATAATCTCTTTTCTAAACGCAGTATCAGTGCGCTAGTAAGATTATCAAGGCGGTCAGCCGAGATAAAGGAAATAAAATAAGATGTACAAATATATACATGGTTGCATCAACGATCAAATGAGCAACGTAGCATTAATAGATCAATGCAATACTTAAATACATACTGTTACGAATCTCACCATCCAGGCTGTCTGCAAACTGCACCATACACCACCAACTTAAAGAACTTAACAACTTAGGGCTTTAAAGTAACGTAACACTTTAATAGTTGAATAAATAACAGCCAATACTGTACAATTGGCAACACGTACACTGTACAAATATCTCTCCGATAACACCGTTTGGCCGTATTAACTCTTGCACTGGCCTCTCGGTCTCGTTCCGGGCTTGCACTGGGTTCAACAGTTCAGGACTGACTTCACACACTAGGCTCGTTGTGTCGGACTCGATCGCAGACCAAGATCAAGACGCCGTTCGTCTCAACTGTACTTAATAGTACTCCGCATTGAACCGTCGTAATGCTCCGTACAGAACCACACCGCTGAACTGTGCTGTAGTCGACCGTGTTCTGAACTCTTGTTGTGGACCTCCTTTCTGAACATTGCTGTATTGAGCCCCTTTTCTCGACCGTCTTGACTGCGACACCTCCGCTCTTATATAGTGTCCCTGCTGGCCTTCTCGAACCGGACAGAACGCCGCTCGACGTTTCTAGATGGTCAGATGACTACAACACTCGTGACGCTTCTGAGCTCTGTTCACGACGTCGATCCTTCCCGAACCACCATGTTGACACTCGTCTCGGCCGACCGTCGTAACTCGTGACGGTTGACCGCTCGTCTAGCGCTGGCCTGAGGCGATTTGCGTCGGCAGACTACACTCACACCACTACTCCCATCTGTGCCACCACCAGGTTTATAACAATACATATGCCATGTCTATGTTTTCTACTTACGACAGTGAGAAATACACAATGCACTAATTAAATATAAGTGAAGTAATAAAATACACATAATAATCTCCAGTGAGAAATATGCACAAAGTAATTAAGATGGAACTTGTGATTATGTTCGGCTTACCACCAGGTATTCCTCTAGGAGTGAGAATAAATGAAGCAGTCCAGACTCGATTGACAGCGATAGAGAAATATGTGATTCTGGCTTGATTTAATCTACCTTATATATAGGCCTGGAAAATGTGGGCGGAAGCAGGAAATGTCCTAGGCTAAGAATTATCTTACACGTGGGTGAATTAGACTTGAGATGGGAGTCGCATCTCTTTGATCAAATAGAGATGTGGGGGGGGGGGAAAGAAAGATTGACTCGCATTCCACCCTAGGTGGTGTCAACTGCGTCCGCCAGACATCAAAGAGACTGTGTGTTTATCTTTACCCCGGTCAAGGGAGATAAGTGGAAGCCTTGGTCTAGTTGTCCCAAGGTGGTCGACTAAGTCTAGCCTGAAGAGGAAAGGGTGTTGCGGGTGAAGACGGGGAAATGACTAAAATAATAATATATAAATAAAATAATGATAATAATAATTAATGTTGTGATAAAATTGAGTGACTCTGACATCAAGCTTTTGACTTGTCACAAAAATATATCAAACAATATCTAGCAAAGTTACAATAAGCTACAATGGACAAAAGTAGATCTATTATTATGATAGACAGGGTCGGCCTTATTGAATGGATGCTTCATGCTTGCTCTAATAATTCTTTTTTAATTTACAACTATTACTATTAATTAGATCATTACATCAAAATGTATTGTATAATATGCATAGGAAGCAACTCAAAAGCCATAGGCACTATCGTTATAGTAGGCCCCTACACTGACCTTCGACGTCGCAACCTGTGGGCAGTTTAGAGTAATAGCTCTTTGCCACGCCACGCGCCGTGACGTCAGACCTGTGACGTGGCAACAATCTATTTGTCTCCACTGCCCACAGGTTGGGACGTCGTATGTCTTTGTCGACGCTTCCTATAACGAATTGTCTGAGCCCCAGCCTGTGCGCATTGTCTCAATATATTAGCACTTACATAGTAGACTGCTGAGTATAGTTAGATTGTTGTAAATCTTGTAAAATTCATCTTAACGGTGTACTTTGATTTTCTTTGACAATTTGCAGGGTCTCCAGTTGCCTTCGATGTTTCAGTGGACGAATTGATAGAGAGAAACATTAAACAAGGAGAGATACTGAAATGTTTCAATTCCGTGCTCTTCAACAAAGGAAACAATTATAACCTCACGACCGGAATATTCACAGCGCCTTTTTCTGGTCTCTACTTGTGCAGTCTCTTTATAGACATAAACCAACTTCAGGACTTGCAGTTTTGTGTTTGTCGCAAAGCGGCGAATGGCAGTGAAAGTGTGGTGGTTACTACCCATGCCAACAAGAAAAATTCAACGTTTTGCGACATCGGTCTAGTTGATTTGAAGCCCAGTGATAAGCTGTACGTCAAAGCCCTGAGCGATTGTGTAAGAATACAATTCAACTTCTATTCCCATTTCATGTGTATTCTATTGAATAAATATTAATTCGTTGCTATGCAATTGGAATCAAATTAAAATTACCTATAACTGACATCATTTCTACTCTTTCATTATATGTATAGATTGAAACATATTATATATATATATATATATATATATATATATATATATATATATATATACATATATATATATATATATAGATAGATAGATAGAGAGTGAGAGATAGATAGATAGATAGATAGAGAGAGAGAGAGAGAGAGATAGAGGTCTACATAATATTGTATATTTTTAATTTTTAGTTATCTTGAGTGTATAAACTATTTCATGAAGAAAACATCTGTTTGTAAATTTAGGATGCTTTAAAAAAAACATAGCTTATCGACACGGGCTTTAGTTTTTAATATTTCCAATACATTGGCTTTGTTGATATTGCTACTGTGTTTATAGATAGAGCTTTTGATTAAGATAGGCCGTGGTTTTCCTCTAATACATATCCTACTTGCTCCTTTGAGTCTTGTGCCCTGCTCATTGTAGGCCTATATTTCCAGCCTTTATGTCATCAGCAAATTTTTAACGCACATTGAAATTGTTATAGATTGTAAACCGCAAATAACTTGTCCTAACTAAATACCTTATATAATTAAAATGTGTGTGCTTTTTTTTAAATCAAAACTCTGTTTTTTTTTCATTGTCCTTTTTAATTAACTTTTATTTATTTATTTTTATTAAAAAGTTATTGATTACAATCAGTGGCCAACGTGGCAGAAAATAAAATATATTTGCGCATGTTAGTTTGAGAAAGTGACATGGGAGAGTGGAATGTTGAGAATGAAGTCAAATGTACTCACTAGGAAATAATTTAACCTGATGTAGCCTACCGTTTGGAACTGCACCAAAATTGAATGACAATTGCAGAATGAAATATTGCGAAAAACTGGCCAGTGTTCGAAGTTTTAAACACCTGTAAGCTATCGTCTCAGATGAAGAGACTAAACCTGAACTACTTGCTAGAATTTCACCGTCCACAGCAGCTTTGCGGAGCTCAGGACAATCCGCAATAAGAAAGGAATAGCTCAAATTAAAGTCTGCCTGATCCCTGATGCGCTTACTGGTCATGGCGACATTCTTATATGCTTTCGAATCTGAGACGCTAACTGCAGAATTAGAGAGAATGATGCTATATTCATGCTAGCCCTAAGTCATGCGTTTCTGAAGACTGTTGTGGCCAGATAGTTTCATTCTTTGTTTGTCCCTGTATGTTAATTAAACCATTGATAATATTACAGGAATTAGGGATTGGGGAGAGTTTGGCTGAGAAAATATGGATGCATTGCACAGAAAAAAAGAGGGGGCGTCAATGGTCTAGATTCTAAATCTATATTTATAACCCTGAAGGTTAAGAATTAAAATTTGGGGACACAGCTGCTAATTATTCAATTTTTTTTAAACTCAATCTGTTTCAATTTTTTTTCTGCATAAAGTAAACCTCAAGATATCTTTTGAAACTTTGAGCAAGGAGAGTCGATTGAAAAATAATTTGAGGGTGTTAAAAAAGGAGGTGATAATTGGGTTTGTTTTATTTCGCTCTACATATATTTAGTTGCGGAAAGGCAATTTAACAAGCCTACGACTAACAACCGCGAAGAGAAAATTTATTTTACTTTATAACTATCAATGTTATTGTTTCTTAAATACTTGACAGATTTCATGTGAATAGAAAAAAAATGTCATGTTGTCATGATGCCACCATTCTTCTAGTCTCATCTGAACCAGATGATGTTGTCATAAAAATATTGTTTACAGATGCAATCCTTCAAAGAGGCATATTAAGCAGGCTACACTTTGTCTTTCGGCTTTTTTTTTTTATTGTTTTTTTTTCCTCATAGAAAACTACATTTTATTATCAAGTTTTCGATACTTTGTCACGGCATGCATGTTATTTCTCTCACTTTATTATTTAAGAAGTTATATGGCACAGAGCAGGCTGACTTAAATTCACTTGCTGTTCTTTCATTTGATCGAGAAACAGCCAAAAATTTAGAAATAATAATAATAATAATCTTTATTGTCCGTATGGAAATTTGTCTTACAATTTGTGCATTACATCAAACAAAAACATTATAACTATAAGAAACCAAAGTGTACATTCACACCAGACGCACTCATAATTTACGAGTGACAAAGTTTATATCAGATTGTTCTTGTTTAATGATTTGATTGCCAGGGGAACAAAAGAGTGTTTGTGTCTGTTTGTCTTTGCTATCGGTGTCTTGTATCTCTTTTGTGATGGTAAAATAAAAAATCCTGACACAAAGGGTGATTCTTCACTTCGAGGATCTTGTTAGCTTTTTTATAGATGTTTGTCTCAAACAACTCCCCAAAAAGGGTTTGTTTTTTTTTTGCCAATGATTTTACCAGCAGCATTTAGGATTCTATAAAGTTTATTTTTATTTTTAATGCTCAGATTGCCATACCAGGCAGTGATATTGAAACTTAAAATATTGCAGATGTGCGCGTGATAAAACATAGCCAAGACCTTTTCGCTAACATTAAACGAGGACAGTTTTCTTAGAAATCGTAATCTTTGCTGCCTTTTTTTGCTGATATAATCAGTATTTGCAGTAAAATTTAGTTTAGATGCACTGGTTTCTGACTATGGCTACTTAGAAGGTTAGAAAAATGCAGTTGTAGGAAATAAATGTTAGATTTATTTACTGTTAAGTAATGGGCGTAGAACTATACTCACTTTTTTTTTGTCACACACAGTGGCATAGCTAAGGGGGGGATAAGGGGAATTCTTTTTCAACATTTATGGATTAAATTTATAACAAAGACTAAACCTAGATCTAGGTCTATCAGAACGTTGACTTTGTTGACATTTTAAAATATTTTTTTCCAAAGAGATCAAAGTTGTTTTTTAGCGGCCCCCGAAAGGGGAAAAGACGCTATTAGTTTTGTGCGAAATGTCTGTCCGTCTGTCCGTCCGTCCCGTTTAGATCTCGTAAACTAGAAAAGATATTGAAAATCCGTCATCGCAATATTTTAGACCATTCAAAGTTCTGATGCAAAGGCAACATTATTTTTTTCTGAAAGCGAAAACTCTAATTTTTTTAATCAGTTATGCAAGCAGTTTTTTAAAGAGAAAAAGCTCATTAGTATACATTATAAGGTAGACCTAAATTAAAACGAATACTAATCTTCTAAACTTCATTTTCGTTGACATTTTTTAAAATGCGTAAATGCTTTTTTTTTCTGTCTTTAGTGGGTTCAATGGTTATGATGGTTAGGTAGTATGTCTTTGCTATTAAATAATATTTCTATTACTATTATTATATTTTTAGGTTAATCACTTTTCAATTGTTTATGATTTAATACTTGTGAATTATGAGAACTTACAAATAAAAACACAAAAAAAGCGGCCCAAGGATTCCTATGATGATAAAGCTAAAATTGAATAGCGCAAATTCTGAGGTTTCCTTTAAAAAAAAAAAGAGATTGAGCCTTTTCAAAACAATGACATCAATTATAAGACTTCAGTTAGGCCAGGAGAGGCGCGGTAGCTGAGCGGTAACGCGCTTGGCTTCCGAACCGGGGGTCCCGGGTTCGAATCCTGGTGAAGACTGGGATTTTCAACTTTGGAATCTTTGGGCGCCTCTGAGTCCACCCAGCTCTAATGTCTACCTGACATTGGTTGGGGAAAAGTAAAGGCGGTTGGTAGTTGTGCTGGCTACATGACACCCTCGTTAACCGTAGACCAAAAAAACAGGTGAACTTTACATCATCTGCCCTATAGACCACAAGGTCTGAAAGGGGAACTAGTTATGCCAGGTTCACATCTAATTTTGCATTCACTTGCATCTATCCTTTGATCTGCTGGACCGTTGGGGGACTACACAAGATCTGTCAACCTTCTTTCTCCATTCTTATCTCTCATTTGTCTTTGATATAATTTCATTTGGATGTTCTTTCTGAAAATATTGAAGCCTGCATGGGTGGACCACTTCGGGGGCCGATTTTGAGTTTGTGTTTCCACACAAACTGTCTTTGTAACCTTGTTTAAGTTAGTTTTACATTTTAAAATGCAAAACTTTAATAAATTTGTTGCCGATTTATTTTCCTTTTAAAAGAGATCAGACATGTGCTTGCAGCAAGAACCAAGAATATTTCTCTATTTGTTCCCACGAATAAAACTGTATGTTATACAGCGAATTCCAGGTATCTTGTTAATAATAGATTTAAATGGCGAGTATTTTAAGGTTACGCTAATTAACATTGAAGCAAAATTTACAGAATCGGGTATAACAGATCCAATAGTTATTCTTAATAATGCTAGAGTTGTCCATTATTCGGGTTTGGCTTCTATAATTTCAGAATTAAACTTCACACTGAGTTATTACCCCTTCTATTCATCTTTCCTCAATCCAATGGAGATACGTTTTTCTAAATTAAACTAAAACAAAAAAAAAACTGTTCTTATAGAGTGAATTGCAAGGGTGGGAAAATGAATCAAAAAGAACTAAATGTATGTCTTTTTCTCACTCTCTCAACCTGGCAGCTTTTCATTCTTCTGAGATAGATCCAACAATTGTCACCTTTTTTGGAACTGTACATGAATTGTTCAATTTTTTTTTTCCAAAGTAACCCCAGAGATAGGCCAAACTGAAGGAAGATGAAGCCGGGAGTTTTAAAACAAGAGTAATACAAGAGAAGAAGCTACGTCGGCAGTTTCCTTGCATCTCGACAAAATCATCAAACTGTTGGAGAACCTTTTTGAATCAACAACTGAAAGAATAGACTAGAAGCAGTGCACAGAATCTGTTCTGTTGTCACAAATAGATATTAACATTAACATACTATAGACATTAATTAATAATAACGATAATTATAACGGAGACTGTGATTATCAAAGTAGACATAGAAGACTCTCTTTTTATTTCCGTCAAATCCTTTTGCTTTCGCACAAAACATAAACAACAAACAATGACGTAATATCATATAATATTAGCACATTTTTCCTTTTGAAGTTATTATCACATCCTTCCTTTTAAAGTTCTTAAGACTAATATCTACTAGGAACTTTAACAATTCGACCACTTCTGGTTGTCTTGACTCGCACAAGTTCTCTAGACGTCGGTCTATAACTGCCTGTTTCGTTTGTTCCAACAGTTTGCTGTTCATTGTCTTCATCGGTATCAAAGTACCCAGAGATGTCTTCATCGAAGCTCTTATTCAAAAAGCGTTGATTTCTTCTGTATGTTTTTCCATCGTTTGTCTTTATGATCTAAGATCTGGGTGATGAAAGTTTTTTTATGACAACTGCTTTCTGCCATGTTTGTCCTAGACGAACTCTCACTTTACCTTCGACAGAGTCATCTTTAGGTAGTCTTGCTTTTGCATCGTATTTCACTTTGCTTTTCATCTGTCGTTCGTTGAGTAATGTCTCTGCATTTTCAGCTACCGATGGTTTCAATAGATTGGGATCAGTTGGAATGATGTCCCTGAGTCTTCTACTTATCAGCAGTTGTGATGGTGAATACGGCAGTCCACTTATCGGAGTATACTCGAGCATAGCGAGATATGGATCTTTCCCACTTTTGTATGCTTTGAATCCTTTTGCTTGCGCACAAAACATAAACAACCAACAGTGACGTAATACGATATATTATTAGCACAGAATCTTCTTCATGCAGTGGAATTTTTTGCCTATCTGGAATTCTGGTCAAAGCTCTTGCGCCCAATTAATATAGTTCAGAAGAAACTACAAAAGTCTGGACTGCATATACTGCAAAACAACCAGAAGAAAGAAAATACTTGATGAGAAGTTGAGTTCTAATGTAGGACTGTCAATAGAACTGCAATTCAAACGTGTTGCGACAGAAGTGCTGGACAGATTTCATATGGAGGTAATGAGCAGATAAAAAAGACTGGAAAGAAAATGGATACCTTTGGGTTTCTTCTTGAACCAAGACACCTGTTGGATGATGACACGCTTATGACAAACTGTGTTACTTTTTCCTGTTTGTATGATGAAATAAATTGCAAATCGCTTGTTCAATGATGTCATTGATGCACGAGCACTTTTCATCTACAAACCAGTAATACAATCACCAATAGACGTATTGCGGAAACGGGCTTCATATGGTAATTACGTGTGCTCAAACCTTGCAACCTCCTCCGAATACTGCTAATTCAGGCCACTTTCATTGCGTCATGTGAGAGATCATTCTCAAAGCTCAAGTTCATCAAAAATTATCTGAGGAGCACAATGACGCAAGAAAGGCTTATCATAGCTTTAATGTCAGTGAAGTCACAAATACTAGAAAGTATCGATGTAGATGATGTTATAGATTTCTTTGCTGCACAGAATGCACGACGTTAAAATATGAATTAAGATTTGTCACTTGTGCATTATTTAACAAATAAACAACGGTATTATTCATTAAAAGAGTCTTAATGATTATTTTTTGTTAGGTTTACTGATATACTGAACCAATTTGATTTTGGGCTTAGGCCTATATATTTTTTGCGTACATTATCTCATGTTATATGTCGAATGTCAAAATGCAAGGGGCCCCCAATGAGGTCAATCCCCCCCGGGGCCCCCAAATCCCTATGTATAATACGCCCCTATAACATACTAAATTTATCTTATATAGGGTGGGAGGAGTCCACAAAGATTTTCTTGAACCTGGGTCCACGGGTACCTTGCTACGCCACTGTCTCATCATGTATGTTAGTCAGTGTCTTAAACTCTGCTAAGTCGTTTTCCTTGCTGATTCAGGCAACCCATTCCATTCTCAAATGGCACTTGGTAAGATGGAGCACTTGTCTAACCTATAGGCTATGTCTATGCGTCTACCACGCTAAGGGGGAGACATTGCACGGTGCACTCTTCCTCAATATTCGGACTCTAGACTATAGACAAGCCTTGTAATTACTTTTATTCTTTTATTTATATATTTTTTTTATATATAGATCTATAGATCTTGATCCAGGGTAGGCGTCTTTGGCTCTCTTGATTGGTTTAGCTATTTTAAGTAACACTTAAAATAGAAGTTTATTCATTTATAGTTTTCTTTATACAGGGACAGACTACTCTAATTTTCTTAAACATACTTAAAAACAATTTAGGATGACAGACAAACAAAATATTAAATACTAATAGTAAATAGATCAAGATCTAAATTAGATCCATATAAATATCTAGGTCTAGAGTCTAAATCTAAATAGTTATCAATAAGACTAAATAACTATCTGATAATATTAGATCTAATCTATTTCTTATTTCTAGCTAGATCTAGACTCAAGTCAGCCAAATTACTAGTCATAGGTCTCATAGGACGATAGGTCATAGAGTATAATCATAGACTCATACTAGTCATAGTCTAGAGCTAAAGTCTAAGAGTCTAGGCTCTAAACTAGCTAGAGAGTCTAGAGTGAGTCTAGTTTTAACAACACATTTATTAACACAGTCACTGTGATATTCTCATTCACTGTTTTAGTTTTAGTGTTTAAGTTTAGTGATTCACAGGACTCACAGTAGTGAGTAGTCACACTACAGGTGAAACTTTAGACAGTTCAGTTTCAGAGAAATATATGATTTAATGTATCTTATCTTATATAATATTACCTAATAAGCTTCTTGACTTAGTCTTAGATTGTCTTCTAAAAAGTTCTTAAATTAATTCGATCTATATTATTATATATAATATAATAAAAAAATTATGTATAGAATCTAATACTCAATTGATGCAAGTGACTGACCTTTGTGGAGACAGCTTGCCGCCCAAAGCGCCAAACAGCTTTGGATAATCTAAGTCTAAGTAAACAAATTATAATAAATCAAAGTGATAATCCAGAAGTACACTTTTTTCTCTGGCAATTCTTATCAGCCTCACTGGTAGCGTGGTGCTCAGGTGAAAAGGGTCATTAGAAGAAACAATAAAGGTCAATAGGGAAGCAAAAAAGACCTCTCTTTTTGGTGCCTAAGGACTGAGTTCATTGAAGAAAGGCCCAAAAGCTCCAACAAACATGTCACCATCCACGCAATGTTCCTCAAGAGGTTGTTTTTTTCTATGGCGGACACCTGTATGGGGCTGATGTGGAACAGAGAAGAAATATGGGAGAGTTTCCCCGGTGTGTTTGGACTTTGGCCTCCCTTTTGGATACGCGCCATTGAAAATAGGGATGTAATCATTTACATCTTCTCAAACAGGCAGATGGAGTCAAGCTTCCATAGCCATAGATCTAGAAATCCATGACACTATAAAACACTGCACTCATCCTCTATCTTTGGAATCGAAGACATTGCAGTTGATAGTCAGGGAGATGAAACTGTACTAGATTTATTATTAGATAAGAAGATCCTGTCATTGTCTAACCCCTAGATCTAGACAGTGAGGACTGCAGATCTAGATCTAGAGGGACATTGCTATTTACAGTGTTACTTTTGAACACCTTGTATCATTCTAGACACAAATAACTCAAAAGAGTTTGTAAAATGTTTTACATGTTTCAAATGTTACTTCAGATTTTAAGATAATTTGAAGAAAAATTACATCCTAACCCAACACTCCCACTGGATAACTAACAGGGTGATAGCAGTGGGCAGGGTCTGAACCTGGGACCACCAATACCACTCTACCAGGCATCCATACTGTAATTTAAATATAATTTAATTCCGTTGGTATTATTGTTTAATTTTCTTTCTTAACAGAGTGTCAGTATTTTATAACACAAATAAATTTGTAAACTCATTGTTTTTGTTTTTTAGCCTCTTGTATTCACTTTCCAACATTATCAACTGTATACAAAAAAAATGGTTTGGAAACTAAGTGACTTGTGCCTGCAATGTATACAACAACACCTGCATAGATATCCAGATTTGGGATGCAATCTCACAACCGTACACAAAGAAATGCTTATTGATAGATTGGCCTGTCATGATCTCTTTTTCTCAGATCGACTGATTCATATAAAGAACCATTTATTCACATCGTCATTACGCCACATCAACCTTCAAAGGTAAGGAGAAATAGTACTTAAGATGGGATCAAAAATTGTATTTTTTTGATGAAAATTTACATTTTTACATTATAAAAAGGTTCAATATTTAATATTTTTTACAATTTTATTTGCTTTATTTGTAAAGATGCCCACAAATTACAGATCAAGTTTTACAGTTGCTAGGAAGTTCAGGATGTAAATTAGAAGTCCTAATCTTAAATAAACTTGAGAGTGTAACAGGTCAGTAATTGTTTTAAGTGAATGTTAATATATAATGTACAATCCTTTTCTCTCCTTCATAACCTTGTTATATAATATAGATGAACTATTCTTTGAGTTCAAGCACAGACAGTTCTCAGTAGTTTATTTTTTAGAAGACTATCTTCGAATCATCTTTATCAGTATTTTTATGTAAACTTATGCTTATTGTATTTCCGAATTAATGCCGTAAGGCGTAATAATTCTCTGTATGGTCATTAGTATTGTTGTTGTTCATTTCAGATGCTGGCATTCAAGCAGTAACTCAGGCTCAGGATGCACTCCTTGTGCTTCATCTCAAATATTTGAGAAATGTGACGCAGAACATATTAAACTTTATAACTGCTCCAAAGTTGTGGTTTTTCAAACTAGAACATTGCTATAACCAAAGCAAGACCTGGACCAATGCAACAAGTAAGCCACCTAAAAGAAGCAGCATAAGATTTTAAGATTTAACTAAACTTAAGATGGAGCCACTTTTCAGTTCTTAGTCAGGACAAGCCAAACTTTCCCTTGTGGGGCATTGTCAGAGAATGCCAATCATGCCCTTCAAAGCTGCATACTCTATCCAAAGGCCCAATGAACAAGACTCTTGATTTAAATAAACTTTAAGATGGAGCCAGTTTTGCAGATCAGGATTACTGATCTGAACCCTCCGACATAAAAAAATGAGAATAATGAAGAAGAAGTCATTTTAAATTCATTATAATCACATTGACTTTCATTCCACTAGTTCCAGTTAGAGACCCAGCTGCTTGGTAAATCATGTTAAAGCAGTCATAAAGTTATAGAACTATTCTATTCTATTCATACTTTTTTTTATAATTTTAAGAGACTACTGCATGACTTCTGTGCCTGAAGGCAATCTTCTCTCTAGAGAGTTTCTTAAACACCATCAATCTTTTTCTTTTCGTTGTTTTTTTAGGACTAAAGATTTAGAAGACATTTGAATTAAAATGATAGTAAAAGAGTTGGGAAGTTCATTATTATTATTTTTTTTAAAACCTCTTTTGGGAGGAGTTATCAGACACACACTGTAGTTGTTTTGTTGCAAGAGTAATATTTGTTGAAATAATTTCATTTTATGTTTGCTTTTAATTTGAATTGAGTCTATAACTTGCCATCTACTTACTTTTCAATAACTTCTTTCTTTTTTTTCAGGTTTATCTTCATTTTTAGTGCGCAATCCTTCCATTAAAGTTCTAAAAATAACCTTACCACATGATTTCATTCCAATAATTGCAAAGCATTTAAGAAGCTCACTGGTGAGAAGCCATTTCATTATATCTTTGTTAAACATTTTTATAACATTAATATTTACTATGGTGGCGTGATGGCTGTGTGGTAAAGCACATGGCTTCTGAACCGAGGGGTACTGGGTTCAAATCCTTGTGAAGACTGGAATTTTGAATTTTGGGATCTTTAGAGTGCCCAGCTCTAATGGGTACATGACGTTGGTTGGGGAAAAGTAGAGGCGGTTGGTAATTGTGCAGGCCACATGACACATATTAACCGTAGGCCGCAGAAAAAGATGACCTTTCATCTGCTCCATAGATCGCTAGGTCTGAACAGGGTAATTCACTTTACTTTAATATTTACTTCACTGTTCAATGTATTGTGTTTTTTTTTCTTTATCATCTAAGATAAATAAAAGTGAAAGTGACTTATAAAACTAGTCACTTAGTGATGAGATCAATTTTGAGATCAATAAATTAATGAAATAAAATTTCAATATGTATAAGATTCTGAAGACTAAGGATGGCTACAGTATTTTACATGACAAAGAAATCCCTGTTGCTACTTGCATATTTTGCCACATCTATATATAATATCTTTAAAAAATGTGTCCAGGTCATTTGATTTTTAATTCAAATGATTTTGAGCAATGCTGTGACCCTCTAAATGGTCTCTATTGCTCATTGTTATAATTGAGATCATTCTTATGTTAATTATTATCTCAATATCACTGTTGTATGAGACCTTTCAAACATTTATTTCTATATTTGAATCATGTTTTCATAGGAAGAATTAAGAACATCATTTCAACTTGCCACTGATGATAGTATAGAACATTTAGCTCAGTACTGTCCTAATCTCAACAAGTAAATCTATTTTTTTTCTTTAAACCAGTTTTTTTTGTTTTCAAAAAGTTAAAAATATTTATGTCATATGACATAAGCTTTTAGACTTATTATCTTTTAAAAGGTTATATATATTATCTAGATCACAGGACTATCTGTTTAATAATGAATACATTATTTTTTTTAATCTAATTTTTCAGATTAGATCTTAATGGAGCTAAGTCTGTTGGAAAAGATTCTTTGATAAAGGTGATTATAATTTACATGCATGCGTAATTACTGAAAGAAAAATTGTATTGTATAGTTATACCTGTTACATGTGAAATGTAGCGTAAATATGAAATGGTGTGAATGCTTGTTGAAATAGAATGGTGTGAATGCTTGTTAAAATATGAAGAAAGAGAAGCTGGAAAAGATGGTGTAATGTGAAGATTTTGTTTTTCTTTAAACCAAGATTAACTTATAAATGAAGGAGTTACAGTTCTGTGTCAATGTTTTATTATAGAGTCTCATACTCTGGTAAAAAAAATACCTTTTATTTAAATTTTACATCTTAGTATTTCATGTAAAGTTCCCCTCTTAGACTTTTTGATCCATATGTGACATATTATGCTCATCTTTACCCATGGCAAATAGTTAACAGGGGTGTTATTTGGCTATCATATCGACTAGATGTCTTTCTATCCCCAAATAATATCTGATACACATTAGAGTTGGTTGGATTCAGCAACATCCTAAAAATCTCTATGTTCAAAATCCCAGTTCTCATTTAGATTCAAACTTGTGACTTAACATTTCAGAAGCCAAGCACTTTACCACTCCACTAGCACGGACCCATTAGATGTTAAACTAGTCAATGATTTCTTTTTATTTAAACTTTCAGCTCTTTCAAGCCTGCACACAAATGGTCAATTTGGATTTAGGATACTGTAGTCGGATATCATCCCCACCCGAGTGTGAGGTATTATGGACATTGCCTCAGTCTCTGACCTCCCTGTCTCTGTGTGGAATGATGTTACACGATAAAGAGATTCTAGTGGAATGCATTACACGTCTGCCTCGGCTGACAGCCTTAAAGTTATGTGGTGTCCCAGCTCTAACAGATGAAACTCTAACACAGGTTTTTAAAGAAAAATTTTAAATAAAAACACATTAATTTATTTTCATTATTTATCACAAAAAATTGAGCCAATTGAAAGTAAAACTGCTGTTAACTTTGAAATATGACATTGCTGACTTTTTAAAAACTGTTTTCATATGAACTTTTTGCAAGTGCATGGCCAGTTAGTTATTTAATAAATAACATATTTAAGTAAAATCTTTTTTTTTTTTTACATAATTTTAATGCATATAAACACACAATCTTCATGATTCTTGTTCTAGAGATACCCTTTTTAGTTAGTGATGTGGTTCAACTAATACTCAATTTAAAAAAAGACCTAAGCATTCACTGATCATTTTGTGTTTCAGATCGCTGAAAAGATTGGTAATCGACTACTAGGCTTAAACTTGAGTGGCATTGGGGTGAATGAAATAACAGACATAGGCTTAAAAGCAGTGGCGAAATATTGCACTCACTTGGAAGCTCTCCACATCAGTATGCTGAGAGAAGTAACAGGTGTAACACTAGCACCCATATTTTTAGACCCTAACAGAGCTTCCAAGATAACAGAACTTGCTGCTAATTGTAAAAAGGTAAACACTATGATATGGATAGGATTTGAGCTCTAAAGCCCTCACACAAATGGAGTTGAAAGATGATGAAATGGTAGTTTTAGAACTTTAGCCAGCTACTGTTTTAGTTTGCGTTTTTGTAAACATTGTGGTGAGAATATTTTGATAGTTGTAATTGAAATCATATAGAAGAACAATAGGCATTTATTTTATATTGCAAGTAAGAGTAAAAGCAAAGTTCCCCTTTCAGACCTTTTGATCTGTAAGGCAGTTGATGTAAAAATAATCTGTTTCTGTGGCCCACAGTTAACGAGGATGTCATGTGGCCAGCTCAATGACCACAATAGTCTTTACGTTTCCCCTGCTAATATCAGGGTGAACTCAGAGGCACCCTAAAGATCCAGTCGTCACCAGGATTTGAACCTGGGACCCCTGGTTCAGAAGCCAAGTGCTTTACCATTCATCCACGATGCTTCCTATGATGATTTAAGTCATCATCATCATTATCACTCCTTTGAGTTCCTATCTTATCTTATCTTATATAATACAGACGTTACTTCAAAAAAGAAGATGATTACGTCCTACGCGTCATGCATATTAACCAATGACTTAAATTCTGCCAAGTCACTGGTTTTTCTGGCTAGCTCAGGCAACCCATTCCATGCTCCTCTAATAGCACTAGGGAAGAAGGAGTATTTGTACAAATTTGTCCTAGCATATGGGACGAGGAATGTGCCTTTATTTTTGTGTCTTTCAGAGTATTTTATTAAATTTTGTTTTTGTATTTGAAGTTTATGATTCAGTGTTTTATGTATAATTGCTACTTTACTTTTGAGTCTTCTGTCCTGAAGGCTTTCTAAATTTAGTGATTTTACTAATGGTGTTACTCTAGTCAAATGTGAATATTCGTTTGTTATGAATCTAACTGCTCTATTTTGTGTTTGTTCCAGTTTCTTAATGTTTTCTAGAGTTGAGGGGTCCCACACGGTGGATGCATATTCTATTATTGGCCTAACCAAGGTTAAATAACATTTTAGTTTTATGTTCTTATTTGATTTATAGAAATTTCTTTTAATAAACCCTAATGCTTTATTGGATTTTTTTATAGTTTCATCAATATGTGGATTCCATGACAGTTTTTCATTTATTATAACACCTAGGTATTTTGCGTTTTTAGTCTGTGTTACTGGTTTGCCATGAATAAGATAACTGGAATTAATTTGTTTTAGTTTTTTTGTTACTCTTAACAACTGACATTTTTCTGGGTGGAAAGACATGCTCCAATTTGATTCCCATTTCTGTAATTCATCTAATTCTCTTTGTAAAATGTCTGTGTCTTGTTTTGTTTTTATTGTTCTATATATTATGCAATCGTCTGCAAATAATCTGACTTTTGTTCCTGAACTAATGCAATTTGGTAAATCATTTATGTAAATTAAAAATAGTAGTGGACCAAAGACTGTTCCTTGAGGTACACCTGAGTTTACTGTTATTGGTGTTGATTTAGAGCCATTTATTATTACAGTTTGTTCTCTCCCTATCAGAAAATCTTTAATCCACTGATGCAGTGGACCATTAATGCCGAAATATTTTAATTTTTTAAGCAAACTATGGTGGTGAACTTTGTCAAAAGCCTTGGAAAAATCTAGTAAGATAGCATCTATTTGTTCACTATTATCTAAACCTTTTGAAAAATCATCAATTAGTCCTATTAGTTGTGTTTCACATGATCTATATTTCCTAAAGCCATGTTGGTATGGGGTGAGGACATTATGTTTGTCTAAGTGGTTTATGATGTTGCTACATATTATGTGTTCTAGGATTTTACATGTGATGCTGGTAAGTGATACTGGTCTGTAGTTTCCTGGATCAGATTTTTCTCCTTTTTTAAATAGGGGGGTGACATTAGCTTCTTTCCAGTCCTTTGGTACTCTGCCCTGGTTAAGCGATGCCTGAAAGAGTATTTTGAACACTGGGGCTAGCTCATTGCTTAGTTCTTTGAGGAATCTAGCTGGAATACCATCAGATCCAGACGCTTTATTTGGTTTGGTGTTGGCTAATAGTTTTTGAATTCCATTTTCTTGTACTACTAAATCTTTAATGTTGTCTACTTGGTTCAAATTAAGAATTATGTCTTTGTCTCCTGGGGCTGAGAATGCTGATGCAAAGTATTTGTTTAGGATGTTTGCTTTAGTTTCATTATCATTATGTATTATGTTATGTTTATCTTTTAATGGCGCTATGCCTGTTGTTTCCATTTTCTTAGACTTAATGTATGACCATAGGTTTTTGTTGTTATCTTTAGATATTACATTGTTTATGTATTCACTCTGCAGCTGTCTGCTTACTTTTTGGGTTAGGTGTTTAATTTTTATATACTTTTTGTAAACTCTTTCTGCCTTGGTTTCTTTAAATTTTCTATATAGGTTTTCCTTCTGTTTACAAAGCTTCTTTAGTCTATTATTAAACCAGCATTTATTTATTTTGTTTGATGTGTATTTAGTTGGTATATGATTTTCTATAATGCTTTTAAGATGGTTTTTAATGAAATTCCAGAGGTCATCGACTGGTTGGTTAATGTCTTTTTCTAATAAGAATGTTTGTTGAAAGTTTAATGCAGCTTGGTGTAGTTGTGTTAGGTTACATTTATTCCAGAGTAAGATTTTTTCTTTTGGTTTTTGTATTGGCTACTGCTTTTATCTGACTGTGTATTTTTATGATCTCATGGTCTGATAGACCAGGGATAATATCATAATCAACTACTAATCCAGGTCTGTTGGTTAAGAAGAGATCTAATGTGTTGTTTAATCTAGTTGGCTTTTTAATGATTTGATCTAAACTTAGGTTGTGTAAAAGTTTCTATGAAAAGCTCATTTATGTCCTTAAGGTTTTGGTGTTTATCTATGGTTAGTGTTTTCCAATTTATATCAGGTAGGTTGAAATCACCCATAATCCAAAAAACTGCATTTTTATTTGTCTCTTTAAGTGTAGTAATCTGATTACATAGTTCCTGCATGTATTCTAAACTAGAATTTGGTGGTCTGTAAATGCTGCCTATTATTAGGGATGTTGAGGTTGTATTAATTTTACAAAATGTAGATTCTATATTTTTTGAGTTAGGTAAGGTAATTTCTTCTGCTATAAGAGTGGTTTTTATTGCTAAAAGAACTCCTCCATGATTATCAGCCCTATCTTTTCTAAAAATTTCATAATCACTATTGAAAATTTCTGCATTATAAATTTCAGGATGTAGCCAAGTTTCTGTTCCTGCAATTATGTCTGGTTTCTCACATTCTAATAAAATTTCTGTCTGCTGTTTTGTTCCTAATGCTTTGAAAATTTATTACTAAGGTTTTAAGGTATTTTGGTATTACTTCTTTAGCAGGTCTGTCTAGTGAGGCTGCTGTATTAATTTTAGTAGATTTAGGTTTAACAGGAGTGGATCTGGCTAGTGGTTGGTGAGTTTGTTTTGTGATGGTGTTTAGGATGTTGTATGGGTTAGAAGTGTCCGCATCAAAGGAATCAAACAGTCCTGATGTAAACTGAGGTAACCCACACGGTACACAGTGCCATGATGCATCTTTGTTGCCTAAGGCATAATACACAGGTGTATTCATATGGAGACATGATGCATGGTACCATTCATCACAGGTGTCACATTGAATGGCTTTCTGTTTCATGGTGCATACTTTTTTGCAGATGTTGCATCTATCTTTAGATCTAGGCCCTGGATTTGACTCTACGTCTCCTGCTATTAATATTAAAAGTGATAGGTATTTATTTCTACTGTGTCTGATTGAGAACTTCCATTTGTGATGGGTAATCTTCTTTAATGTTATGGATGTGTATGTTAGGTTATTTTTGAAGTTGCATTGATCTAAAGTGTGATGATTGATTATGACTGTTTTTTCCTTTTTTAAGTTTAGTGTTGACTGAGGTAGATCTAGTTCTGTGTTCAGCTAGTGTGTATTTAGTAATTATTAGGATAAATAGCCAGAGCAATTTCATGATGACTGTATATTTATGTGTTTAACTAACTATATAGAATATTACTATTAGTTATTATTAGTAGTATTAGTAGATCTAAGGCCTTAATTAACCTTGGTTAGGCCAATAATAGAATATGCATCCACCGTGTGGGACCCCTCAACTCAAGAAAACATTAAGAAACTGGAACAAACACAAAATAGAGCAGTGAGATTCATAACAAACGAATATTCACATTTGACTAGGGTAACACCATTAGTAAAATCACTAAATTTAGAAAGCCTTCAGGACAGAAGACTCAAAAGTAAAGTAGCAATCATACATAAAACACTGAACCATAATCTTCAAATACAAAAACAAAATTTAATAAAATACTCTGAAAGACACAAAAATAAAGGCACATTCCTCGTCCCATATGCTAGGACAAATTTGTACAAATACTCCTTCTTCCCTAGTGCTATTAGAGCATGGAATGGGTTGCCTGAGCTAGCCAGAAAAACCAGTGACTTGGCAGAATTTAAGTCATTGGTTAATATGCATGACTAAATGCATGACGCGTAGGACGTAATCATCTTCTTTTTTGAAGTAACGTCTGTATTATATAAGATAAGAAGATAATTAAAGTCTAAGTCTAAGACTGACTAGATCTAAAATCTAAGGATATAATAATAAATTTTATTAAATATAGTCAATATAGACTAAATAAATAATATTAAATATAATTATAAGGATTAGTGAGACAAAATAGTCCTAAACTAAGAGTTTTTAATTTGAATTAATTAGTGGAAATAATGCTGAATTAAGTTAAATCTATAATTTAAAGATATTAGTTTATTAGTTGAATAGCTTTTTATGGAATTTTGTTTGGTTTTAATACGACAAAACGAAAATTTAACTCATCTATGATAACTGTAAACAGGGAGCAGCCATCCTGTATTGAAAGGCATATATAAATAATTTGCAACTTAACAGTTACAAGCAAATATTTTTGTTTTAAATAGAATCACTTGGCATAAAAGTCTATCAGATATGGTTTGAAAACCAATGTCCTATGTAAATCATCTATTACCTTAGTATCATTCAAGGGAAACTCATTGCTGTCCAACAATGTGTGAACATATTGGAATCCTGATGGACTAAAAAACACAGTATAGTCAGGTAAACCCTGTAAGAGAAAAGCAAAGCAAATAAATAAATATTCATATGGAGACATGATGCATGGTACCATTCATCACAGGTGTCACATTGAATGACTTTCTGTTTCATGGTGCATACTTTTTTGCAGATGTTGCATCTATCTTTAGATCTAGGCCCTGGATTTGACTCTACATCTCCTGCTATTAATATTAAAAGTGATAGGTATTTATTTCTACTGTGTCTGATTGAGAACTTCCATTTGTGATGGGTAATCTTCTTTAATGTTATGGATGTGTATGTTAGGTTATTTTTGAAGTTGCATTGATCTAAAGTGTGATGATTGATTATGACTGTTTTTTCCTTTTTAAGTTTAGTGTTGACTGAGGTAGGTCTAGTTCTGTGTTCAGCTAGTGTGTATTTAGTAATTATTAGGATAAATAGCCAGAGCAATTTCATGATGACTGTTGTTGATTTTAGTTTTTAAAGGTCTAGTCTAATTCTACTTTAAGATTAAAAATGCCTAAGATGGCCTAAATTAAGTCTAAGTCTAAAGTGAAAGCTAATTTAAAATGACAATCAAATGGTTTATTCAAAATATAGACCTAGACTAGATCTAATTCTAGATCAATATATTTATGTGTTTAACTAACTATATAGAATATTACTATTAGTTATTATTAGTAGTATTAGTAGATGATTAGTAGATCTAAGTAGATCTAAGGCCTTAATTAAAGTCTAAGTCTAAGACTGACTAGATCTAAAATCTAAGGATATAATAATAAATATAGACTAAATAATATTAAATATAATTATAAGGATTAGTGAAACAAAATAGTCCTAAACTAAGAGTTGTTAATTTGAATTAATTAGTGGAAATAATGCTGAATTAAGTTAAATCTATAATTTAAAGATATTAGTTTATTAGTTGAATAGCTTTTTATGGAATTTTGTTTGGTTTTAGTACGACAAAACGAAAATTTAACTCATCTATGATAACTAATCAGGGAGCAGCCATCTTGTCATGGAACATAGGGCCTCGACAAAAACACGCCACTCTCCACGGTCTCTTGCTAGTTTTTTAATGGTTTCCCAGCTCTTCCCGGTCTTCTCTGCTTCTTCAGGTACACTGCGTCACCATAATTTAAGTGATGTGTAATAATCATTTCTATTTTCTTAGTCAAGTTTTTTTCATCGCAAAGTACTATTGGCCCACTCAACTTCATAAAGTTTATAACTTCAAAACTTTAGAACTTCATTTTATATTATCACTTCTTTTAGATGGATGTTAATTTGCTGGATCAAATTATGTACAGTTGTCCGAATCTCAAAATTTTGGATGTGTCTGGCTTGAATGAAGTCACAGACCAGATGATAATCACTTTAGCTGACCATTCCCCTAAGTTGACTCAGCTGCATCTGAAGGGCTGTAAGCAGGTAAGTCACAACCTGATATTGCCGGGTAGATGGACAAAGTCCATTGTTAAAAAAAAAAGATATTGAAATTCACCTTCACTTTCTTTATAATTAACATTTGATACGCTTGGTAAATGTTGCAGATCATACCTATTGTAAATCTCCTGTAGATTATGCAGATTCAAACAGCATGTAGTTAACACTTGTTCTTAAAATTTAACATGGCTTTATTAACAATTAATGAGGGTCATTGCTGTTGTGTCAATAGTGAAGCTACTGCTATTGAGTCTAAGGACCTATTTCTTACCTTTCACATGAGTCAATCTCTATGTAAAATAAATTTCGAACTTTAATTCTATTAATGTCTTGAAAAATGTCATTACAATTTCTAATTAAAAACTTCTTTATGTAAATATTGGAAATACACATTTAGCTTCATAAAAAAAAAATCATCTTTTATTATTAAAAAGAAAAAGTGTATCAATATCATAATGACAATATTACTTTTCATCAATCTATTGTCAATTAAAATAAAGGATATTAATGTAACCATTCTTTTTTTTCAAAGAATAAATTGTGCAGTAAACATATTCCCTCAGGTCAGTGCCAGCTCTATTGTAAGTCATTTGCAAGCTGTTTATGTTTCTCAGTTTGCTCTAACATTTTAGAAAATTTTTAAATACATGTGGCAAAAACCACTTGGCCACCTATCAAGAGGTTTCGTGTTCAAATCTCAACTCAAGCTGAGTGGAGTTTTCTGAGCGACTAAAGGCAGCAAGGAAACCTTCAACTGGCCCACCAAAGAGATTGGATCATAGTGCACTGAGCAAATGAGCATGTTATTAGCATGAAAGTTGTGCTATACAAAATTATATTAAATTAGCTTTGTATGACTCTCTGTTGAGCTTTAACTCTTTCTCTCCGTAATTATTTACCACATTCTGGTGGAATCAACATTGGTATCGTCAGTTAGGAGAGAAAGAGTTAATGCCCTGGATGGAAAAAAGAAATTAAACTAGAGGCAAGAAGACCTTCTGTTGCTCTTATCCTGTCTTCTCTAAGAGCTTTTCATTTTGTACTCTAAAGGTTACAGATGCAGCTATTTGTTACTTGAGTGGGTGCTGCCCGCTCACAAGTATGTGCTTGTCTGGCCTGCATGCCCTTACAGATAAGAGCATTTTCTGTTTAGCCAGCAGCTGTCCACAGCTGGAAGAGATCTATCTAAATGGATGTGCCAATATTTCACCCGTGGCTGTTCAATATTTAAAGGTGAGTTAATCTATTGAAGTGGAATTTTTTTTTTTTGTTAAGATGATCCTATTGGTAGAATCTAATTTGTGACAGATTTCTTCAGATTGATTTGTAATTTGTGGAGGTAATGAAAATTATTATGTCCTAGTCCCAACCTCCTGCAGGATGGCAGCTGGCAGGGTTTGAATCCTGGACCATTGAAATGAAAGTCTAAAACACATACCACACAACCAGATATGCATACATAAAAGAGACCTTTCTCTACACCCAAAACAATGCCAATTATGATGAGTGACAAAAAAAGACTACTAATACAAATAAAAGCTACTTTTCTTATTTATGGTAAACCAGTTACAGAATAAAAACTGAAAACATCTAGGTCTAATAATAAATGTAAAGTTATCATAAAATCTTCATATTGATGAAATCATTTAAAAAAAAAAAAAAAACCATTAGGGTTTCTTAAAATAAATCAAACAAGAACATAAAACTAAAATGCTATTTAACTTGGTTAGACCACTGTTAAAATAAGCCTCAATTCAAGAAAACTTAAACTAGCAAATATGCAAAATAGAGCAGTTAAATTTATAACAAAGAAATATTCACATTTGATTAGAGTAACACAGTTATTAAAATTTCGTCATCTAGACACACTAGGACATAAGACTAAAAACTAAAGTATCAGTGATAAGAAAACACTGAACCATAAGTTACGATTACACAACCTAATAATAAACTTAGAAAGACACAATGGTAAAGGCACATTTCTTATTCCATTTGGTAGGACAAAGTTGTATAAGAGCTTTCTTCCCTAGTGCTATTAGAGCATGTAATATGTTTTCTGAATCAGACTGGAAAACCAACCACTCAGTATATTTTTTAAGTCCCTGATTAACATTCATGACTAGATTGAGAATTATTTTGGTGCTGTTCTTACCTATTAAAGTTTTGATGGAAAATTTAACTATTCATAGTAAGCGTCTACTTTCTAAGTAAAAAAAAAGAAATTTTGCATACATGTCAATAGTTATTAACTCTTTTTGCCACTCTATTATTTCTTGAAACTGTTTACTTTTGATCCACTCACAGGACTGCTGCTTAGGAAGATTGTATGTGAAGCATAACATTCCCAATGCCAATCCAAACCAGCTCATGGCCAAAAACTTGGACACAGGGGAGTTCTGTCGAGCAGATTTGCTTTAAAATTCATTCCTAAATTTGTCTCACTAAAATACAGGGTAAAGTATATCTAAACTTAAATAGCAATGTTTTACAGAGCATTTTTTTTTAACCTTTGTTTTAAAATGAAATGTTCTGCATTGAAAACCTTTTAAAATACTGGTGACTTCTATTTTTATTCATTTTCTTCCAGCTGTGCTTATTATTATGAAAAATTGTATTTTTAACCTAGTGCAATAGTTGTTATGTAATATTAAAGTGAAGAACTTCATTTACTTGACAATCTCCATGTGTATGGTTTGAAATGTTTCTTTAAAGACAAAACGTATTGTGTGTTAAGAAAAGTTTATTTCAGTAGGGAACAAACTCGTATTCCTTCCGTATTGGGAAACTGTATTCATCAAAGTTTATCATGTCAGCAGAGGTGCTGACTGTTAGTTTTACCGCTCAAAAAAAAATAATTCACACTACAACTGACAATGGCCCATTATTTATCAATATAAATTTAGATATTGAGTTATGTATGCATTTTCTTGAAGTGTTCTCATAATTTTTAAAATAATTGTTAAAGAACTAATCAGGTTTATGTAACTGTTGCTTAGGTTTGGCTGTAGATTTTAGTCAAATGAAAAAAAGATGAACAATACTTGATTTTAGATTTTGTTCAATATCTGTCTTAAGCATTTTGTTTTGTCAGTTAAATAGTTTATATCACTATTCATTCAAGCTTATATTAGGAAAATTGTTTTTATTATTCAACATTGTTTGGGGTCAATAGTTTATTTTATAATGCAATCAAGATCATATAACTTTCTTCTCAGTCTGAGGCCATTATGACTGTTGAAACAGGGTAAGGAGCCCAAAAAGTTTATTTTGAAGTAAAAACAATCTTTATGTTCATTAAAAATTCATATCTGTTGTCCAACTGTAAGCCTCCTAAAATTACACATTTTTCTGTCATTTAATACTGTTTTTTTTTTTAAATACCTTCCTAAACAAACTCTAGATAGAAATCAGTTTGGTCAACACTTAAAAGAAATAGTTAACATTAAATGGTAAATTGCTAATCACTTACATTATTTATGTGAGTGATAGGTTTGTTTTAACTATTTAATTTTTTTTAGAGTTACAAACTGCTAGCATTAGTTATACTTGGCATTCAGAATTTGTGAAATTATTATTTTTCTTTTGTGTTGTCATTCCAAACATTTTTCTGAAACTTCCCAAAAACTTCACAAATGATGGTTGTAAAAGTTTGTTTTTGTTTTTAGAATTTATGTTTTTGATGTCTCACATACAAATGAGGCAGTGAGGCTTCTGAACTAAGGAAATTGAAGCATATGTTGACCTGGGAATTCTAAAAATACAAAATTGTAGAAATAGCTCTACACATAAAAGCTTATCATTTGTTTTGTATTTGTTTTATGCTTTTTTTTAAGCAAACTATGACCTGTACATATACAAAATATATCATGATACTTGTACATTCTATTGCTAAACATATTATCTCTTAAAAACATTTCTATAAAAAGTTTTAAGTTTGTTTTTTATGTGCATAACAAGTATATCTGTGATATTTTATATAAATTTAAGATTAGAAACTTGATAAACCTGTTGTTTCATAATTCCATCACACTATATTATTATGTTGTTTATTCTATTTTGTTTTTAATGATTTATAAACTTTATATAAAAGTTGGTGTGCTATCTTCTATTCAATTTCAAATGAAAAGTTAGTAAAAATGTTTTACATGCTTTTGGATGTTCCTTCAGACTTAAAGATAATTACTTCCTAGTACAAACTTCCCACAGGATTGGGGGATGGGAGTGGGCAGGGTTTGAATCTGGGACCATCGATAAATCTGAATGACAGTCCAACTTGCAAACCGCATGACCAGGCAGCAATGCAGGAAAAACAGTTAAGACATGAAAGCAAGTTTTATATGTTGATTTTAATAGATTACATTGACAATTATCAGTAGCCATGCAATGTTCTATTGACCCATTGTCAGAAGTGTATTTGTACATTTTTGTAAAGTACCAGGAATTAATGTCAAATTAATTTATTCTTGGTTTTATTTCAATATTTTCCCTAAATTAAATACACACATAAATATATATTATTTCCAAATGTCTGTAAATGTTAAGTTATCTTATTCTTCAGTTGTCTATCATTGTTTACAAGAGCAGCAGCAATCTATTTTTTTTTTATTATAGTTTCTATTTTGTAATATTTTTTTTAACAAACATACATAGTTTATTTCACTCCAATACAGTTTGATGTCAATATCATAATTGAATCTGGAAATTAGTTTGAAAATACTTCTTTATAACATCACTTTTATTTTTAAATTTCTATTTTTTTGTAACTATATTCTTTTTTAGAATTAGAAACTTGAGATATACTTGCAGCATTTGACAAAGTTTTTGCTTTCAATTGTAATGTTGCTTCTTGTGTTAGAGCATGTGTGTTCTAACCAGCCCTCAATAATATTAAGGCTTGTCTTCGAGTCCCAAGAATAGGGAGTGCAATATTTCGCATGGCTACTACATAGTCCTAGCTGAGGTCTACATATTTTGACACATCCATAACAATTGTGTTCAGTTTATGTTCTTTTTTCCATCTACGTCTGTCTGGGGCAGATTTCCTTTTGGTCTCAAAATTGTATCCCTCTACCTCTGTACTAAAAGTCTGCTTTTTATGTTTTCAGTGTAACATGTTTACACCATTACAGCCCAGTTTTGGATTGAAGGGTACATTTCTACTTATCCTATTTTAAATAAGAATATAAGATATACTTTATAGCAGATAAGATATACTTAAAATGGAATCATCCCAAGTATTATTTTTGCAATTGTAGCTGGTAACAAACACCAGAGAAAGATATCAATACATCTGTAACATTGCACATGCTAACCTGCATTTTCTTTTTCAAGAGAATATGTTTACTCGTGCTCAGTTAGTTAAAGTGTTACCTACAACTTAACATAGTTCTTTTTATTTTTAAAAATCATCTTTAAAAATATCACAATTAAGAGAATACAACTCAAGTGCCTGAGTTAATGTTTGGCAGCACTCCATGTCATGTATATAGATCAACCAATAAACAATTATTGAAGATTGTAATCTACATATTTTTGTTTTTGTTTACATATGAAAAGATGCATTGAAAATGTTTTAAAGACAGCTTAAACCCCCAAATAGAAATTACATGATTTAATAATAAAAAATGCTTTTTTTATTGAGTGTAGGCAAATAAGAAGAAAATAAACAGTTTTTCTTGATATCTTATCAACTTTTTTAGATAACAAAATTGGGAGGGGGGGGGTATTTTTAGCTAAAATGGTAAAAAAATAGTTAACTTTCATGTCAAGATCTCTTAAAAACTACTGAATCTAGTTTAATAAAACTTCAGCTGTTGATTATTCAATACTAGTGGAAGGTTGTGAAGCAGAATTAACCATATTCATTGAATAGATAAGAAGTTACAGCTCTGAACATCGTTGTGGCCCATTATTTCATGTTTTTATAGGGGGGTAGGCATAGAAAAAAATTAATTACTCTAAAAATTTTAAACGTTTTGTATTTATTCTGCTTCATTTTCATACTTGTATATATAACATTATTTGTACCAATTTTCAAGGTGAAATATTCATATATACATTTTTTATCATGCCATCTCTAAACAAAAAAATATGAAAATGGCTAATAGAAAAAAAAAAAATTTTTGATATATATATATGTATAGTATATATAAAAATACAAAATATAAAAAAATATTTAAAATACTTCCACTTTGAATTTGGACATGTTGTATACACCAAATTGTTCAGAAATGAATGCTGTATAATATTCAGTTATAAAAAAAAATCAATAATTTTGACCCATAGGGGGGGGTTTAAGCTGTCCTTAAATTGAAATGGGGTATTTGGTTCATTACTCAGCACCATTTTACATTTTTTTTCTCTTCTAATTTTCATGAATAATTATTAAATTGAAGACATTGAACATTTTTATACTGGAAAATGTATTTTATTATTAAATTAATTTTTGTGTGGGTTATTAAGTCAGGTGGGCTTTACTCTATTACTGTGAACCCAGTAGAAGCATAAAGCTGTGATAACTCCTTTTTTTCTGGTTGTCTCCCAAATAGCACTTTTCATCCTATAAGCCCCTAGACCTTAATTTGACTTCAATGTTGCAGGATAAGTATTTAGTTGACAATACAGCTAATGTTTTGTTCTTACTTCCCTATTACATCAACTTATCTGATAAATTACAGACGTTTCTTCCAAACAGAAGATCATTACGTCCAACACACCTCCATAGGTTAATTTAGTCATGCAAACTCTGCTAAGAGTTTTCCTGTGAAACATAACTTTTTTACTAGACATAAATACTGTCACGCAAAGATTTTAAAAAAGAAAAAAAAAAGACTGGAACTGTATAATTCAAACATTTATTTGTGTGCATTGGGTACATGTGGTACAGCATTGTACAAAGTTGTACACATATATATATATACACACGCTAAAGTACAGAATCTACACTAATACCAGGTATATAGCATTGTGCATGTTTTACTGTCAACTGTTTTAGGGTTAACATGACCAAAACCAATTGTAGAAAATCTAAATTATTTTAAAAAAAAAGAAATACATGTATAAAATTAGAAGCAAATTAACACTGTGTTTTGTCTGTCAATTTTTAAAACAAAAGGATTCTTTTAAGTAAATTTTATGCATAACCCTAGGTCATGTCATTTTATTTATCAAGTATAAATCAAGTAATCAAGATTGTTATTTTTAATGCACTAATTTTCAAAATTGTCAAAACACAATGTTAGGAATAAATGTGTTTAAAAAACATTTCGATTATGAGACATTTACAAGGGAAAGTACATTGCAACATTTACTATCACTGCTTTAAGAGCTGACAATGTATATATTCATTACGATTTGTAAAGGCTGGAAAAAAAATGCTTCTCTTAAAACTAAATGTAGGAATGTTTTAATTGTGCATCGTCAAATCACATTTTTTTAACTAAGAAAATAATAAAACTATCTTCATAAATGTTTAAATACATTTTGATGACGAGACAAAGTTATTAAAGAAAATTAAGTACAATCTCACACGTATAGTTCTAACCAATTCAACATAATGGATTAAAATAATTTCTCAATAAAAATAATTTCTATGTCTGTTATTAGATAGAATCCCTCCAAACCACATTTTAAAATAATTATTGTAAAACTTTACATATGTGTACTATACAGTAACCAATAATAAATCTTATGTCTGAATTTATGGGCCTCTACCTAGCACATAGATTTCAATTTGGAAATAAAACTTTCACATATTTACCAACATACATCTAATGTTTTTAAACCTGGCAATCAAAAAAAAAAGACCAGCTAAAAGTTTTAACACCCTTGTAAGTGGTTAGAAATCTCTTCCTACCAACTTACGACCAAACAATTTCCTTGTCAAAAAAAAATTTATTTACAAAAAATAATCATCGCATGCATTAGAATGTGTGAACCAGAAAACAATTTCGTGAAATATTTAGATCCACACCTAGCTATCAGTTATCTGTTGAAATATTTATAGTAACATCTTCATTGTTATGAAAATAGTTCTGTTTTCTTGAGTACATAGTTTCATAGTCCATACCATGACCACGGTATGAACGTAAAAAATTATAAAATATTTTCCTGGTCTTTAAATAGATTTTTTTAAACGCTAGAGGTAGGAAAATATGATGTTTGCAGGCCATATTGCACTCACTTCATCTTCTATTGTTTCTCATGAACAATAATGGGCAACATCCCTGAATTGAAGCTCAAAATTGCACATGAAATCATTTTAGCCAATAAATTGTTTCCAGTTGAATATACATTATAAACATTCACACATATATAATACATAATTAAAACATGCACTGTGATCATAAAGAAACTGACTGGTACTGTGTTTATCATGTAATATAAAGAGATCAAGACTGTACAGGTTGCATGTATCTAAAACAAAGCAGTGCTGACAGTAGTCAACAAAGAGAAAAGTGACATGCACAAGAAGTAAACTTACAAAAATCAACTTTCCAAATTTCAGAAAACAATGTAGGAAATAAATGTCATCAATAGAAATCAATGATATGTATAGGTAATAAAGCAACTTAAATATTGGTAGTTAAATCGAGCAATGATAGAAATCCACCCAACCAATAAGAGTATATACATAGATATAACAAAAAGTGATTGTGCAGAAAGTGTTTAAGAGATAGATTCTTTGAAGGCAGCTAACCAGAGCTAATCCTAAGCCTAAAGCCTTATCAGCACACATTCTGATTGTAAACGGATCAATTTCTTTTGCTGTATAAAACTTTTTTTTTAAAGTATGCTCAGAAACAATCTCTTTCAAAAAATTTGCATAAATATTTAGAATTAAATGTAAACTTCTTATTCTTTGATAGTAATAACCAAGCCATAGCTTAGCAAAAAATTTTATCGTATGTATTAATTGAGATTATAGCTTACAAAAAAATACTAAACATATGGAGACATGCAATAATTGAAATCTTTTTAGTGATAACTATTTGACATTTGATAAGGTCATATCGATTATTTCTCTTTAATAGTAACAACTGTTTGACATTTCACAGGTCTAATTGATAGTTTCTCTTTAATAGTAACAACTATTTGACATTTGATAATGTCTAAGTGATAGTTTCTATGAAAAATCGGAATGAAATAAGTATATATGATAACAATACAAATAACAAGTTTAAATTCTAGCAAAGATTGAACTATTCACAACTTGAGAGAAGTGAGCACAAATATTCTACATTTTACTTTTTCAACAGAAACTGATAACATTTTAGCTCAGCCTGAATATTATCTTCAGTGCAACTCATTATACAAGATAGGGTCTATCTGTCAATTTATTCAATTAATATTATTTAGAAACAACCTCAATAGGTAAATAGTGCGACAGAAAATAGTAGCCACTAAATGAAGGGTACAATCTTATGAGGCCAGGCCAATGTACAGCCTGACCTGACAAAGTGTTTTTTAGGATGCATTTTAAAAAAATAGATTACAAAACTTTTTAACAATCAATGACAGAAAGCATTTGACATTGTGTAAAAAAAAAATGATAATCTATTTATTATATGATTTTATCACAGGTAATTGGATAACATTTCAAGAAATCTCAATAAAACAATTTTTTTCATTTCATTAAACCAATAATATTAAGAGCAAATTTACAATGAATATTGATGCAATGAACAATCTTGAACACAATCATTTGTATATAAATAGTTGTCTTTTTTATTAGTCAAAACAAATCTGACTTGGTGTGAAATTAATTTAACCTGATAAGTCTTGTCTGGTGAGAATAGATCCCTATAGAATAAGTTATAATAATTATTGCTCACTATACAGTATACCATGACTATTTACATTTATGCAACAAGGAATGTCACTACACTTATTTCAGCAAATATTCATTACAATGGAAACAAAGTTTACGATTTAGACATGTACATCTAACGCTTACATATTTGGAGAAAAAAAAATGACTATAAAATTTATGTCATGGAAAAAGTTGGAAAGAAAATTTCATGACGTGTGTTAAATTAGAAAGACATCAACTAAACAAGTTGCAATTAATTTTCATGCTATACTACGTTCTAGAAGGTCCCGGGTTTGAATCCCAGTGTAGACTGAGATTTTAATTTTGGGATCTTTGGGTGCATCTTGAGCCCACCCAGCTCTAATGGGTACATTATTTGGGGAAAAGTAAAGGCGGTTGGTAGTTGTTCTGGCCACAGAACACCCTCAATAACCATGGGCTATAGAAATAGATGACCTTTACACCACCTGCCCTATAGATCGCATAGTCTGAAAGGGGTACTTTAATTTTTACTATATTCTAGGATTCACAAAGTGTTAATTATTTCAATGGCATTCTTTACATCATTTCAACATTTTGTGTTGAGTCAATTTGCATACATGTTGTTATAAACAAAAAATAAAGGCTCATCATCTCCAGCTTAAGTAGATTGAAAAAGTATTAAATTGAAATGATTCAAGGAACAAGTTAAACATGACAATATGTTGGATAAAAAGTACACTGGATTGAAATATAATAAACACATCAAATATCACATTCAAATTAACCAAGTAAGCATTTCAAAGTAAGTAGACTAACAACAATGACTAAGTGAACAATATCTTCATCTAACTTAAACTTACATGTACACATGAAGACTTACCAATGGCTGGGATTCCAGAGCATTGGTTACAAGACAAGGGCAATGCATTCAGGAACAAGTCTTTTTCTGCTTTACAATTTTCCTCTTGCTCACTTTCTGATACTTTTCTTGGGACTGCTGTTTTGAGCAACATGTTCCTGGGAAGATAATGCACCCAAGACATGCTGCCTTGTGCAACCCAAGAAAACCCTATGCTTTCGCATGTTTTTATAAATGATGCATCTTTGGTTTTGATAAAGCCGTAGGCAGTCTGATTCTTGGCCAGCAGCTTTCGTGTCAGATCAGTAAGGAGAATCACTCCGAGATTCTGGATATGGTATTCTGGGTCCACAAACAGATTGGACATTGACCCATTGAACTGCATGGATATATAGGCCACAAGGTTGCCTTCCTTCGTGACTATGGCACTACTCTCAAAGTTTTCAATGACCTGTCTGTAATATTCAACCAGGCCCTCGTTCTTTCGATAATGCTTCCAGTGGTCACAAACAGTTTCAGCATGTTCTCGCTTTAAAACTGTTAGCTGAAGATCATTTGGCACCCTAAAAATAAATTTAAAAATAATTAAATTAAAAAAACTTTCAGAAGTGCACTAAAAAAAGGAAAATAATGTACATACACTTAAAATGAGCACATTTTTTCAAATTGAATTGTGCAGAACATTTTAACTTTGATAAAGTAAAAGTGACTTATACTTTATAATTTAAAATACCCAATGAAACATAATTTTATCTTTACAATATTAATTATAAAACAATATTACAATCTTCCAACTAAAAGAGTGTGCACTGACCACTCAAAAAGTTTTAACATTCAGTCTGATATTTGTATCATTTAAATTGTGAAGTTAACCAAATATGCTTAGTGTTAATGTAAGTTTACCACTGATATTACTCTAGATGACTAGTAATATTTAGAATTAATATTTTTCAAAAATTTTATGATTTGAAAAATGATTCTAAATTGCAGATCAAGAAAAACAGCACAAAATGACAGACAAATGACAAAATGTTGACATCATATCACCAGTGATGAGTCAATGTAATTTATAATAATTGGCAATCAAATTATTAGATAAACACTAAATTACTGATTTAAATTACACATGTTAGATTTTAGTGAAACTGGTATAATTGTACATTTCTGCAATACACTATTGTAAGAAAGTTTTCCTCAGGGATAGTTATAGCTATTATTTTAAAGAAATAAGCATACTTTTGGGTTAAGACTAAAAAACATAACATTTCCAAGAGCTGCTGTATCAAAAAAAAGATTTTTAAAAAATGTCTTTATCATCGTTTTTAACATTAAAATGACACTGCCTATGGCTGGACTTAAAAAGATTAATTCAGCCACTTATTAGTATGAGCAGGGTTTAATCCATGTCAGTAAACATGAATTGTTTTTATACTACCAGTGTAGGACGTAATGATTTAAGAATAGCTCGACCCTCTTCTAGTCCTGCAATGACCAGAAGAGATAGAAATAAAATTACAATTAAATGAATGAATTATTTTTTTTTAGAAATTTATTTTTTTAATCCAATAGCACCTGGTAGAATGTGTTGTTTTCTGCAGGATGATAAAAGAAGCACGGTAAATCTTTATTAGTAAAAATCAGACATATCTAGCTTTTTTCCTGAAAATTGTTCAAACAAAAGTACTGATACCACAGTGTATAAGGCCTATGCAAAAATGTATTATAATAATGCGTATGCTTTTTAAACGTAGATATATATATGTCAAAGCTGGTTTTTTTTAAAGGAGTTACCTCTCTTTGTTTAGGATTTAGAGGATAGCTATTCAAACCAGTAATAATAAACAGGCTTACTGTACTGGTTCTGGAGATTCAGGCTTAGTCCAAGCATACATGAATCTATGCTCAACTGATGTGACTTCTCCCAGTTCTTTCCTACTTTTTTCCTGAATAAGTCCCACAACATCATAAGGAACACCTGCAATTATAATGAAACTATTAGGCATTTATCTACCTCGTATGGATGCTATTAACTCCACAGCCAAGTTTTAGTAGCGTCTGGAAATAGAAGTATAAATTAGTAAAGGAGGTTCTCATGTTGCCTCAATAGTAAAAGGCGGGCTAGATGAATTCTTTCTTTCAAAGGAACTGAAAGTTTTCTCTTGATAGAAATAATGATTCTTAAATTCTTTAGAGCTAATAAATATTAGTTATTTTATAAATATTTATTATTAAACACCCCTTTACTAATAAACATTGCTACTAGCTAGACATTTCTATGCCATTACTTGTTTTATATAAATTTTCATTCTGGTTTGCATTTTAAAATAAATTGTTACTAGTTAGTGTTTTGTCACAATGATTTTTTTTTCAGATTCTTCTAGTGAGTTATGCAATCATAGTTCAATCCAACATAGAAGTAAAGTATTCTTTCAGACCTTGTAACTTCTGGGACAAATAATTTAAAGGTAATCTGTTTCATTGGCCCAAAGTTAATGACCAACTGCATTTACTTAACTAATATCAGGTGATTATTAGAGTTGGGTGGAGTTATGGGAACCCTAAAAATCCTGAAATTCAAAATCCAAGTTTTCCCTTGGTTTGGAAGCCGCTGTACTACTCAAGACACCACGCCCTTCTCAATCCTCAATACAGACAGTCAAATACTTTAGACCGTGTCCGAATTCATTGTTCATCCATCTTTCCTTTAACTCTTTAAGTTTAAAAACAAACCAGTAAAAATAGCTGGCATCTTCCAGTCCACCACACATGGTCTTTGTATAAAAAACTTGAAATCTTTGGTGCTTCTCGTGTGACACATGTAGTAATTTCTGAAGTATGATGGTACCTGCAACCATTTTAAAAACAAACACTGCAAATTATATCAAAACTTTTGCTCACTAAATATGTTAAGGACAACTAATTAAGGCCATAACTGATTCTGAACTGACAATGTTATTTATATTACTGGCTTTTACCTGGCACTTTGATATTTTTTAAATTTAACTCTTGCATGAAATTTCAAGATGTCAAAACCCCTCTGAGTATTGAACTTGTACTACTTGTGCTAGCAATAATACCCGATCCTGATATTTCATTATCCCCCCCCCCCCCCCAATAAAGATCAAATGAAAAAAAAAACAATGTGTGGAAATGTTTACAACAAACTATTGAATCATCAGCACTATAAGACAATTATCCTTTTTTTTAAAATACAAGAATGAAACAAGGAAGGCCAAAACTGAAAAAGAACTTGATATAAATATTTAAAGTTACATTACTCATTCATAGTTAAAAAGCTTATTGTTTGAATGTGTACATGGAATTTTTTTTTTTTTTTTTTCATTTTACAAAATGTAACATACTGTATGTAGCAAAGCTTCAGATAATTATGTACTCACCGAGTCAGGTGACTGTGGCCTGAGAATCAAGCAATTCCAGTGGGGCCACTGATCAACTATAACTTCGAATCCAGTTAACAAATTGTCCAGATGATTGCACAATATGTAATAAATCTGACGTGGAAGAAAAGAAAAATAATTAGTAATAGAGTATTAAGCTTTATATACTAAACAAAAAAAAACGTCCATGGATAGTAACTTAATAACACATAATTAAATAAATAGTTATAAAGTACTAAAAATAACTAGATGCACCTAAATTTCTAGGGATCCCTAAAATATTTCCTAAGCAAACCAGTAATAATATCACACCTTTATTTTTATATCCATGAAACTAACAATTGAGCCAATTAGAAGACATTTCTTTCACAAATGTGAATATTAAGTTCATCTTAAAAATAATTCATCTTTTTTTCTAAGAACTACAAATTTGTCAATGATGGAAAGGAGTTTCTAAGTGGAGAGGAGCAAACGGAGACATGAATGCTCATAATTTAAGAGATTAAAAAAAAGTTTGAAAGCAATTCCTTTAAATAAAAAAGTATTTGTGTATTTTTCCCTCATTTCATTTACAGGCTAGGTAAATAGACAGCCCTCAGTTTTATACTGGTACATACGTTGTTCTAAATAGATTGAAAATAAAAAACAAAAAAAACATCTATTTATTTACATTAAATAAAGAAATTTATTATCAAATGATAGAGAAATTGAAGAGTCAGACAATAAAACAATTAGCTAATATTACAGTCTGAAGCTCCATAACTTGTCATTAACAAAGTCACATACTTTAGCAGATCCTGGTAACTGTGAATGAAGTTCCCATCGAAGATCCTCTGTTTCTTCTTGAGTTAAAACTTGGAACATAACTGACATTTTTGTAGAGACTTTAATCTTGTAAAACAGGACCACAAGCAGAGATTAGATCATTAATCTTGTGAATGAATCTGAAATCATTTGAAATTAGTAAATCACGCACTGTCACATAAAAATCATCAGGAAATATATCACTAATCTACATTTAGAATAGCACAGTGTTCTTAAAAAAAAAAAAGCATATATATGACAGACATGGGGAAAATGTATTAAATGGAAACAAATCCACTTTAATAAATAATACTTTAACTACAATGATACAAAATAAATCAGTTTGAATAATAAACCCACAGAGGTAATGTTAAGATTTATCACAATTAATAAAAGACCACGAATTTTCACTTTTGTCCCTTTTTCTACTCTACGATCTAAATACTGGATTCTTGTAACTGGAAAGTTTATTTTTGGCTCATTTGAGCTTTTATGAGCTATTTTTAGCTCTATGCCACAATTTCAATATATTCTGGAAATACCTTCTAACAAAAAAAAAAAAGTTTTCTTGTAATTGATGACCTTGACATGTTTTTAGCATGCAACAAATAGTTATCTGAAATTAACATTATGGTGATAAAATACATCATTTAGGTCAGAATGACAAATGTAATAAGAATTATAATCTTCTAGGGACATTTTTCTAGAAGAGTATTTTATTCCACACTATATAATGTCCCTATAATAGTTTAAAGTTATTATCTTAATTTAGGCATTACTATTTCTAAAAGCATTAAAATGCACACCAAGTCCTTGCCATTTTTTTTAGACCAACATCTTGCTTGTGGTTATTGTACATGAATCCTTTATCAGATAAGTTTCTCCCTTTCAGACCTTGTGGTCTATGGGGGAGGTGATGTAAAAATCATCTGTTTCTGTGGCCAGCACAACGATAAACCGCCTTTACTTTCCCCAAATTAGTCAGGTACCAATTACAATTGGGTGGACTCAGGGGCGTCCAAAATTCAAACCTGGGATCACTCAGTTCAGAAGCCTATCACTTTACCACTCAGCCACCATGCTCCCATTATTGAATAGATTTAGGTAGATTTGCTAGTAAGGTGATTCTTTCTCTCCGTAATTATTTTCCAAGTTCAATTGGAATTACTCATCTTTCTCATTTGTATTTCACTATCCTGTTTTGATTAAACTTCAATAAAAACTGTTTTGCTTGTTTTAAGAAAATGTTATATTTGATATAGAATTAATGAGGATTGCATGCTCTTTTTACACAACGCAAATTAATGTCCATAAAACCAAAAGTTAATTTAATTTAATGGGGTCAAATCAATGTTGGTATTGTCAATTATGTGAGAAAGAGTTAAGGCAGAATTAATGTAATATAAGCTCAAAAACAGTTAAGAATTTTTTTAAAATCACTTTAATACCAGAGAAGTCGCACAGTGACAATGTGATAAATTAAAATAAAATGATTATAGATCTATAAATTATAAAAGCACACCCAAGTGATCCAACCAATATACCAAGAAAAATACTTGACATACAAAATAAACAATCATAATGCTCAATGAAGAAGTGACAAACTGGCTTCTATACTGACTATACTCTATAATATAGATCTAAATACTTAAGATAGATTATCATATACAGTCATAGTAATAAAGTTTACATACATAGTACATAGACTAGAACTAGTCATAGATAGATCTTAGACTTGGACTGTCTGAGCCTGTCTGAGGCGACTTAGGGTAGATTATCTAGTATGTATAATTTGTGTATATAGATAATAGACTAAATTTAATATAATCTAGAATTAGATCTTCAATATGAATAATATTCACTAATTCAGAATATATCTAATTAATCTAAATCTAGAGTTCTAGACAAATCTAGAATCTAGCTGAAAAATAATATAACTATTCAAATTGAAGAATCAATCATAATCAATAATATTCATTACATAGTAATCATACTCATAGTATGATGTGATAGTTACATACAGTTTGATACAGTCATACTCATAAGTCTCATTCAATCATTCACTCATTAGATTAGCGTCATTGCATATTAAGATTAAAGTCGCTTAAAGATACTTAGATATAGCTAGTAGATCTAGTACTAATACTAGATTCTCGAAATCATGATCTAGACCCAATCTAGTAAAAGTTTATATCTTACATCACCAACCTGGTTGATAGAACTAGATTCTACCTCAACTAAGCTCTAGCTCTCTTCTGTCTAGAATCTAGTATTTTGGGTTAAAAAAGAAATGTCATTGAGGAAAATAAAACATACACACACACTCATACACACCTAGAATTAGAAGAATAGACTATCTCCCTTGACAGACCTTGGAAAAACACGTCTGTAAACCGTGTTTTACCAAGCTTATAATCAATGTTGCCAACTAGATAAAACTTTTTTCTAGTTAGAAAATGTCAATTTATTAGCAAGAAATAATATCAAATCGTTGCTTGTGTTTAATATTACTGGATAAATATTTTTTAACAATTTAGAGATTTTGTTCAAATTCTATCTTCTAAAATTAAAAATACTATAAACAAAAACAAAACAAAAAAAACAGAAAAAAATTGATATAAAAGGCACTGATTATATTAAATCTTATAAAATATAAATAAACTTAGCAACTAAAGTTTAAAAAACAAGGTACTTTTAATATCAATTACTTAAAACACTTAACATTTCTAATTAAAAATTGAGCATTGGAATAATATAGTATATCTTTTCCCACCATAATGCTGGATTCAATGAAATTTAAGAATGATAAAACTTTGCTAAATTGAAGATATACAAACAAATTAAGGTAAATATATAAGGTTTTTTTTTTTTACTTTTTTTAACGGCTGAAGAAAATACAATAGTATAGAAATGCTAGACATAAACATGTCCTTAATTCTCCCTAATGAAATAATTATTTAGATGGATTACTTTGGCATCTGAAATTAAGCACTGAAAAATACTGCTTACAATATGTACCTATTATTTCAATGCTACTAGTAGATGCATAGCATAGACCATGATCTAAATTACTTCGTTTGATGCCAATTTAACTAGAAGTGTTGAATAGATTGAGCTATATCTAGCTATAAAATAGATATGGTGGCAACACAGCACACTAGGCTAGCTAACATTTAGGACTTGGTCTACTATTGTGAACTATAACCTTTGACTATGACAGTGAATATCCTGGTAAACATGCAAGTTTCACGTGTAAGAAAAAAAATGTTTCACTTGCGACTGATCCATGCTAGAGCCTAGATTATTAGAGAATATGATTGGGATTTTTTTAGAAACTATTATGTTTTTAATACAAAGATAAAGATAGAGTGTATTATTTTAGTTGCCAGGAATATCTTGAACTAACATTACATAATAAATAAATAAATAAATATATATATATATATATATATATATATATATATATATATATATATGCCTATAGCATACCAATAAAGATAATGAAATGAAGTTGTCGGGCCATGGAACTACTAAAAAAAAGATGATACACAAATGCAACGTAGCGCTATTAGAGCATGGAGTGGGTTGCCTGAGCTAGCCAGGAAAATTAGTGACTTGGCGGAGTTCAGGTCATTGGTTAATATGCATGACTAAATGCATGACGCGAAGGGCGTAATCATCTTCTTTTTTGAAGTAACGTCTGTATCATATCGTTAAGATAAGATAAGATCTAGTTGATCCAGTTGACTTACTAAACTTAATTAAGTCTGGGCTTACCGTATATATTTTTAGTCTTGATTTTAAAAAATAAGAACTTGATATATTCTATTTCTAGGCAGAGACTCGACTAGATGTATGCTAGATCTAAATAAAGATCCGCTTTTAAATTAACTCTACAAATGCTACGTATTTATAGGCCTAGTAGTCGCTCGCATCACCAAAATCTGCACTATATATTTAGTAGTTTTAGTAGACATGCATGTAGACTTAAGGCATATACAGTTTAACGGCCAAAAATAATTAGATGTAGAAATGCTAGTCCTACACTCTACACTGTATGTAGTATTAGGCCTACTAACTACTGCGAATTAAGCTGTTTAAGTCATGTTTAGATCCATACAAAAGTCAATGTGACAGCAATCACTTTCTCTTGATACAGACACTGTTTATATGCTTGAGCCGATTACTTCACATTAGGAAAACCAATAGATTTTTATCCTTTGAGTTTCAACACTACTGAGCATGAGAAGGTAGTGCCTAATCAGGATTCCTCTCCTCTCTTCTTTCTTCCACACACTGCTTTCTTTTGGAGTTTTTTTTTTTTTTTTTTCAAAAAGTGACCCAAATACATAGATCATGCATAGATCTACACAAATATCAATGGGAATCAAGGAATAGGGAAAAGAAAATAATGGCAACTTCACTGCACCTCATAGATGTAGAATGTATAATCTGTTTATAATTAGTTTACATTTGAACTATGTATTGAAGGTATATGTGTGCTCAGTTGTCATTATCTCCTCGGTTGATATAACAATGGGGTATATTGTTATTTCAGATAACTTCCATAAACGTTTAATCTCCAAGCCTCTAGTTTCCCATATTTTATTTCTTTTTCCTTTTAAGTTTTTTCTTAAATTATGAGACATTGGTAGGGCAATGTCAATAATGGTAATGGGACGTATCTTGGAATTTGGGGGAGGGGGCGGCGGGGGGGGGGGGGCTTGACCTCATTGGGGCCCCTGCATTTTTCGTAATATTTATTATTTAATGTAAAAAAAATACTCATTTTGGTGCCCCCTTTAAGTGGGGGCCCGGAGGGATTTTCAAATTCTCTCCCCACCTTAGCTACGTTACTGAATTAATGGTAGCTGTTTTTTTTCTTTTTTATCAATATTATTATTATTATTGTAAAATTAAACTGGCACTGCCACAGTGATGTGGCATGTCTGCAGCAGTGCTGCCATCTGATAGGAAGATAATTTTCTTAAGGATGTTTATGGCCTAGAAAATGTTACCGATGTAAGTTGTCACTATCCCCTCGATTGATATAACAACAGGATATATTGTTATTTTAGATATCTTCCATAGTCGCTTAATCTCTTCTTCTTGTTATTACTTTATCGTCATCAGTCAACGGTTTAGTGCTTCACTGCTGCTATTAGTGGTAAATAAGGTTTTATCACATGCTTGATATGATAACGTCACACTGAACGACTTACTAGTCTAGTACTTTTATTATCTCATATGCACTACAACGCACTGGCCTATACAGGCTATACTATGTGAATACTTTGATCAGAACTATTGAATAAACAACGAAACGAGATAAGCAAACATTGCTTTAAAGAATGCATAGGCCTACTATCAAAACTTTGGCAACTGATGTTTAGCATTCATAGTGTTAATACAATGTGAAGGCCTATGCGATTACATGCGAGCCTCGAGCGGTATTCACGCGTGTGTGGCCAGCATCGTGTGTGTAACTTGGACTTCAGCCTAATAATACTAATTTAAAAAGAAAGAATTTGTTATTTGAAATAGACGAATCCTTTCATAATGATTAATGCTAACATGATTTTTTGCTACAGTCGAAGATAACCCTGGATTAATATAGTAGGCCTAATTTGTCCTCCCCCCACTTACACACACACTTTTGAGTTCTATAGGGCAGAAGATGTAAAGTTCATGTTTCTGTGACCCACGGTTAACGAGGGTGTGATGTGGCCAGCACTACGACCAACCGCCGGCAGGGTTCAAACCCGGAGCCATAGTGACGACAGTCCGGAGCGCATACCACACAACCAAGCAGCTATCTAAAAATCCCATTAAAGCTTGTTTAGATAGCATTTTCATAAAATGGCATAATGCAGATAGACTAGAGAAATCATTTGTTACTAGTTTTCTGTATCAGACAGAAAGCAAAAAGGGGAGCGTGGGTTTCCAGCTTAAACACAGGCCTATATAGGCCTGTTAGGGAGAGAACAAACTGTAATAATACATGGCTCTAAATCAACACCGATAACAGTAAACTCAGGTGTACCTCAAGGAACAGTCTTGGGTCCACTACTATTTTTAATTTACAAAAATGATTTACCAAATTGCATTACTTCAGGAACAAAAGTCAGATTATTTGCAGACGATTGCATTATATAGAACAAAAAAAAAAAACACCACAAGACACAGATATTTAACAAAGAGAATTAGATGAATTACAGAAATGGGAATCAAATTGGAGCACGTCTTTTCACCCAGAAAAATGTCAGTTGTTAAGAGTAACAAAAAAACTAAAACAAATTAATTCCACTTATCTTATTCATGGCAAACCAGTAACACAGACTAAAAAACGCAAAATACCTAGGTGTTATAATAAATGAAAAACTGTCATGGAATCCACATATTGGTGAAACTATAAAAAAATCAAACAAAGCATTAGGATTTATTAAAAGAAATTTCTATAAATCAAATAAGAACATAAAACTAAAATGTTATTTAACCTTGGTTAGGCCAATAATAGAATATGCATCCTTTGTTTGGGACCCCTCAACTCTAGAAAACATTAAGAAACTGGAACAGACACAAAATAGAGCAGTGGGATTCATAACAAATGAATATTCACATTTGACTAGAGTAACACCTCTAGTAAAATCACTAAATTTAGAAAGCCTTCAGGAAAGAAGACTCAAAAGTAAAGTAGCAATTATACATAAAACACTGAACCATATTCTTCAAATACAAAAAACAAAATTTAATAAAATACTCTGAAAGACACAAAGATAAAGGTACATTCCTCGTCCCATATGCTAGGACAAATTTGTACAAATACTCCTTCTTCCCTAGTGATTAGAGCATGGAATGGGTTGCCTGAGCTAGCCAGGAAAACCAGTGATTTGGCAGCATTTAAGTCATTGGTTAATATTCAAGACTAAATGCATGACGCGTAGGACGTAATCATCTTCTTTTTTGAAGTAACGTCTGTATTATATAAGATAAGATAAGAAGAAGATATCGTAGGGGGAAAAACGCGTAGAATCAAGCAGCTAGAACTGAATGGGGGGGGGGACGACAACATTCATTCATAATAAGCTAAGAGAAGACATCGACGGTCTGCCGCTATTCCAAAATACAGAATGAAAAAAAACAACACGTGTATGCTTTTAAAAAAATTATATCCCTTCATGACACAAAAACTAGAACTGGACCATGCAGGATGAGGTTAGCCGTGCTCAGCATGTTCTGGAAGGAAAAAAAATGTTATGTATGGTAGCCTTCATCTCAGATATTCTATGACATTTTAAGTCTCGAGAGACGATCTTTGCCTTTACAACTTCTTGTGTAACTAAAGAGGCCAATCCTTGATACACAGCTGCGTCACAGGTAAGGCATCTGTAATCACCAGGCGCCGTTGCATTTTCACCCTTCTTTCTACTACTATTGTGTATGGCATCTGCATGCGGGACCCTTCTTTTATGCTCGGTTTCCATGTAGATCTATCCAGTGCCACTTTTTCCCAGCTACTAGTGTCGATTTTGAAGAGCTTCATGTCTCGTTTGCATGCATCCGTATACCGTAAAAGTGGACGACCAGCGGCTCTCCTGATCACCATACAGATTGTCTTGCATTCTACGAACGTGGCTAAGCCAGCCATGGCGTCTGCTGCTGATAACACAGCGGATTTCCTGGCACTCTGCTCTTCGTAGCACTTCCTCATTGGTTATCTTATCTTGCCACCTTCTCAGATATAGGTCGAGCTATTTGACATTTCCAATACCAGCGCGTCACTAGGGTGGGTGTCACCCGGTGAGGACCGAACACCCCGCACCCCCTAGCGACGCCACTGTCTAATACAACACATTGTTTGAAAAAGAAAGAAAGATATATATAAGGAGACAAAAAGATGTTATGTATCAGTACATTGAAGTAAAAGTTTGTGTCTGCATGTATGTGAGAAAAAAAAACAACAGAAGAGGCGTGAAAAGAGGATTGAAAAAAAAAATAGCTTTGAAATAGTATTAGTAGGCTAGTATATGCGAAGGTTGATAACACTAAATGTTCAAATCTAAATGTTCAATAGGATAAGTGGAAGTGATAGTTGAGGCTTGTATTTTTTTCATACTTTTTGAAAAATACTCGTCTTAAACTCTAGCCTGTAAAAGCACATAGAGTTAGATCTAATCAACTTTTTATTTTATTTTAAATCTGCTATTAAATTATTAAATAGCATGTAATGTAGAACTATCTAGATATTTTTAAACTAAAAAATTAAACATTTAAAGAGATAATTTAAATTATGACCTTTTCTTGTTCTATTAGCTGGCAACAACCTAATCGTTGTTTATAAACTTTTCTTCTCTACTCTTCTTCCGGTTTAAAGCAACCGTTCTGTAATAGATCTATTATTTTAGAACATTTAATCAAGTATTTTAAAGATTTCTCTACATTTCTAAATGTAAAATATGTCTAAACGACGAATCGACGTTGGGGATAGTATGTCCAGCAGTAAAAAGAACAGGTAAACTAATTGAAATGATATTGAAATCATCGAAGTCTCGGGTATGGTGTACGCACTGACTACACAGTACTGACGTCCAAAACAACGATTTTGAATGAACCTCGCCTCAAGACGGCTCACTTGCTCAAATTTAATCTGAAGCATGGCGATACCCATAAATCTATAGATAAATAGTTTTATTTCATCCATATAGTCTAGATCTAGAATATTGTAATACACATATGTTGACAAAAAACCTAGATTAAGAAAAATCAGAATTTAAAATTTATTAATTATATAAATATTATAAAGAAGCATGAATCATTCAATGATTCATTCATGTCATTGTAGGGAGCCCAAAATACCCGGAAGTGAAAAAGGAAAAAATGACCGATAAATTTGTGATTGCGTTTTTGACTTTTTTTCACATAAGCCACACTTGCAAATTTATTACACTTTTGAATGAAATGTGAGAAGTTTTAAACTTGTGTTATCGGTTACTTTAGACAATGGCCTACATAAAGCTTAATTAAGTTTTTTTTTAAAAGTTATTTGTCATTTTTATATTTATAATAAAAAATACTCATTTTTTGTTTTTAGCAATACAGGGTCCAGGAAAGTCATCAAACATTCATTTTTTTTTTCACGGTAGATATCATGCCTGGCTATAATTCTACCAAGTTTTATCGCGATTTATCCGTCGCATCGCCCAAAAACTTGAAAATACGGTTATCATTGTGGGCTATGGGATTTTTACAGTTTTTGTGAATTTTGTTAAGGAAATTTCGTCATCAATTTTTAACCACTTGAGGTAATGTAAAGCCTAATATTCTGGATATATTCAAATAGTTTTTGTGAATTAATCATCGTCGCATTAATTTGAAAGCGCATTTGAAAAATAATTGTTTCAGACGATTTTGATCCCACTTTTTAAATATTTTGTTATTTTCTGCCATCACAACGCCGCCATTTTGTCCCCGCCTCTCTGACATTTCTTGTAGATCTAGACCCGATAATTTGTTTATTTCATCAATATTTACATTTTAAACAAGTAAAGTTCATAAATACAAATGAAATCAGATTTGTGAGCTAGAAATTCACTATGAATACTAAATCTACTATTAAATTTCTTATTTAATTAGATTTATCCCCTACGAAACTCAATTCCAAATTTTAACTTTTTGAGCGGGGGGTGTGTCTCGCTGGCTAAGCGACCGAGACACTCTCATCACACTTTTTCCATGTCAACCTATGTTAAGCCAAAACGACACAAAAAAAATCATAACTTTCTAACTATTAAACATACAGTCATAATTTTTACATCGATGGACAGTTCAAATCAAGTACTTTAATGATTTACTAAGCAAAATTTTTTTTTTCAAAAAAAAATTTTTTTGTTCACCTCCCTAGTCATTGGAGTGGGCAGTGGAATAGAATAGGAATAGCCGCTGAATAGGTAACACCAGAATCAGCTGTAGAGGAATTGAGATGAGAGTCTAATGAGTGACAGTAGATTTTAATGATTTTATTCTAATTAACATGTATGACAATTTCTGTCTTATGAACTTATGTTCACATGTGGGGTTGTCAAAATGACTCAATTATAGTCAATACATGAGTACTTGTGTCAAAATTGAACATTTAAAATTTAGTACATTTACATGTGTACAACATTTGACAACATAGATCTAGGACTAGATTTCTAGTCATTTTAGTAGATTCTAGATTGATTCTAATCTACACTTTACACTCTAGACTACAGTCTAGTCTAGATTATAGATATGGCGGAAAACAGGTTGAGCTCTCAACATTCTACTTTTAGGACCTTTTTTTTGACCAATTTCAAATTGGCTATTATTGACATATTATATATCAAATTTATTGCCCAAGAATAGAGGAATTAAAAAAATAATAAAATCAGAAGCAACAGACAATTATTTAACTTGAAAAAATGAGGTCAAACACACTTACCCCTAATAATGAAAATCCATCACTCACAGAAGATATGTCCAATAATCCATGAATTTCACAAATTCACAATATTATTAATTGAAAAATGTACCACAAAGTAAAGTATATTTATAAAACATTTGAAAAAAATATATAAACAAGTGTTTTAAGACATTTATGCATATTAATTGAGCCCCCCCCCCCTCCGTAAAAACAAAGTTGCAAATTATACTTTATCATCATCCTGAATAACAAAACCATTATCAGTTTTGACATAATATGTATCTATTTAAATGCAAAAGAACAGAGGAATCCAAAAAAAGTAAATTCATTAACATCAGACAAGTATTTAACATAGAAAAATGAGATCAAACACACTTACCCCTAATAATGAAAAATCCACCGTTCCCAGAAGATATGTCCAATATTCCATGAATTTCACAAATTCACAATATTATTAACATAAAACTGTGTCACAAAGTAAAGTATATTTATAGAACATTTGAAAAAACAAACAAACAACTTTAAAATGTATTTATAACTAATAAATAAGCCCCCTCTTTGGCCCACCCTTTCTTTTCTTCATGTCTTAACATATTATTAACAATTTTAGTTTGATGTACAATTTTAGACTAGAAAAGATCTAATATTAAATGAAAGATAAATAGATCTAGTTCTAGGCCTAATAATAGGCTTAACTTAATTAAGAGTTGCATGGTGCATGATGTTTTTTATGTTTATTTTCTTCAACTAATCTCTATCTTTGTATTTGTTGTAATGGTTGCTGAGAAAAGAAATAAAAACAACATTTAGTTGGTTTATTATATGTTTTGTTTTTGTCCATAGATCATAAGTAGATCTATATTCTATATTTATATTAAGTTCCAATGTCTAGATTCACCAACACCAGAACTAGTCCTTGAGTCTAGAATTGTCTAGATCTATCTAGCCTAATCATCACAAACAAGTCAAATACTACATTAGAATTCATTATATCTAAGGTCTAGATCTAGACTTGGTTGATTAAAAGGTTAACAATGATTTTTACTTTAAATTTAAAAAAAAACTGTCAGTTTCTGGTACATTCCATGATTCTGGTAGTTGTAGACAATAGTTCAATAGAAAATAGTAAGAAAAATGGGATAGATTTAAAATTTTAAATATATAGATCTAGAATCACGATTTTACCGATCTGGTCTATCAGATTATTAGATTTAACTAGATCTAGATCTAAATTAGATCTAATCTTCAGACTACACAAGAATAGCTTTAAAGTATTAAAATATTAAATGATTTCATGCTAAGACGCTCTAACCCTAACTCTAAGAATGGATCTAGAATAATCAAGATTTTTCAAGATCTAGACATCGATCTAAGTCTAAGCATTTCGCTAGATTAATTTAAAAATATGGTTTAGATCTGGTCCTTAATTTACGGATCTAGATTAATTTAAATCTAAATCTAAAAAAATCTAGTCAATACAATAGAAGAAATAACATACAATAGATGTAGACCTAGGTCAAGTTCGCGACTTTATTGATCGACTGGCGAGTAACAATGTCTAAGTCTAGTCTTACTTATAGATCTACTAGATCTAGATAGATTACACAAGTATCGCAATTACTAGATGAGTCTAAATTAAAATAATTTAACTAGATTATGACTTTTTAAACATAAATGTCAATGGTAGACAATTTAATAGAAGAAATACAGTACGGTACGCAATTATGCCTAGGCCATCGTGGAATCGCTAGAATTAGACTCTAGATCTAATCAAATGTAATGTTTAATTTTGATGTTCTATATCTAGAATAGATTTACTATTAGTTATAGAAATGTATATAGTAGATCTAGAGTCTAGAAATAATAATATCATAGTCTCTAGATCTAGATTGATCTAATATCAAAACGCGTGTTTTCCTCACCGGGCGCTCGCTCGCATACGTACGGGTTGTTACAGTCTATGGCGTAAAATAATGATCTTTTAAATGACCAAAGCCGATGTCTGTACTATCTAAACCCAACTATTGCCTTTGCTATATGTTGCCTCTCGGAGTAAATGACTTTTTAAAAACACACGTTGAAAAAATTCGGTTGACCTTCGATTTTGGCATTAGACATTCTGATTGGTTAAAAAAAAAGAGATTTAAACAAAAATATAAATAATAATACCTTATTATTACTGAAATAAAAAAAGGTGTATTTTAAAACTAAAATCGATCATTTTAAAATGTTATTTTAAAAATAATGTACAGGGTATTTGGCGATGGATAAAAATAGGACATGATGTCAGGACTAGTTTTTTCAAAATTTAGGACAAACAAACCATTTCTTTCACTTTTTTTTTCTTTTACGCGTGTAGCAACCATTTTTAAATAGTAAGTGTGTATTTTATACATATAGATAATATAAAAAAAATATGTTTCTTACCTTTTGTAACGGGAGCACATAAATCCAAAAGTAAATCTTGTCCATTGTTTTTTGCATACTTGCCGGTATTCACAAACGCACAAATTCATTATAAAAACGTATTTCAAAAACATTTTGCTATTGAAGCTTCCATAAACATAGATCTATCCACCAGTAAATCAAATTTTACATGGATGGTCTATTTTATGTAGAAAATGAACGTTGAACTACAAAAATGCATTTTCAATAGGAAATCTGTTTTCCGCCATATGACTTTTTTAAAATGGTGTCTGTCATTTATTATTAATAAAATAAAAAAAAAATACAATTCAATAATACCTTTATTCACTTTATATTTTAAAAGTAAAAAAGTCTGTACTGCTAGTAGTAGTAGTGTACACTGAATACAATTTTGAATCTTTTAATTTTTTATTTCCAGGGATGATGAAACCGCAGGAGATAAGAAAGAAGACAAAGGGAAATCTCAATCAATATTTGAACAGTTTAACATACCAAGACCAACATTACAGCTGAACCCGTTTACAGGTGTGCTTACTTGTCTGTTTTTCTCTCTTCAGTAGTGCTGTTATAAGTGTAGTTTTTATAGTATTTAATAGTTTGTAAACATTTATTTAAAATAGTTTTTATTCATGCCGCTAAAAACTTTTAAATTAGATGCTTTTTATTTTGTTTCTTATGAAAGATAAGTTTTCATAAATATGTAAATCTTACAAAAAAAACTTTATTTTGAGACATAATCTATTTTCAGGGCTACCTTTCACACCACGCTATTATGAGTTGCATCGTAAAAGAACCACACTTCCGGTTTGGGAATACAAGGAAAGATTTGTGGAAATGGTTACAAAACATCAAACCATTGTACTAGTGGGTGAAACAGGTTCTGGAAAAACAACGCAGGTATGCTTGAAAATGTGCAAGAATGCATGCTGATAAAAGAATAAAAAACATTTTCTCTCTTAAAACTTTCAATATTTATTATTATTAAACCAAACATTTTAAAATTTATTGTCATTTTTTTGTGCTTAAAAATATTTTAATTTGAATATATAGTATTTTCTAGTAATTTATAAGCATTATTATCACTCAGATTCCGCAGTGGTGTCTAGAATGGGTGCGAGCTAGGAATCCAAAAAAGGGTGTGGCATGTACACAACCTCGTAGGGTAGCAGCTATGTCCGTGGCTCAACGTGTGTCTGAGGAAATGGATGTTTGTCTTGGTCAGGAGGTTGGTTATAGCATCAGGTTTGAAGACTGCACATCCCAAAAGACAGTACTAAAGTAAGTTGTCGATCCATATTATTTGTTCATTACAATTAAAAGCTAATTTAGTTTCCTTTGAGATCTACAAGTATAAAAAAAAAAGTTCACATCCTTCTGAGGCAAAAATATAATAATGGTGTTATGTGTGTATTACAATGATCTTATCATTATTTTCAAATTGGCCTGTTCCTGCAAATCATTTGTAGTTTCTACACTTTTGGGTTCAACAGTATTCTGAATTAGTAATAGACATTGTACCAATATAAACTGTAAATATTTTAAAATAAAAATAAGCTGATCCCTAAAAGATTTTTGTCACATAATTGAAATTTAAAAATTAAACTAAAAAGCATAGATTTTTAAAATAAAAATTAATGAATTAAACAATTTTTTATTTTATTTCTTCTCTGCTTGAAATATTTTGAAAATTAATAAGCTGTGCATATGGTTTAAGGAAAAACATAAAGTATAGTTATATTAATATTTTGTAATTTGACTTGTTAAAATTTAGTCTTACCACTAAAAATAACTTTAACTATAGAGTATTGATGTACAGCCATATGTTCTTATTATTGAAATATTATACATTAGCCATTGGTATATGTTGTAAATATTTCTAATTTACAAATAACAAAAAAAAAATTGGCAACTTTTAAAATGTCGTTTTGTATCATGGTTACTGCTAATTAGGGTTTTGGAAAATTTGGTTCTTACTCATTGTATTCAAGGGTTTTCCGAACTACTTATACATTTCAATATTCAAAACAAATTTCTCAGATTGTTAATCAGCATTTTGCACTTAACCAAAATGTCAAATTATATATGATTGTTTTTATTTGTATATTTTTACATTAATTATTTTGCTGTTGTCCTATTTTCATTCTAGATACATGACTGATGGTATGTTGCTCAGAGAAGCCATGTCAGATCCTTTACTAGAAGCTTATGGTATCATTATGCTAGACGAGGCTCACGAACGTACTCTTGCTACTGACATATTGATGGGTTTACTGAAAGAAGTAGCTAAACAAAGATCTGATCTTAAAATCATTATCATGAGTGCCACTTTGGATGCTGGCAAATTTCAGGTAAATTTTAATGAAAAACTGCTGAAATAAGAATGAAAAAGTAAACAAGTAGATAATAGTGTTGAGTAATATCCATTATACTTTTAACTAAACACTAAGGTAAAAATTTCTAACAAATAGTACAGAAGTTGAAATTATACTGTTTCACTTGTATTAAAACTTGTCTATTTCTTACTAGACCTATTTTGATAATGCTCCATTGATGAGTGTTCCTGGCAGAACACATCCTGTAGAAATATTTTACACACCTGAGCCTGAGAGAGACTATCTAGAGGCAGCTATAAGAACAGTCATTCAAATCCACATGTGTGAGGAGACAGAGGGAGACATGCTTTTATTTTTGACTGGTCAAGAGGTCAGTACTTAACTATCAACATTTATACTTCTTTAAAAATGTTTCCAGTTTGTAGACACATATATATATTTATGAAAATGTTTATTGTTTAAATTTTTCTTTGTTTTAATTCTATGACAAATTGTGTCTTCAGGAGATTGATGAAGCCTGCAAAAGGATTCAAAGAGAGGTGGATAATTTGGGTCAGGATGTGGGTGATCTCAAGTGTATACCTTTGTATTCAACATTGCCACCAAATTTACAACAGAGAATTTTTGAACCACCTCCACCTAAAAAGGCCAACGGTGCAATAGGAAGGAAAGTGGTGGTCTCTACAAACTTAGCCGAGACATCTCTGACTATTGATGGTGTTGTGTTTGTCATTGACCCAGGTTTTGCCAAACAAAAGGTTAGGGTTTCATTCTAGCATTTTCTACTTTTTTTTGTCTATTACAAAGTGAATTGCATACACTGTCTTTTTGTTGATTGTAAATTTGTTTTATAAAATTAAAATTAGTAAAAGCTTTATGTAATATATATGTATGTATGCATATACTGTATAAATAGTAATAGCTGTATATTTGTTAGGATCTTTAAAAATATGTTCTGATAATGAGATATAAATAATACAAAATTTATCCATTTCTAGGTATACAACCCTCGTATTCGTGTGGAGTCACTTTTGGTCACTGCTATTTCCAAAGCTAGTGCACAACAACGAGCAGGTAGAGCCGGTCGAACACGACCTGGCAAATGCTTTCGGTTGTATACAGAAAAGGCTTACAAGCAAGAAATGCAGGAGAACACCTATCCTGAAATTTTGAGGTCTAACTTGGGGACAGTAGTACTACAGCTTAAGAAACTTGGTATTGATGATTTGGTACACTTTGACTTTATGGACCCTCCTGGTAAATAGGTTTTAAAAGTTTGGATAAAGCTCTTTTTTAATAATGAAAAAAATTAAATAAGTGAGACATGAAAGTATCAATTTTATTTCTTGTTTTTATGATTTAGCTTTAATGCTAACTTACAATCTTGTAATAAACAAACAACATATATCCTTTTCCCAAAATGTATATAGTTCTACGAAAAAGTAATTAGTCCTAATGTGATTTTAACTTATGGTAAAATAGGCTTGCAGTTTCACTCCTTCTAAGAGCTTTGTTGCTTTAAAAATGTTAGGACATTGTAGCACATATTATTTGTATACAATGAGCTAATGGCTCCTGTATATTTTTTGTATTAGCTCCAGAAACACTGATGCGAGCTTTGGAGTTGTTGAACTATTTAGCTGCCCTTGACGATGACGGTGAAATAACAGAGCTTGGCTCCATGATGGCAGAATTCCCACTAGATCCTCAGCTGGCTAAGATGGTCATAGCAAGCTGCGACTACAATTGTTCCAATGAAGTACTGTCCATAACAGCCATGTTATCAGGTATAAAAAGAAAACTGTTCACTTGATTTCAATAATTTTTGTGTAAATAACATTTTTGGTTTATTAAATGTTTAGACATTTGCTTAAGTAAAAATGGTTCAGTGTTAGAAGTGCACACACTCAAAGTTTAAAATTATCTGTTTCTTTACACATTGAACTTTCTCTCTCTTATTTTTGTCCATTTCTGTTAACTATTCCTTCTCAATAATTCTATTAAATGTCTGCATAGGGTTTTGAGTTTAAGTAGTGGGTGATGTGCACTTCCTAACATACTGGCTTCCTTTTAGTGAACTTGAACTAATGGCGCTGGGGATGGGCCGTGTGGCCCCACCCGCTTCTCATGTTTAGTCCCACAGTGTTTTGTGAGACCACTGGAGGCCAAGAAAGCAGCTGATGAGTCAAAGATGAGGTTCGCTCACATTGATGGCGATCACCTCACTCTACTCAATGTGTATCATGCTTTCAAACAAAGTAAGTATATTTGCTTCTTTTATCTACGTTATAAATAGATAAACCTTATCCAAACTAAACTTAAAACAAAAGCTGTATCATTATCTATATAGTTATTATTATACTTTTAATATTTTGTAAACATATTCATTCTTTTCTTTTTGGCCTGGAGTTGTAATTATAAATTGATTCCTTTTCTAGATCACGAAGATCCTCAATGGTGCTATGATAACTTTGTCAACTACAGATCTTTGAAGAGTGCAGACAATGTTCGACAACAGCTTGCGAGGATCATGGACCGTTTCAACTTACGCAGATCAAGCACAGAATTCACATCAAGGGATTATTATATTAACATTAGAAAAGCTCTAGTATCTGGATTCTTTATGCAGGTCAGTGCTCGCTTTAAGCTTTGTTTTCAGAATTCGACACATGGAATGTTTATTATTACAATACCTCTATTTAATTAAAACTTCATGGAGGAACCTAGACTCTGATCTCAAAAATGGCTCTGAAGATTTTTCTAGAAATTTAACAGGTGATTGATATTGCTTAAAAAAGAATAACTAGCTCATTTGCCACATGGGGAAAACTATTGCTTAAATCTAATATAGATTACATTTAGAATCTAGATCTAGTCTAGATCTTAAGAATTCTAAATTAGAAGTCTATATGTCAATTGGTACAAGGAGCTAATCACAAGTCTGATATATCGAGTTTGAGCTAAAATAAAATAAAAAAAAAAATTTAAATTTAATATTAGGTTGCATAATTGAGGTATTGTATTTTTAAAAAAATGTATTTTTAAAAAATGTTTTTCTTGTGTTAACATTAAAATGCACTAAATTTTAATAGCCAAAGATTTGACAGGTTGGTAACTTTGTTGCTGTTTTAGTAGCTTCAAGCAGCCAGAGAAACTAAATTGCATTTCAGCTTTCTATTAAGTCGTCTTTCTTGAGTCATATATTAACACCACCCAGTCTTTTAATTTTTCTCCCAATGGCAGGTAGCTCACCTGGAAAGAACTGGTCACTATTTGACTGTGAAAGATAGTCAGGTTGTCCAGCTACATCCATCCACAGTTCTTGACCATAAACCAGACTGGGTACTATATAATGAGTTTGTACTGACTACCAAGAACTACATTCGCACAGTAACTGATGTGAAACCAGAATGGTGAGTTTACTAATCTTAAGTTTAATTCTAAAATGCCACTCACTGACTTATATATTCATTTAAGATCTATCAAGAGTTCTCACTAAGACATGGTTTTGACAGATTTGCAGCCTTGAATGCAGCTATTCATGAAAAACCGCAAGCTTTTTATAAAACCATTGTTTTAATTTTTGGTATTTTTCCAAAGGCTGCATTCTGTATATAAAGCATAAGAAGAAAAAGCATTCAACTTATTTTTAATTTGCCTTATGTCATATTGTATTTTCATTTCTGCTTCCTTTTAGACATGATCTAAATAAAAAACAAAACTTAGCCTAACAGCATCGAAAAGATAAATCTTTTTTTTTTTTCTGAGAGTGGAAGAGTGTGGAATGATATTGATTCAGTTTGTGTCTGTTTTTAGATTCTTTAAGACTAGTATACTCTGCAGCAATTATCATTCAAAAGTGGTGAAATAAAACGATTACAATTAATAAAACTAAATTGATATTTCCTTTTTTTAGTGGATACAATACCAAAATAAATTTAGTGTGTTGAATGGGAACAGAGCATTCAATTGGGGCCTTCAAGAAATGCATTTTTTTTCCTTTTCTCTTTGATCCTGAAAGTGATGAATTAAAGAGATGTTTAAAGTCTCTAAAAGAGATGTTTGCAGTCTCTAATACTGTACATTGCTTGACTTATGATAAAGGCTGCAAAAAAAAAAGGGTCAAGGGTGCTTTATCTAGAATTCAAAAGTTGAAAACTATTAGTGGTTGTCATTGTAATGAATAAAAAAGGTGTCGGGGTGGGTCCAATCGTAAAGCAACATTGAGTTTATTAACCATTTTGATATTGACATAAGCAGCCAAAGAAAAGTCAGAGATTGTATGTGAGTCCATGGGGGTAGAAGTGTAAAAGTGATTCTAGAATTCATGGGCCAAAAGCATGTGTGTGTTGAGAGGGACATTTTAAAGTGGGTCATTCAAATTCAAATCATATGTTAATGTCGGAGAACATTGCAATGCACAGGGTGAGAAAAAAAAGGAGTGTCCTTGTAGAAATAGAGTAGGGTTTTTTATTTCATTGTAACAGATTCATGGGCTATAAAGTATCTTAGGGTCAAATGTGGGTCATTTATTAGAAGTTAAAAAAAAATGAGTGGATGTTCCTGCCATTAAAAAAAAAACAATATATAGCCTGGTAACAAATTAAAGAGCATAGCTGGTATGCTAATTAACTTAAGCTCAAAAATTAATTTTTTTAAATGTAGCTTTGCAATAATATATTAACCATAGCTAAGTATTTTTTGTTTTCATAAAATTTATGTAGAAACAAGTGCCTCCATCTTTGCTGGCAGCCATACTCTTTACAGAGCCTTTATCACAAATCTAAAATGTTTTTCATTTTTAATACTGTTAAATTTTGTGTTTGCTAGGCTTGTGAAAATTGCACCTCAGTACTATGACATGGTCAATTTCCCCATGTGTGAAGCCAAGAGACAACTTGAAAGAATTATTGCCAAGCTACAGACCGGGAAAGGATCCAACAACAGTTATTAACAAAGATTTTTTCAACCAATGGAATCAATCGCCATCTTTCTCTGCCATAGTAAAAAAATTTGTGCATGTCTATGTTTTCATAGTCTAATTTACTTCTAAAAACTAAAAGGACACATTATTAATGAATGGTTCTGAAATTAACAGCTTTGTATAGTTCAACCTCGAGGTACTCAAGTGTCTGTACTTGTTCTTGGACCATAACAACAAAAAGAAAGAGCTCAGTAGGATTTTGAAAATGTTGGTTCATCTGATGTCATTGTCATTCTTGTTTTGTTAGACAAAACATTTTTTTGTTATTGGTTGTTTTTACCTATTTAAAAATTTAATGTGACCTCTTTTTTTTTTTTTAAATCATTAAAATTGTCATACCAAATCACTTACAAGTTCTTTTTTTATTGTTTATTTACATGACAAAATTTGTTTTAAGAAAGTAATTGTTTAGCTAAGCTGAGAATAGTTTGTCTTCTAAGCACTGCAGCAAGCAGCATAAGCTCGAACTCCTTCCTCACGTCCAAATCTTTCATAGCCATTAACAGCCACACAGGTATCCACTCCATGAATAGCTGCAATAGAAACAATTAGCAGCATTGTTATTACTGTACACATTACATACTTATTTGTTTTTATTCATTATTTCTGATTCTTTTATAACTATACAGTCGACCGGCGGCGTAACAAACACTGCTATCTTGCAGGGTCGGCCTTAGGTGACCGCAGTGAGCCCCGCACTTTCATAGGACCCGCGCTAATTCTAGGTGTATAAATTATTAAATGAAACCATTATCCCGTAATTGTGTAATCTGATGAGAGAAGCTTCTTGCGCCTCAAACTAATGAAGAATTACTTTCGTTCAACAATTCTCGTAGATAGATTGAAACATTTGTTAATTGTTGCTATTGAGCGTGGTATCTCTATTTATAGGAAATAAAATGTTCATGATACGCTGTATGACTTTGCTACACTTAAGGCTCGTAAAGTTCGTGGGATAACTATCCACAGAGATAAGAGAATGATCTTGTGATATTTCCTTTATTTCTTCTCGTCCAAACTCTTGAGGGAAGAAGAGAATTATATATATAGATGTCAAAGTTTTCACTTATATTTTTGATATAAGGATTTACTCGTGAGGACATTTTTCTGATCATTCTAACAATCTATTGCTGGGTTTAAGTGTGCATAGTAAATGGAGCAGTCACCTTCTATGAATGAACCTGCTGCTTTAGCATTGGGTGAGTAGACATTACACCCTGTCATGACTTGACCAGCTGGACATGTAACTGTTGCCCTTGCACCAACTGGGTGACCACTTGTGTCTGAGTGGACTGTGGTACACTTGATGTTTCCACCTTTACAGCATGCAGCATAAGCATATACACCTGAGTAGAGAGAGGGTATAGTTTAAAGTTTACGTTTGGGGACTACCGGTACTTGGTAACAATGTCTATTATTAGCAGCAACAATTTATTGAGCAATAAAAAGTGTCCTTGACCTTGTTCAAACCCATCATTTTGTGCTACGCATGAAGTATTGGTAATGAAGGAGCCATCAGAGTCAGACACATAAGTGTGTGCTGTACAACCTGGAGAGTATTCATACAATAGAGCATCAAGTCTACTCAAAGTGCTTCATTGAATTATAAAATATGTAAACATCATGTTGGTACTTGCCTAGTGGAAAACCATCCGAATCACAGGGAGTAACAACTTGGTCATCAGCTCCAGTTCCTGAAGGTCCAGCCACTTTATAAGTACAGGTCAATCCACTCAGTTTACAGCACCTTGCATAAGCTTTTGTACCTGCACAGCAGAATGTTGAATCCATCTTTAAAATAATAATATAAAAGCTTTTGTTTCACTGGAGATGTATTGCAGCATATACCCAGTGAGCTTAAAAATTAAAGCAATCGGTTTCTCTCTTCAGATATCCTGATGACCGAGAAAAGTGGCAGGATTTGGTTACGCTGTCACAGTACAGGATACATGATGATTAACCTAATGTTTAAAATCTACATCATTTAATAACTTGTAATTTGATGGTAGCAAGCCTAACTTACTTGCTGTAGTTCTAAACCCATTCACAGATTGACATGTTGGCTTATTGTTTGACATGACAATTCTTTCGCCGTCTCTATGCCAATCATTGTTCTGTAAAGAAAAGAGAAACATCTGCTAAGATCTAGCCAAATAATTACACTACTCATAGATATATGATATATGTACCGGTATTCGTACAGTGTATGAGCGTTGATTGCACTGACCTACGCACAACCAAACAACTAGATATAGTCTCTTACGTACATTAGAGTGTAGCCCAAACCACCAAATACAAGATTTAGTAGCCTACGTACTTTGCGGTAGCCCTGAACAACCAAACAACTAGATTTAGTAGCTTACGTACTTTGAGGTAGCCCTGAACAACCAAACAACTAGATTTAGTAGCTTACGTACTTTGAGGTAGCCCGAACATCCAAACAACTAGATTTAGTAGCCTACGTACTTTGAGGTAGCCAGAACATCCAGTTAAAACTTCATCGGTACCGCAGCCCACTTCCACTTCCTTGTCATCCCCAACTTCAGACTCTCCTGATGCATGAGTGGTACAGGTCAGTTGATGGGAGGTAGAGGTGGATGTTGCATGACCCTCAGTTCTCAGACCATCGCTAGTTGTTGCGTGTTGGACAGGCACAAAGGCAAACGGGTCAGTGAGAGTGGGTAGTTCGATAACTTCTAAACAGAAAGAAAAGAGGTTATTTAGTTTAAAAGATCTCATTAATGACGTTTTTTTCCAACATGGAAGCATGCATAGAATTTGAAAACAAAACAGATCAGCATAGGAAATAGTTTTTAAATGTGAAGAGATTTAAATGTTTTGTTTGTTTTTCTTCCGTATGCTATTATATATTGCTGCAGCAAATTCAGAACAGTGCTGCCAAGATAGTTCTTTTGTGAGACATGACACGATTTTACTACTGCTCCCCTGCATACCCTCCCCTGGCTGGCTTTGAGTAGTGCAGAAATCCATAGAGCTGTCTCTCTCTATGTCCCTCAGTTACTCCTGCTTTTCGCGATCTCCTCATTTCTAGTTCTCTTAACTAACGCCCTGACTACCTTTCAATACATTGGCCAAATGAACGGAACTAGCTCCCCATTGAGGTCAGACAGACCGGATGCACAACTACGATCAAGAAAAATACTTTTTTTTTTAAAGAGTAGTTTGTATTTTTAGCCTATTTGTTTTTAATGATGAGCCTCTATTGTGTGTGTGTGTGTGTTGTTGTTTTTTTAAGCGCTCTAGAAACCAAGTTACTTGTAGGCATATTATGAATTTATTACTAGGATGTTCATTTTCAACTATATATAAACATTCTTACGTTCGTTTCCGGAAATGTCCACGTCAACGGTCACATCCGACTTGCCGACTGAAAAGGATTGTATTTTGATTGGTTTGTTCTGGTACCAGACGATCACATCGTAGTCTCCCTGGAAACCTCGGACGTCGAATGAAGTACCAGCAGACAAAGACCTGTTGACATGGGTGCTCCATTCTTGCTTGGTCAGCTGAAGGTAGCGCTCTCCAGCCTTGTCCAGCTGTTGGTGGATAGTAGGATACACTTTAGCGTTAGGTACAATTTGTTCCATTGCAGGGCCAGGTTGGCCTTAGTGCAGACTGTGCAGCCACTCCATAGCCTTACCCTCACGGGGGAGGGGGAATCCATATATTAAAATATTTATAACTCTAGAAAAAAATGAGAACGAGGAGTTCATGTAGACCTACTTGAATTAGCATTACCAAAACATTAAATATAAACGCATTGTTAAAATTGTCATAAAACAAAGAAAAGAGCTTCAACAAAACTGCTCTAGGTCTCAACCTTCTTAGATCCGGCCCTGTCATGTTTCTTTAAAAAAAAAACCTGTCCAAAGCTATATAGAATAATAATAGTAAATTGAACAAATACATATCTTAAACATGTAGTCTATAATGAGGTCTGACTTACAAGATTACAACACGAGTTTGTGTTTTCACACAAACTTAGAGGAAGCGCCCTATGGGTCCACCAAAGGCTTCACTTTTTGTTAAGCAATGCAGGTAAAAAGGCAGGTTTCGATATTTTCAGTATGAATTTAAAAAGTTAAAATATTACTCCACCCATAGGGCAAGAGAATATTTCTTTAAAAATAATTGCCTGCGATCTTGCCTGCATACTTATCTAACATAATCCATCTGTCTCTCAGTGGAGCATGAGGCAGTAATAGAACTTCGCCAACAGACTCTGTTAGGGGCAATTCCCCTCAGTTGATCCATGCACATCTTGTCATCTTTGCTACTTTGTCTACCGATCTCCACCATTTTTGCTTTGTTCTCCCAGCCTTTCTCTCTCCTGTGGGTACCAGTCTTGAGCCTGTTGACGTCTTTTCTTCGCATTGTTATACCAATCCAGCCCCAGCGTCGATTGATTTCTTGCTCTATTGGTGTTCAATGAGCTGTTTCCCAAAGGCTGTAGTCTGAGATTTAGTTAGACTATCTGATACCAATTATATGACGCAATCATTTGTTGGTGAATGCTTGGAGCTTGTCTGTATTTTAAGTCGATACCTTCCAAGTCTTTTTGCCGCATTAAAGGACTGCTTTCACATTTGTGTTGAAGATGCGGATTTTATTGTGTAGGCACAGTGCATTTGACCGCCAGATCGGCCGTAGGGTGTTATAAGCATGCTTAGCCTTTATGACAAATTTGTACAAACGCTTCTTCTTCCCTAGTGCTATTAGAGCATGGAATGGACTGCCCGAGTCAGCTAGGAAAACCAATGCCTTGGCAGAATTTAAAGCATTGATTAACATGCATGACTAGATTGACCTAGGGACACGGGTAGGACGTAATCATCTTCTTGTTTGAAGTAACGTCTGTATTTTATAAGCTGTTGATTCCATTTTTGACCTCTTCCCTTTTTGTTTATGATGCTTCCAAGGTAAAAGTTGTCGTTTCTCCTTGGTTTTCTCTTAGGAGCTGTAGTGGGGTTTCCTGGGTAGTACTTTCATTACCTCAGTTTTCTTTTTATAGTTTTTAAAGCCAGTCTTCTTTGCTTCTACTGCGAGATTGTTTAATTTTCGTTTCTAAAGTACCGGTACAAAGGGCTAGAAAACTGTGTCGTTATGGAAAGGGGAGTAGGAATGTAGTTCCCCTTTTCAGACCTAGCGATCTAAAGGGCAAAGGCTGTAAAGGTCATGTGTTTCTGTGACCCACGGTTAACGATGGTGTCATGTGGTCAGCACAACGACCAACCTCTTTTACTTTTCTTAACTAATGTCAGGCACCCATTAGAGTTGTGTGGACTCAGAGGCGCACAAAGAGTCCGAAATTACACATACCAGTCTTCACCAGGATTCGAAACCGGGAACGCCGATTCGAAAGCCAAGCGCTTTACCACTCAGCAACCGCTCCTGAAAAGAGAGTGTCCGGGTTGTTTTTGGTCGGTGGTTAGAAAGTAATACCAGATAGCTAGTACAACTAATCCGATGTAAGGGTGTTTTATTTAAAATTGTAAAACTTACATAGCTTGAACAAACTTTATTTTAATATCACTTTTTTAACAATAGAGACAAAGTCATCTTGAGATGAGATATAAATCTAGTAAAAATAATATAAATGACATTTAAACAAACTCATTACAAAAACAAGTATTTACTCTATGAAATCACTGGGTCGTCTCCCGTTCTTAACATAAATTATGATAGACCCTGTCGTGATTTCATCTGTTTCCAAGACCAAAAAACAAGTTCTCCATTTCTTCATAGTCACATTGAAAACACGCACACTCCTTAATACCAGACTATACCAAATGTTTCAACAGGTATCAGCAAGTATTACATAGCTATCATAACTTCATTTTAGAACATTCGGGTGATAATGTGACTGACACAAATAATTTTTACTTGCAGTAACAGCCCATTAATTTAAATCACCTCAAAAGTGCTTCCGTGCACCAAAGCCATGTTAGCATCCATGTGATGATCCCAGAAGCCCCAGAAAATAATTCCTTCAATAGACGGATGACTAAAGTAGAGTCTGAGTGCCGTCTCATACCTGGTATGAAACATAGAAATCATAAACTACACATCCCTAGAAACCCAAACAAGTTTTAAACTAAAGATAAAACAACAACCACATAAACTCACCAGTCGGCTCTTGTGTTCTCGTCTTGAGCGGATAAGTCCAATTCAGTTACCCACATTGGTAATCCAGCCGTGGCTAATAGGTCCAGACGATACTAAGAGAAAAAAAACAGAGTACATTTAGCAACTAAGCTACGCTGATATAAAATTTTAAAAGTTAACAGAATTGCAACTTTCTTTCTCTATAAAGGATAGGCCCTATCGACAGGCATCATCTAAGGCTTATATCTACGGAAGTCGTATTTCCTGGATGGTCTGTGCCTGTCTTTAATGGTAGTTTTAAGTGTTTTTATACGAGTCAAGGCCTGTAAGATTGTTTTCTTAGCGCTATATCAACGTTGTTGTTTGTTTTCAGTAAATATAAACAATTTAAAGATGCCCATGTAGATCTAGAACTTTCTTTCTAATGAAAAGTGGTTTAAACTCTGGCAATCGGTAGCAGCATGCCTGGACCGAGTCTAATCGCCAAGATGCCTCTCGGCTTTCCACGCTGGAGATGCAGCCAGAACAATAAAAGGTGTGATACAATTGAATAATTATTTTAAATTCGATTAGGGTCACAGATATTAAATATGAAGTGAATCGGCTTCAAATTTTTTCTCCCAACACTTTGTCCTCTGTAATAGGTAATATTGGTGATATTAAACTAAACAAAAAACAAAAATGTTGCTGTTTGCAATGTACCTTCATCAGCGTTGGATCTGGGGCTGTAAAAGCAGGGAAATGACTCTGAATTCCAACGGCACCCAACCCAACATTAGCAGCCTTGAATTGCTGGATCTGGTCCAAGTAAGCCTGACAAAGGGAAATAATAGGCCTATTTAGATTTATTTGAACACTCTCTATATAAATTCTAAATGTATTTTTATCTTTTCGATATGAAAATGCAGCGTCGTACCAAACACTCGTTAGCTCCTCTTACTTAAGATTGTTATAAAGCAGTGTTTCTCATACTTTTTTGTCTGGCGGCACAGTAAAAAAAACTACAAAAATTTCGCGGCACACCACGAAGAGCAACAGTAGTTTTATAATAAAAAGAAGAAAAAAAATAGCCTGTATATAAGTATTACATACTATGTGAAGGGTGTGCCTGTTTTTGAGAGCCAATGCGATCTAATCAAGTCTCCAGAGTCGACAAACAAACTCGCATTTCATCATCTATTGTAAGAAGTCTCTCTCTTTTCTTAGACTTGATTTCAGTCAATGCAGAAAATTCAAACTCACAAAACATGAAGATGCAAATGGAAGAATGCTCTTAAACTGATTGCAGGATATAACTTGTTGATTGAAATCCAAAACACATCCAGGCTTTTCTCGGCAAAACTTGACTTAAGAACTGCATCGTTTTTTAAATCAATGAGGTGCTCTGCTTCTTCAGCTGTCAGATTTGTAGCTTCATTGTTTCCAAATGGATAGCTGACCCATCCATACCCTTTACTGTTGGAAAGTAATGCTGCAATGCTGACTGCAAGTGTGTCAAAGTGTCAAGAATTTCGGAGGTGATTTCTTTATTTGAAGCAAATTCATTGTAAGTAGGAAAGCAGTCGAAGACTCCTTTCGAGATCTTACTCTGCCACACAGGCAATTTTCACCAAATGACTTCAGTTTTTACGATACAGTGATGATGGTTTCCGATGGTCCTTGAAGACTTAAATTCAATTTGTCAAATAAATCAGAGAGAAATGTCACCTTAACCCACCAGATCTCGTCAGGAATTGAAAATCCAAAGCCTTTTTTTTTTGTCAGTCTCTAAGAATGAAATCAGCTCAGCCTTGAGTTGGACGACACGCTTTAACACTTTTCCCCTGGAGAGCCAACGAACGTTGGTGTGTTACAGGAGACATTTGTTGTCTGAATCCATTGATTCTCAAAGCTCTGAGAAAAGTCGGGATGCAAGCGATCGAGATTTGAAGTTTAAAACTTCAATCACTTGATCCAGAGCAGACATCAAATATTTCGGTAAAAACTTGAAGGCAAGAGCTTCTCTGTTGATCATGCAGGAACAACTAATACATTTGGATTTTCTTGAAGCACTAGAGTGACGAATCCCTTTCTATTTCCCTGCATGGAAGGACAGCCATCGTTGCAAATGCTGACACAGTTTTTCCACTGTTGAATAGCAAAATGTTTTCGTTCACCACTTTTAAAATATCTTCGCCTTTGGTCGTAGTTGCAAAATAAGAATTCGTTGACATATTTTTCATCCTTTATGAACCGAATAAAAGCTAGCAGCTGGGCTTTGCCGCTAACGTCAGTGGATTCATCAACTTGAAGAGACCACAGTAGAGACACTTCATCGTCAGTCACGTCGAAGTGTTCGCAGACTTGATCATGTAAATCTGACGAGACAGTTTCTTTTGACAAAGGAACTTTTTATACTTTTTCGGCGGCATCGGGTCCAAGGATAGTTTCAACAACTATTGCTAATGGTGGTGCAATGACTGATTGTGTGTGTGTGTGCTTTCTTGCGTTTTGCTAATAACTGAGCAACCTTATAACTTGCAATCAATCCTTTTTCTGGCAGCTTTAGGTAGTTCGTAAGTTTCTTAGCTTGTTTATTTTGTTGAGCCCTTCGGTTGCGCTTTTACAGCTGGATGTTTTGTTTCCAAATTTGGTTGGAGCAAGCGCCTCAGAGTTGCATTGCAGATCAAACAGAAAGGCAATGGAACATCTTCAGGTCCAGAAGATATGAAACCATACCCGATGTAATCTTCATTGTACCTTCGTTTAGTTCCTTGCTTTTCATTGAACGCTTTCGCAGTTTCATTCTTGCTAGCGTAGTTCTCCGTGGATAATAAATAACGCTCATTGATAATTTGTTACCATTAGCATACACCTAAAAACTTTACATGAAACTAATCGCTTATTATTATCGTTACCAATTCAAGAAATGCTGTGCGTCAGCTAAGGCGGCCTACATTTGAGTCATTATAATAATATATGTATAGTGGACAATTCCATAACTTGAAGAGCTAGCAACCCTTTCCGTTACTATGGAGCGATCCACTACTATTTCTGGTCGTTGTAAGTGGGGATGTCATCGCAAAGTAAAATACAAATTTTATAGTAGACAAACCTGTGTAACGCTGCAAGTGTGGCGTTCTGAAAACTCCCGCGGCACACCTGCAAATCTTCGGCGGCACACAGATTGAGAAACACTGTTATAAAGCTTATTGAAGAAGGTGAACCAGATAATAGATTAATTTAACCGGGTAGTTGGTCTAAATGCTTCGCCTATACTTTAGGCGGACACATTTTTTACAAAGCATATATCAACTCACTCTGTCTGTCTGTCTGTCTGGTAAAATGTTTGTGCACATTATTTCTCCTACACCCATTCTCGGATCAAGTTGAAACATGGCAAAATTATTCATTAGCATAAACAAGACACGAATCAATTAAAAAAAAATTAAGAAAATCAATTGGTTACTGGTAATTAATTATTTTGTTTGAAACGAACAAGGGAAACTAATTCTTCAGTATTAAAGATATGGCTAAATACGTAATCATTTCTCTTACATCCATTATTAGATGAAGTTGAAACATTAAACAGTTATTTAATATACCTAAGAAAACAATGACCTATTAGCCAATTGATTATTCTCAACTAATTATTTTTTTTGCGCAGTGGCTGAGCGGTCAAGTGCTTAGATTCCTTACCGAGGTCCTGGGTTTGAATACTGATGAAGACTGCTATTTTTAATTTTGGTATCTTAGGGCCCCTATGAGTCCACCCAGCTCTAATAAGTACCTGACATAAGTTGGAAAAAGTAAAGGCGGTTGGTCGGTGTGCTGGCCACATTACACACTCGTTAACCATGGGCCACAGAAGCAGATGACCTTAACATTATCTGCCTCATAGATCGCAAAGTCTGAAGGGGAAACTTGACTTGACATTAATTAATTATTTTGTTTGATATTGAATAAGGAAAATAACTTCTTTATTATTGAGATATATAGTTGTAAGTGCGGAGTTGAAGTAAAGTCTGTATTATATAAGATAAGAAGATAAGCTTTGTTTTTTTTTTAAAAAGATTTTAAAATATTTTGCTAGCAATAACTTGAAGTGAAGTTCTTTCGGGATGTGTAAGTGTTAAAATAGAAACATTTCTTTTGGGCTACATCAGGGGTGGGCAAATTACGGACCGCGAGCCACATGCGGCCCGCCGAAGTGTTTTATGCGGCCCGCGGACACCTAAAGAAATCAAGTGTGCCCACACATTACACATATAAAATTGAAAATATATCAAAAATAAATAATTGTAAATATCTATAGACATTATCGAAACTTTTTATTCTTATCACTTATAATGAAAGGACTAAAGAAACATTGTCTCTTAACGTCATTCTAAAAAGTTCAACGTAAACCAAGATTATTTTAAATGGCAATATTTTGAAACATTCAGTTAAAGACACAAGCCCAGGCCAGTATCTATGAAGAACTGTGTGGCAAGTGTTGGGTTTGCTTGTACAAGATGGCAAGGGTAACAACTGATGTAGACCGTGCTTTGGCTGAGAAAAACAGGATTTCTAATAAAATAAAGAACAATAACTCAATCATAAATTCATTACGTGAAAGTTTACACAAATGTGCATTGACTATCAAACGTTTGATGTTCCACATATATTTTCATTATAAAGGCAGAGGGCAGTCCTAAAGTATAGGTGAACTATGCAGTTGTTTAGGGCCTGCGATTGTTGTGAGCCCGTACATGGTACAAATGTTCTTAATTTAGAGAAGAAATAGCGACACTTGTCCTCACTGTAATTGTTGAAGAACATAAGATGTTTTATAAGCTGCATAATTAAAGTTTTTACACTGTTAATTTATAGTTTTCTATTTTACTTGGAGCCACCAAATTCACTTCGCTTAGTGCCTACAATTATCTAAGGCCGACCCTGACTGGCAGTTCCGAAAAGTACTTGTAGATTTGGAAACAAAACATTGCAATGTTCGGTAACACAGTGGTATCCGCTGGCCTAGCATTAGAAGAATATGGAATCTCATGGAATAAATTGTTAGGTTCCTTGAAGGACATTGACTATGACTTTGTTACTAATATTTGTAATGAAGAGTGGAAGACAGCCTTCATGTTTATCATCGGAGGCATTATCTTTTGTTGTTTATACATGAAATGTAAGTGCATCTTAGATCTATTAATTCTTGAGGCCAGCAAGTAAAATTAGGCTTTATCACTTTCCTTAGCTAAAAGGTGAAACTATTTCTAGTGAAATGGTTGAAAAGTACAAGACTTATATGGATTCATGACATGAAAGATAAGTTCCAGTCAGTTCTTTCTCGGGAGTTCATGGGTGCCAGAGCCTGTATATCGGCACTTAAAAAAAAACTTTGATGCTAAACTTTCACATTATTTGGACCCGCATTCATCTGTGAACGTGCTTTTTTTGTGTGTGTTTGAAAATGATCGAGGGAACAGGTCGATGCTTATTGATGTGCCAAAAATCCAAAATATCAAATATCACTTATTGACTGTAATTTGACAGCAGTCAAAAGGATAACAATTAGTAAGCTAGTTTCACGGTTCCGAAACAACATTATGCACGGGAGTAAACAGTTATTTACTTCACATTAAGTACAACTATTTATTGGTGGTGAAATGTGATGTAAACAGCCAGTTACAAACGTTAGAAAAACCATTCGTAAAATTAGTTCAAGAAATTGCTAAATCTTGTTTAAATCTAAATTACTCAATTGCGGCCCCCCAGTCCGCAAATTTTTTTAATGCGGCCCTCGGCAGAAAAAGGTTGCCCACTCCTGGGCTACATAATGTAATAGAAGCAGAAACATTAGTCACTAATGCTCCATAGAGCCAAAACTTCACACGACTGATGACGCAAGTAAAAGATACAATTGAGTTCCTCCTAACACAGCACAACATTCTCGATAAGGCCATGTTCTGGTTCAGTTATTTTAATTCGCACTTTAGCCTGGCACCTCTCCAGATATTATGGCGCTCCATTTATTCGGTAAGCTATTTGGGCTCTTTTTAATTCTTGCTTGATGTTGTTTTCTGGCGTAAGTTCAAAGCCCCAATCATGGTCATGGTCTAATAAAAATAATGTTAGCTCATGGCAAGCTTTACAGAACTTGTTAGCAACTTAGCCATTTTAGAGCCAAACGGACTAATTGTTAAATTTGTATATTGTATCGTACTGAATGTGAGATTATTTTCATTGCTTTCTTTTGAGTTATTCTCAGTTCTAAAATACGTATAAGCAACTAGGCGGTTAAGTGCTAGAATTTCATTATCACATGGCCCATCTGATAGCCTATAAAAGAGCTAATATTGATTCAATTTACTTTTAGTAATAATAAAATATTCTTTTGGTCTTTAAAAAAAAAAAAAAAAAAAAACCAATAAATCTTTAGAAATCTGGCATGAAAATTACAAAAGAGAATAAGAGTAAAAACGTTGTATACATTCTTTCTAATATCTGACCTCGCAGGCGTGGCAGCCTACTTAAAAGTTACAGATTGGACTTAGTCACAAAGCTTGCAATCCTGTATTCAACATAACAAAGTAGCCTGAAACTTCAAGGAAAGAGGAAGAGGGGACGGCCCAGGAATACATGGCGCCACGATTTGGAAGCAGATGCCAAGCAGATGGGCAAGACATGGTTGGAGAGCCTCGATCAGAACCGAGGCGCCTGGAGAAAGCTGGTTGGTGGCCGATGCCCCAGAAGGGACCACAAGCAGAGATGAGACATCTGGAGGAAGCTGGTTGGTGGCCGATGCCCCAGAATGGACCACAGGCAGAGATGAGACGCCTTGAGGAAGCTGGTTGGTGGCCGATGCCCCAGAAGGGACCACAAGCAGAGATGAGACGCCTGGAGGAAGCTGGTTGGTGGTCGATGCCCCAGAAAGGACCACAAGCAGAGATGAGATGACTACAGACACAAGCGAATAGTGACGGAACGTCCGAGAGAAGGCTTGGGGGCGGAACAACTCATTCATGCACATGTGTTAATTTTGTTTCGCTTTAAAATTATTTTAACTAAGTACAATTATTTTTCTAAAGGTAGGCCCTATTCTGACTTATTTACTTTTGGACCTTTTTGTAAACACTATTATTCCATTCTGCACAAAAATACTTCAGCTCCGATAACATTAACCTTATTATTTGTACACCTGTTAGTATTGAAGAGTCTACTGACCAGGGTGTACTCGCCATTAGCGACTACGTTGTAGTCGTTCAGAAACAGTGTCGGCTTAGGATCAGCGGCGTGGACCGCCTGGAACATGTGGTAGCTGTACTGTTCATCCCCAGTGTGGGTCTCGAAGAAGCGCCCATGGAGAAGCTCATTGTTGACATCCCAGTGCGATAACCTGTATCAAAGTAAATGTCAACATTGTTGTGTTTATATTCGTGACATTTGACATAGACCTGCCCTTGAGAGATTGCCTACCTAGCTATTAGGGAGTGTCATGGTATAACGCTGGTAGTTCACTCTGCAAACTATGGTCTGGTTTACAGTCTAGATCAGGGATTCTCAACGTCCACTAAGCAGATGGGCAGTGCCAGATTTAAATAATTTGAGGCTTTTCCCTCTCAATGATTCATTAATAAATCTTTTGCCATATTTATGAAGAAAGAAATACAGGTATTAGTACATTTAATGACATCTCCCTTATTTTGTTTACTATTTTTTTTTATTTTTGAAAGGTATAATCTCCCTTTAAGGGTGAGGCCCTGTGTTGTATTGTCGTCAATCCGGCTTTTCAGTGGGTAGTGGGTGTTATAGTCGTTATAAACGTTTCCTTATAAGAGAAATAGTTTGTTTGAGCAATACAGTAGAGATTTGAATAAAAAGATATTTTAGTGACTGTGCAGTTCTCAGTATTAGGCAAAATAAAAATATTTTTAGGGCATTCTAGTTCTAAAGATTTAAAAGTTAATTAATTGAGAAGAGAATTTATATGAGTTGGTGGCTTGGTTTGAGAGGATCTTTATATGATATGGGAGAATATGCATCCTCTGTTTGGAACCCCTTTACTAAAAAAAAAGACATTAAGAAACTAAAACAGACACAGAGAAGTGAGGTTTATAACAAACAAATATTCACATTTAAGAGTTTCGAGTCATCACGAATGAAAGCTTGAGACTTTTCGAAAGCGTGAAGAGCTCCCAGGGACGTTCATTCAAACTCAATGACTCACCTAGGTCAGCCTTACTCAGTCCCAGCACTGAAATCCTTCATATTGCTACATGTGCTACCACGCATAGCCTAAGATCCGCCTTTGTAAAAACGACTTCCGCGAGGAATAGGATTTTATGAGCTACTAGGTACCGCCGGAATCACCCAGAAAACAGTGGTCATTTTCCTATTTCTTTCTAATAAGATTCTCCATCAGGGCACCAGTGCTGAGAAATACGGAAAATAATCTTTTAAAATGGGAAGTCTCTTTTGTCCGAAATCTTTTTCTTGACGAGAATGGTGCTGAGAGTATTTGAAGTTCTCATTGTCCCCGTACAAATAACAAACCTCTTAGCCGGACATGGGCCAGTTCTTCTTCTCTCAACTCATTGCAAGACACGACATTCTAGACCTGAAGACCTTTTTAAAACATAAAAGTGTATATAGCATTTAAAGAGAAACAAAAGTCATATTTTATTGCTAACTGAAACCAATCTCACTTACTTCCCCTTTGTTATTTCCGTCATGTATCTGATATGGGAGTCCACGGTATCTTTCAATGTTTGACCGGTCATTGATGTAGCATAGTCTGGTTGGTTGCCTGGCACCGCCCAAAACATGCAGTGACCTCTGACATTTAGGCTGTAAATTGGATAAAATACTGAGATGATGGAAATGAGTATTTAAATAAAGAAAAAAATTTAAAACATCAAATTCTAGTCTAACTTAAAAACAAAAAATGTGTCTTTGCATATACTTTATTTTATAAATTTATTTTGTTTAAGAAAGAAAATGAATGAAGACAAAGATGTATTTTACCCATGTCGTCTAAGCTCGTCTGTCGCCGCCACTGCCACTGAGTAGTCAGGATTATCCTGTAAGGGAAGGTTGTAAAGGAATTATCACTGCTTTACGTAACTCAATATTTCTTTGAGACATACACTGGAACATGCGCAATTTACTTTTCTTTTCGAAGCATAATTGTCATGTTTTTTAGCGGTCCCTGAAAGAGCAAAAAGCCGCTATTACTTTTGTCGGGTCAATCAGTCCGGTCCGTCCGTTTGTCAGCTTATCTTATCTTATAAAATACAGACGTTACGGTACTTCAAAAAGAAAAAAAAAAGATGATTACGTCCCACGCGTCATGCATGTTAACCAATTTCTTAAACTCTGCCAAGTCACTGTTTTTTCTGGCTGGCTCAAGCAACCCATTCCATGCTCTAAAAGCACTAGGGAAGAAAGAGCATTGTCACGTTTTGATCCTAATAAATAGAAAATATTTTAGAACAGGACACCAGGGCCGGATTTACGACAGTGCATGACTGCTGCTATCCAGGACCTCCACAAAGTTGCAAAGGGTTTTGATCTTCTGATATGTAAGCTGATTTTTTAAAAAGTTCATCATTTTTTAAAACTATTTACTATGAATAGTTTTTAAAAGAAATTAATAAATCACTTAATTTACACTTGCACATGTATACACGTTGCATTGATAATGCTATAGAGATGATATGAAAACCATACATCTATACGCCCTACACATCACAAGGTCTGAAAGGGGAACATACTTTTTAAGGGGGCGTGGTGGATAAGTAATTAAGCGCTTGGCTTCCGAACCTGGGGTCCTGGGTTCGAATCTCGGTGAAGACGGGGATTTCAAATTTTAAGATTTTAGGGCGCCTCTCTGAGTCCACTCAACTCTAAGGAATTCGGGGAAAGTAAATCGGTTGGTCGTTGTACCCGGCTCACTAACCGTTAGCCAAAGAAACAGATGATCAACTGCCTATATATTGCAAGTTCTGAAAGGGGAACTTTTAAGATGAGACCCTGCGCAGTCGCTGTCGTAAATAAGGCCCTTGTATCAAGTTGTTAAACAAAGTCCTATCTGTGCATGTATATTTCTTCTTACCTTAGCATCACGATTATCTCCCTTCACCAATTCTAAATCAAATGAAACGACCATATCAATTATGTTTCTCTTCAAGAAGTCGCCAATAATCTCCTCTGCACTAAACTTTGAAGATTTTGCCCCTTTTCACTCACCTTGGTTCCACGGTTGTAGGTCCACTTGTACTGTTCTATCGTCGCCCAGTTGAACATGTAATAAGCTACGTTCTGATACTGGCGAAAGTCTGGACTAACTAGATAGTCACCGGGCATCTGAGATCCGAATCCAAACAAGTGCTTTTTGTGGTCAATCTGCAATGTAGTAAGAAGATTCTCATTGCCTGTGTTATGGCTCTTCCGCCGTGTCAAATACAAACAGGAGGTAACCTTCAACTAAATCAGGAACACCGGCGAAATGCCAAACAATCAATATAAGTAGTTGACGCTAGTACCAAACAATAATAAACACTTTAATACTTAAGAAGGGATCCGTCCGATGTCTTTCAGTAAAGCCGTATATCTATTATTTTGTTATTCCTACTGCTCTACACAAAGCGTCTTGTTTGTAGCGTCACTTAGAGCGTTCTTGTTTTTTAAAGATCTGTCGCGTTACTGGTCGCTAAGTAAAACTTTCCCCTTATTCCCGAAACAAATAACTAAATTCTAATCATGTCATAATACCTGTCAAGTGGCCGGTACTGCTGCAGAGCTGCCTCATCACCAGAAAATTTCTTAGTGAACACTGATAAAGGGAGACTACAATGAATTTTGTTTCTCTCTAACGAAGCTTGACCCTGGCAGTGCCAGAGAATGAATATTGGTTCGTTTTTTTCACATAATAATAATACATTTTAATCGTAAGGTCTGCTGTTTATGGATAAAAAAGAAAAAAAAAACGCTACAATTATTGACATCGCCGTACCACTGTCTCATGATTTAATAAAAACTGAAATGGAAAAACAAAGAAAATATGGGAAACTAGGCTTGGAGATTAGGGTCTATGGAAGTAATCTAAAATCACAATATATCCCATTGTTATATCAACCGAGGGGATAATGACAACTGATCTCACAGATACCTTCAAGGCCCTTAACATTCCTAAGAAGATTCTCGTTGCATGTCAGCGGGCGGTACTGCTGCAGAGCTGCCTCATCACCAGAAAATTCCTCAGTGGGCACTGATAATGGGACTACGATGAATTTTGTTTTTCTTAAGCGAAAAATCAACCCTGGCTGTGCCAGAGAATGAATACTCGTTCGTTACTAACATAATAACAATAATAAAACAATGACTATTTTACCAATATTTTTTTACAAAGTACAAACGAAGTATAATACACAATTACTTGAACTGTGAGATCATTCACGTTTAATCCAGAGCGCACGTTGAACCTAGAGATAAAATCATATGAATGATTAACAAGAAAAGAACATGTTTTATGTACCTATAGTTCTTATGCAGATATTGAAAAGTGATGACACAGATAGCTTATTTAATTATATATATCTTTTTGGTTACAAAACAAACAATCTCCAAATATCATCATATAAAAACGATTTTTGGTTACCAAGAGAGAGAGAGAGAGAGAGAGAGAGAGAGAGAGAGAGGAGGACAAAGATAGAGGGAGAGAAAGGAAAAGACAGAATAGAGACAGAGCTTGAGAAAGAGAGCGAGAGAGGAAGAAGCAGAGAGAGAGAAAGGGAGAGACGCTAAGAGAGAGACAGAACGAGAGATAGCGACTGCGATAGACAGAGAGAGTGAGATAGAAAGAAATATATAGGGGGAGAGAGAGAGAGAGAAAGAAAGAGAGAGAAAGAAAGATTTTTTAAAATCTTGCTTGAAGTGGATGTTGCTCTTCCTGAGAGACTCAATCCTCTGGTTTGCTTCTGCCTTCCACGCCGTGTTCTCTGGAATCTCCGTTAGAGAAGCGCCGTCAAAGTAAAAATCAACTTGTGGAGCCAGTCCTTCCACGTAGATTTTGGCCTGAGTGTATTCTTCAACAGAGAGCCAAGTCAGTGCATTGATAGTTTTATTTTATTTAGACGGAGATTCAAACTAGTTTGAAGCATACAAAAAACCATTGAATTTTAAAAAAACCAGGACATTCTGATCCAAATTTTTTTTTGATTTGGAGGAGAGAACCTTTTTTTCAAGCCCAGTGGCGTAGCTAGGAATTTGCTATCATTTGGGTGCCCGGGGGCTTGAACTCCTTGGGGGCCCCTGAATTTTGCGTAATATTTAATATTTAATATAAAAAAAAACCCACTCATTTGTGGACGCCTCTCAAATGGGGGCCCGGGGAGATTAATAAATTTCCCCCTCCCTCACCCACCCTAGCTACGCCTCTGCTCAAACCTAAAGCCTTAGAAAACCATAACCACTTGTGTAGATATATTTGTACATATAAGCACTTTTCGAAATCAGCTACGCCAAAAAAAATAACGCAGAGCGTATGAAATATTTCGATTTTCAATAGAGAAACGAAAGAAAAGTCAAAGAGATTGAGATGGGTGATGGGTTTTTGTTGTTTTTTAATCATTAGTTTGGGTTTTTTCTTGGTAGAGGAATAGATAATCCTTGTAGGATTTAATTGGAATTGCATGGCGTAAAATTGTTTTGCATGTTTCAGGACGTTCCTTTACAGCTGAATATAATCTCCTGAAAAACAGAGGGCATGACAGAATGCATGACAGAGGGCGTGACAGGGGGTATGACAGAGGGCATGACAGAGGGAATGACAGAGGGCATGACAGGGGGCATGACAGAGGGCATGACAGAGGGCATGACAGGGGGCATGACAGAGGGCATGACAGAGGGCATGACAGAGAGAATGACAGAGGGAATGACAGAGGGAATGACAGAGGGCATGACTGAGGGAATGACAGAGGTAATGACAGAGGGCATGACAGATTGCATGACAGAGGGAATGACAGAGGGCATGACAGAGGGCATAACGGTAGGAAGGTTTGAACCTGGGACCACCGTTCCAGAGCGCACACCACATGAATAAATAAAACATAATCATAACTTGGGAAGGGGTGGGAAGAATGGTGATACTATAATTTCCGGGCCAAAAAATAGGGATGTTCGTGTGGGGTTATAAAGTGGACTCTTCCAGTTCAACTAGAGTTTAAAGCAAAAAGTATATTAAAGAAAAAGTCAAAATGCGGACTGTTTCATTGGAATTGAAAAAAAAAGCGCGTAAGTAAGTTAATACTTCAAAGACTCATATGAATCACGTGAAAAATGCAATATTGACACATACAAAAACCATCTTAGTTTTCTAAATGTAGAAAAGTTGTGCTACCTCTGTTGGGGATTTGAAAGTCTACACCTATCTGCACCCAGCCACGTGCAACGTTTAAAAAAGGTCGACTGGTAACTGCCATATAGTCATCAGCACCTGTAAGAACAACAACGGGATCACATTTTAAAAACTTAAATCAAAAAATTAAACTCAGTGGTTCAGAGCTGACTATAATGTATGTAAAAGTAAGCTCCTCCTTCATATCTTGCTTTCAGTTGATGAGAACTCTTCTGTTGCTAAACATGCCATTAAGAGGCACTCCCTTTTTTTTACAAGGCTTAAATTAACCCATCGTGTCTGGTTCATTTTGTTTTATATAGCAGAAAGGGGGATAAACTCTGCCATTTTCAGATGAATGGCAGTAATTAGTGGCTCTTTGCCTTAGGTAAGCTTTATTTTTTTGAAATTATTCTTTTTCTTTTGCTTGTTTCTCCAATTTATACCAGTTACTAGTAAGAGCAATGAGATTTATAAACGAATATTCACATTTGACTAGAGAAACTCCATTGATAGAAACACTAAATTTAGAAAGCCTTCAGGAGAAAAGGCTCTACAGCGAAGTAGATAGTACACCCAAAACACTGATCTATAATCTTCAAATACAAAAACAAAATCTAATAAAATACTCAGAAAGACACAAAGATAAAGGTACATTCCTCGTCCCATATGCTAGGACAAATTTGTATAAATGCTCTTTCTTCCCTAGTGCTATTAGAGCATGGAATGGGTTGCCTTAGCTAGCCAGGAAAACCAGGGATCGGCAAAATTTAGGTCATTGGTTAACATGCATGACTAGATGCATGACGCGTAGGACATAATCATCTTTTTTGAAGTAACGTCTGTATTATATAAGATAAGATAGAGCTTTTTAGAATCGGGGAATATTTGCGGTTCAGGATTTGAACTTGCGACTCCTCTCTTTACCCCTCGGCCACGTCGTCCCAATAATCTAGGCAGTTCTAGCATATTGATGGGAAAGAGTGAATGTGGTGAGCCAATGCTCGTAAGAAAAAAAAAAGTGTTTAAAAATACATAAAATACTAACTCACAATATAGATGAAAAATGAAATAAAATTTATCAATCAGATTTATAACTTTTTTAAATACACAAATACAAAAGAAGTGATAAATCTAACCTGTGTCTTTCCATTTGTAGTTCATCGTGATAATTGCATTCTGATAAGTAGTGCCTGGGATGTCATTGATAAGTTTCAGGTAAGCGCTAAATACATAACGACCTCCAGGTTTCGGAGTAATATACTGACCTGGGCCCATCCATGATTGATCTCTGGGAATAGAATATATACTTACTAAATTAATGCGCATAACCATTTTCTAATCTAATCGTATTATATTTGATCATGTACTGAAATTATGGAGTTTTGAAAATTTCAAGTCAAGCATTAAACTTATCCAATTAATTGCAGTGTAATAGTTCAGTATTCCCCCCACCCCCAAAAGTCAACCATTCCTAGGAAGATTTTCGTTGCCTGTCATAGGGTGCTACTGCTGCAGAACTGCCTCATCACAAGAAAATTCCTCAATGAAACTTATAAAGGGAGACTACAATGAATTTTGTTTCTCTTTAAAGAAACTCGACCCAGGCAGTGCCAGAGAATGAATACTTGTTCGTTTCTGACATAATAATAAGAATAATAATAATAAGAATTTTATAATATTATTATTATTATTAATATTATTATTATTTAATGTATAGAGCGCTGTAAACAAACAAAACGTAGGATCCAGGTGCTGTGATAACAAATCATTCAAATGGAAAAAAAAAAAAAGGTATCAAGTACAATTGAATTGCGACCTACATTTTTTGCCAAATCCTAAAATAATCATAACTTTCCGTTGCTCTATTCTCATATCTTTTACAGTCTCAGTCCCTCTCTACCTGTCCTGCCGACTGACTTCCCACTCAGCTTTCATCATTTTAAACAACGAAATAAAGTAAACAAATTTGCTAGTGCAAGTGAAGTGAAAAGTATTAGAGACTTGTTTGTAGCAGAATTATTGCCAACTTGAAATTTAAACACAACTGTTAATGAGGTTTTCATCTATAGTTCCAATTGATCTTTGGTTGAAGTTAAAATGTTTTACCTTCCTGTGCATTTCACACTTGATGTCCCACTATGCACCACAGAGTTCTCCACTGTCATCGTAAAACCATCGTGAACCCAATTGTTTAAGCCGCTCTCGAAGCCTGGATTGGTCAACAACTCCGGGGCGCCATACACCACACTCACCAACAGATACACAACCCCAAAATACTGACACAACCGCCAAGCCATTACGTTTCACTATAATCGAATCTGCTAATACAACATAGCATCAACAAAATCAACAAAATCTATAAGTAGACCACAGATTATGTGTTGTTGTTTTTTTTTATGCCACTTCCAGAGTTCAAAATGGCGTGCTAATAGTTTTTGTTTTCTTATCTGAGGGCAAGTTAACGAACTTGTTTTATTAAACATCAAATATCTTTGTGCAGATTAATCATTGACTAAACTGACTCGTTTTTTAAGTCAAACATCAAAAGGCGTTTTGTTTATAAACAAATGTTAAGCCACGTGATGAAACCATGAATGCTGCACGCATATAACATAAATAAAGACATCACTACTCTGAATGAAGCACACATTTATCAAGACATCAATATATTGAATAGACATCACTAAGGACCACATTTTTTATAGGGGAAATTGGTGAATTATAGCGAAATAAGGGACAGTCCTGACCAGGGCAGGGAAGATGGACCATCCGATTCGAGAACTCTATCAGCAACATCGCAGTGCCGAGTTGGACTGGGTGGGTTACGTTACCGATGACATCCAGGTAGCAGAGTGCGTGCTGACGGTCACTACTGATCAGAACGATTATTTTCGGGGGATCTGGGTGGTTTGTTCCCTTGTGAATGAATGCATTCCTTTCTTTATATTACTTAATCATTTCAGTCGAAATAAAACGTCCCATAGTCTAACTTATGAGTCTACCCATTTTCTGATAAATCAAAATCAGAGTTTCTTTCAGGCTTGCATTGAAGAATCAGAGACAACGAAAGGTCAGACGACTGATTAAATTAAGAACACTTCTGTACACATCAGAGAAACTGACGAAAGTGAAAGATCTATCGTCTGAGAGTGGAACAGATTAAAATGATTAAAAAACAACAACAGCAACAACGCAGCAGTGCAGTATTGGACTGGAAGTCCGGAAGAACCTTCAACTCCATATTTGGTCAGACGAGCGAGGTTATTAGGCGTCATCGGTACTGTTTATTTTGGAATTTTAAATTTGGTTGCTATCCATTGCATTAAGCATGTTCTGAAATCTTGCACTGCAGTATGGCGTCATAAAAATTTTTTCAGATTGACCAGCATGCATTTACCACTTAACTCTTAACTATCTTGTCCAATCAAATTATTGATGGTTGTTGTGGTTAACCCATATAGTTTTACATTAACTATTCTGTTATTACTCAGAGAAGCCATGACAGATGTTTGTTAGACAATTCACTGTATCTAGATGAGTCTCGCCTATGTACTCTTGCTTCTGATATATTGATAAGTTTATACAAAGAAGTAACCAAAGATCTGATCTTCAAGTAATTATCATGGGCCACACTTTAGGTGTGAAGCGCTTGGCTTCCGAACCTGGGGTCCCGGGTTCGAATCCTGACGAAGACTGGGATTTCAAATTTCGGGATCCTTAGGGCGCCTTTGAGTTCACTAAGCTCTAACAAGTATCTGACATTAGTTGGAGAAAAGTAAAGGTGGTTGGTCGTTGTGCTGGTCACATGACACCCTGTTGAACTGTAGGCCACATAAATAGATGACCTTTACATCATCCTCCCTATAGATCGCAAGGTCTGAATAGGAAACTTTTACTTGCACTTTGGATGCTGGCAAGTTTCAGGTAAATTTTAAAGAAATAAGCTGCTGAAATTAGAATGAACAAGTAGTTCTCTGAAGATAATAATGTTGTTAAAATCTCCTTTTCTCCAAATACTGTTTATTCATTAAAAGTTAGCTAACCACGAGGGTAAAAAATTCTAACAAATAGCATGCCGGTTAAATATGTACCATTTCAATTGTATTACAGCTTGAATACTTCTTACTAATCATATAGTGATAATGCTCCATCATTGATGAGTGTTCTTTTCTTAACTCTCCGTAATTATTTACCACATTCTTGTGGAATCAACGCTGGTATCGTCAGTTAGGAGAGAAAGAGTTAACACATCCTGTAGAAATATTTTACACACCTGAGCCAGAGAGAGAGAGAGAGAGAGAGAGACTATCTGGAGGCAGTTATAAGAAGGTGCATATATATCCATATGAATGAAGATGAGGATACAGAATAACAGACGCGTTTACTTTTGACTGGTCAAGAGGTTAGTAGTCTACTTCTAATTGACTCGCAACATATATAATTAGTTGAGTAAGTTTCTTAGTCCAGTTTCTGACAACTAAAATGACACATTGTTAAACATGCTTTTTAACAAGCTTATGAGCTTACCAATTCTTTATAGGTTAACAAAAAATAAAGCAATTCTGTTACCATGTCCGGATCTGTATCAGCAAACTAGAACTTTATATGACTTTATATGATTTTATATGCTCTGAGTAGATGCGCTTAACCAATTTTTTTTTTTTGGAGGGTGGATAGGTCGTGAAAAATATGTTCCGTTTTTTTTAAAATCTATGATTCATTATTTACTGAGCAAAATAATGGCCTATATAACATCACACCTGCCTTCTTTTTCTTTTCTCTTGTTCTCATAACGCTTTTAGAAAGGAGAGATTCATTTCTTAAAAAAAAAAAGATTTTGATACTTCTTTAAGATTCAACATGAAGATCCTCAGTGTTTGTACAAAGTTCTTGAACCATTCTTGAAATAGGATTGTAATTGAAGCCATATTGATAAAAAAGAAAGAGCTATCTAAGTAAAATGTGCAAAATGTTGGTTCATCTGTCATTGTCATTTTTGTTTTATTATACAAAGCATTTTTGTTGATTTTACCTATTTAAAAATTTAATGTGACCTTTTTTAAAATCATTAAAATTGTCATCACCAAATCATTGACTAGGTCTCTGTTTATTTTCATCGTCTATTTACATGACAAAATTTGTTTTAAAAAGAAAATAATTGTTTTCTTAAGCTGAAGATATAGTTTAGTTTTATTAGGCACTGCAGCATGAAGCATAAGCTCGGACTGCTTCCTCATGTCCAAATCTTTCATAGCCATTAACAGCCACACAGGTATCCACTCCATTAATAGCTGCAATAGAAACAATTAGCAGCATTGTTATTACTGTACACATTACAAACTTATTTGTTTTTATACATTATTTCTTAACCTTTTATACCCTGTGAGGTGATCATTGGGGTCCATTACTGATTCTTTTATAACTTTAAGCCCAAGTTGTCACATATAAATTTTTTAATATGAAGATTTACTCTTGAGGACATTTTTGCTGATATTTCTAACATTGGGTTTAAGTGTGCATAGTAAATGGAGCAGTCACCTTCTATGAATGAACCTGCTGCTTTAGCGTTAGTTGAGTAGACAGTACACCCTGTCATGACTTGACCAGCTGGACATGTAACCGTTGCCCTGGCACCAACTGGGTGACCACTAGGGGCTGAGTGGACTGTGGTACACTTGATGTTTCCACCTTTACAGCATGCAGCATAGGCATATACACCTGAGTAGAGAGAGGGTATAGTTTAAATATATCATTTGGAGACTACTTGGTAGCTATACTTAATGGAGTATTTACAAAAGGAAATTGTTGAACTACTCCTGACCTTGTGATACGCCATCATTCTGTGCTACACATGAGGTATTGGTGATGAACGAGCCATCAGAGTCGGACATATAAGTGTGTGCTGTACAACCTGGAGAATACACATTAAAATACACAGAATCAATTCATAACTTTATACGCATAACTTTATTAGCACACGCAATAACATAGTACCGGACGGGTCACGACCAACAGACTACACTATAAATACAATACGAGAGCAATGTTATAGAAGGCCTGAACACTGATTTGCAAAGTCACAATGTGTGGGCAATTTTGACCAGTGACGTAGCATGGGTCGGGGATGGGGGGAAATTAGAAAATATTAAATGTCACAGGTCTGTACCACGTGGTAACGAGCAATTGGTCTAAACTGCCCACTGGCTGTGACGTTGCAGGGCAGCGTTGAGGCCTTCTATAACGAATGGTTTCATAAAAACACGATCACAAACTCGAGTAACGCAGAAGTACAGTTCATGCAGAAGTACAGTTCATGCAGAAGTACAGTTCATGCAGAAGTACAGTTCATGCAGAAGTACAGTTCATGCAGAAGTACAGTTCATGCAGAAGTACAGTTCATGATCGCTCTACAAGTATAATTTTTTTTTCTTCAGCATATAGTGTGCTCATATTGCTTATTAAATTTGAAAAATATCTGCAAATACATGTAATGGCTAGGATATGAGTTTGTCCAAACAAACAAAATACTTGATTTATTCTTATGACATGTTTGTATTTACCCAGTGGAAAACCATCGGATGCACAGGGAGCTACAACTTGGTCGTCAACTCCAGTTCCTGAAGGTCCAGCCACTTTATAAGTACAGGTCAATCCACTCAATTTACAACACCTTGCATAAGCCTTAATACCTGCACAGCAACATCAAACGTTTTCATATGTTGAATCGTTAACAATACATACTGTGATACTTAGTTGACTTGACCCAACTCACCTACTGTAGTCCTATAGCCATTTACGGCTTTACACGATGGCTTATTATTTGTTATAACGATTCGTTCACCATCTTTATGCCAATCGTTGTTCTGTAAAAAAAAAAGAAAATCTGTTTAAAGCTATTTCAAATCATTAATTTTTTGACATATGTTATCTCCAGATATTTTATATTATAAACCACAATATGCACATTTCTACACCTCTTTTTATACATTAATTTATCAGTAAAAACGGCTTGAGAACGAGACAGCTGGTGTTTATATACAGCCCGCAGGATACACATATGAGATCAAAAGCAAATCCGCTGCCGAGGACAGAGACCTAGAGACGGCGAAAAGAAAATCGAAATCGGCGGCCATATATCCATTCTTATCTATCACTAAGCAGCATTTATTCCCCCTAACACCCTGTACGGCAGTGCTGAACAACTGAAGAAAATAGCGCACTTTTTTTCCTTGGCACAGTCTGCAATATCAAACAAAAAAATATTCACCAACAATTAGTTAACTAATTAGTTATTTTTTTTATTCATGTGTTGTTAGGTTCAATGAATAATTGTGCAAAGTTTTAACTTGATCCGAGAATGTTCAAATTTTTACCAGACAGACAGAAAGACAGACAGCAAGACGGAGTTAGCTCGTCTAGAAGCCTACGTACTTTGAGGTAGCCAGAACATCCAGTTAAAACTTCATCGGTACCGCAGCCCACTTCCACCTCCTTGTCATCCCCAACTTCAGACTCTCCTGATGCATGAGTGGTACAGGTCAGTTGGTGGGAGGTAGAGGTGGATGTTGCATGACCCTCAGTTCTCAGACCATCGCTAGTTGTTGCGTGTTGTACAGGTACAAAGACAAACGGGTCAGTGTGGGCGGGTAGATGTATAGCTTCTAGTCAGAAAGAAAAGAAGTACTTTTAGTCTAGAAAAAATATCTGTACATTGTAAATGTTTTCTGAAGGTTGAAATAATTGCTTGATTGCATTAATATACATAGATATACAAAATATTGTTATAATTAATAAAGAATAAAATATACATACAGAGTGAGCAGTTTGTGTTGGCTTAATATTAATTAGATCTTCATTCGCATAACCATAATTGCTTGATTGCATTAATATACATAGATATACAAAATATTGTTATAATTAATAAAGAATAAAATATACATACAGAGTGAGCAGTTTGTGTTGGCTTAATATTAATTAGATCTTCATTCGCATAGCCATAATCGATCAATAGGATATATACCATTTGAATCAGTCATAACTCTTACGTCCATTTCCGGAAATGTCCACGTTAACGGTCACATCCGACTTGCCAAGTGAAAAGGATTGTATTTTGATTGGTTTGTTCTGGTACCAGACGATCACATCGTAGTCGCCCTGGAAACCGCGAACATCGAATGAGGTACCAGCAGACAAAGATCTATTGACATGGGTGCTCCACTCATGCTTGGTCAGCTGAAGGTAGCGCTCTCCAGCCTTGTCCAGCTGGTGATGGAAAGTAGGCTAGACTATAGTTTATGAGTGGGGTTGGTTTCAATACAGGACATGATTTAAGTAAGTGCAGACTGTGCAAACACCCAGGGCTTTACACTCAATGAAAGAATCCATAAATTAAAAAAAAAAATTAGAATCTAGAAAAAAAAATTTAAAGAGGCGTAGGCCCAAAAATACATGTAAGCTTTATTCAAATTATCATTAACTAAGCATTAATTACATTGAATTGTTAAAAATCTTCATAAAAGGATAATGGCTTACACAAAGATAATGCCCATACCCAAGCGGCCCTGTTCCCACAAATACTGTGATATTTCTAAAAACAAATTCCCTGTCATTTCAATGCCTATCCAGCGCTTATAGCCTTACTCCACCAACGATAGGTAATGAAAACTGGCTGAGAATTCAGGGCGGTACAAAAAAACTCGTTCGTACCTTACTCGGTCAGACAATATCAACGCCACCCGCTGATCAGGAAACATGAAAAGGACCATTATGCCTGTGCGTAGTCGCTGAATGAACTTATATAATACAGACGTTACATTAAAAAAGAAGATGATTACGTCCTACGCGTCATGCATTCAGTCATGCATATTAACCAATGACTTAAATTCTGCCAAGTCACTGGTTTTCCTGGCTAGCTCAGGCAACCCATTCCATGCTCTAATAGCACTAGGGAAGAAGGAGTATTTGTACAAATTTGTCCTAGTATAAGGGATGAGAAATGTGCCTTTAACTTTATGTCTTTCTAAATATTTTTTAAACTCTTAAGTTATGTCTGTTCTACTTATGTGTATATGTTTCTGTTGTGTTGTCTTTATATGAGAATAGAGTCCTTGTAATCACAACAAATTTCCACAAGGATCAATAAAGCAGTCTTAGTCTTAGTCTTTGTCTTAGTCGTAGAAAATTTCTGGACTAAGCTGCTGATTAACTAACAAACGGCTATTAGGGCTAATTTAACCCACCGCAAAAGTGTTTCCGTGCACCAAAGCCATGTTGGGATTCATGTCGTGATCCCAGAAGCCCCAGAAAATAATTCCTTCAATAGACGGATGACTGAAATAGAGTCTGAGCGCCGTCTCATACCTGGCAAGAAACATAGAAATCATAAACTACACATCCAAGAAAACCAAACAAGTTTCAAACAAAAGATAAAACAACAACCACATAAACTTACCAGTCGGCTCTTGTGTTCTCGTCTTGAGCGGATAAGTCCAATTCAGTTACCCACATTGGTAATCCAGCCGTGGCTAATAGGTCCAGACGATACTAAGGAAAAAACAACATTCTTATTAGATTGTCCAAATAATTAGCACATTTTTTTAAAAGTTGACCATTCCCCTTTCCGATCTATGGGAAGATGATGCAAAGGTCATCTGTTTCTGTGACCCACGGTTAACGAGGATGTCACGAGGCCAGCACCACGACCAACCTCCTTACTTTTCCACAACTATTAGAGATTGGTGGTCTCAGAGGCGCCCTAAAAAATCAAAACATACAAATCCTTCCATGTTTATTAAATTAGTAGGCCCCTGTAAAAACAATCAATTATAATTGCCGCATAGTCCGAAAATCATGGAAAAAAATACAGTATTTAAAATGTATAGCATCGTTTTGTCCAAAAAGTTGAGTCTAAGACTCGTTGAACTCTAAAGCTTATGGGAGATCCAAGCGGTTTTAAATTTTTACATCCCTATTACCGATAGCTCATATCTCAAGACGCTTAGGTTGGAAGGAAGGCTAAGGACCGAATGCAATGACCCCATATTCCTTCTCTGCACCTCATCAGCCGTGCCGCCCTAGGGGCAGCATCTTGAGAAACGGAATGTGGAATGGATAGTTACATGTTTGGGCTTTTTTCCATCCCCGTCAATGCAATGGACTCGCTCCTTTGGCGCCCCAACTTAACAGGGGTTCTGATTTGCTTCCCTATTTGGTCTGATCATCTCCTCGAACGATTCTTCCCACCCGTGCGTTACATTGAGGCTGAGAAGCAGTACTGGAGACAAGCATAACCTTTTGAGCCAATCATAATTCCCCTTTTATGACCTGTGCATGTCTTTAAGCGGTAGCACTTCATTGGATCTCTTGAGTATTTTGGAAAGACTACAGGCCAATATGACTTGTGTAAATGTTTGATGTAATGGCAATTAGAACATATTAATTTAGAGTATTCCATGTATAATTAGTTTTAATCCGACTGTTTCATTAAAAAAAAGGTTTATTGGTATTACATTACAAAAACATAAAATTGTATAGACATTTGCAATGTACCTTCATCAGCGTTGGATCTGGGGCTGTAAAAGCAGGGAAATGACTCTGAATTCCAACAGCACCCAACCCAACATTAGCAGCCTTGAATTGCTGGATCTGGTCCAAGTAAGCCTGTCAAAGGGAAATATATAGATAAATATTAACCAATTCAATATATAGACAATAAAGGCATTTCTTTTTCTTTTCTATAATAATTATACAGCGTCGTCCCCTAAATTTGATAGCCACTCATTAAAGAAGGCCAACCTAGTACTTGTAAAACGTAGACTCGCTAAATGCAATGTCTGCATAGTTCTACTTTATTTATAGACTTAAGGCGCGAACATTTCTTATTATTCTGGATCCATGCGTGTTTCAGAATAAGGATTTCTTTGAGCTATAGAATGTTAAAGAGGTATAAACATTATCTAGTAATATACTCCGTTATGTGACAACTTCACACAACTGATGACGCAATCAAAAGGGATTCGGTTGAATGCTTCCTCATGCGCCATAACATACTCGGCGATGTTCTAGGTCAGTGATTTATTGTAGCACTTTTGCGTGGCGCCACTCCAGATATGATGTCGTTCCATGTATCTTGGTTTAGTTTCATTCAGTAAGCTTTAAGTTGGATTATTCTGGCTTGATGTTGTTTTCTCGCCAAAGTTCAAAGCCTCAGTCATGGTCATGGTCTAATAAAATCATCTAGGCTTAAGGCAAGTCTCTGACGTTAGTGCTTTCCAGTGAATGTTTTACAGAACTTGCTAGCAACTTTACCATTTTGGGGCCAAATCGACTAGTTGTTGAACTTGGTATATTTATATAGAAGGCTTACTAAATGTAAGATTTTAATTTTTTTCTCTTGATCAGTTATTCTCAGTGATTGGTTATTCTTCTAGAATTACATTTCCTAAAATCAAACCTATTAACTAAAGTCCATATTGATTATTGACCCATATGAGTAACAAGAAACTATTATAATTAATACTAGCTATCATTGTCTCTAAATCAAACAAACTTTATCAATTGGTCGATTGTTTAAATGATTCATTTGCTGTTAAGGAAAAAGCATAATTGTGCAAAGTACTATAAAGTTTCAACTTGATCATAGAACGGGTGGGGGGGAGCCAACAGGGAATCACGTGACAGGCAGACAGGGTGAGATAATAAAAGTTTTGTAATGATAAAATAGGTTTACAAAAATGGCATGCATGAGAAATAGGCTACAGTGAAGAGTTAGACCAAGAGCGTTTTATAAACTCTGACCTGCAAGGCGTGGCAGCCTAATTTAAGGTTACCGACCGACCAAGCTTTCAGTCACTACAAAGTCAGGCCAATAGTGACAAAACGTCTGAGAGAAGGCATGGGGGTTGGGATAACTCCCCCCCCCCCATCTCATTTACACTCTTACACTTGCAGTGATCTTCTTTAAACAATAACAAATGACTTGAACTTGCTACAAATCTCTCTGGGGCATTTTACGTCTCCAGAGAAATTGTTTTCCCTTGGCAACTTCTTGTGTGACTAAAGAGGCCAATCCTTGATACACAGCTGCGGTCACAGGTTGGGCATATGTCATCACCAGGCGCCATTGCATTTTCACCCTTCTTTCAACTACTGTTCTGTAGGGCATCTTCAATCTGGGACCTTTCCTTTATGCTCGCTCTCAATGTGGATCCATCCAGTGCTACTTTGTTGCAACCGTCAGTGTCGATTTTAAAGAGCTTCATGTCGCGTTTGCATACACCCGTATTCCGTAAAATTGGACGACCAGCGGCTCTCCTGCCATTCTCTTAGATCACCACACAGAATGCACTCTTGCTACATTTAATTGACTAGATATAGACACTATTATGACTTATTTACTTTAGACGCTTTTTCTAAACTATTTTACGGTTCTTCCAATATCCATAAAGGAACCCAGCGAGCTTAAGCACTCAAGCCGCACAAATATAACACATATTATTTTTAAACCAGTTGATACAATTACAAAAGCAGCTACTGACCAGCGTGTACTCGCCATAAGCCACCACGTTGTAATCGTTCAGAAACAGTGTCGGCTTAGGGTCAGCGGCGTGGACCGCCTGGAACATGTGGTAGCTGTAGTGTTCATCCCCTGTGTGGGTCTCGAAGAAGCGCCCATGGAGAAGCTCATTGTTGACATCCCAGTGCGATAACCTGTATCAAAGTAAATGTCAACATTGTTGTGTTTATATTCGTGACATTTGACATAGACCTGCCCTTGAGAGATTGCCTACCTAGCTATTAGGGAGTGTCATGGTATAACGCTGGTAGTTCACTCTGCAAACTATGGTCTGGCTTACAGTCTAGATCAGGGATTCTCACTTTATAAAAATAGTTGTTGAACTTTCCTTAAAAGACTAATAGTTTATTTGAGCATAGAATACGATAGTTGATTACAGAGTAGTAGTGAGCACAGCTTGCGCCTGGGGCGTTGTACATTATTGGCACCCCCCGCCCCTTTTCCCATGAAGATCCCGAAGTAATAAAGGCATAAACAAAATCTCTCCAATTTTCCAGAACAGCAGCTGTTCTTAGCAGGACATCAATAAATATTAGGAACTTTTATTTGATTCGACTTCCGCTTTCTCTCATCGAGATCGAACGTTGAACGTCATTAGGTATGACGCTATTGATTGTAAGGCTTTTAGTCAGAGAATTTGTTGTTTGGGGGGATTTATTGAAATACACGCTACAGATGCATCCTCAATTTTAGACCAAAAAAAAATTTCCGATCATATTTCATTAATAAACTGTAGTGTAGATGACATGATTTGATGATATGGCCTGATGTCATATCCCCCATAACTGACGTGTAACAAAGAATTATGACAAAAATAGATAAGACATTCTTATTCAAAATTAATCCCAAAAACATATCAATCTATTTTTTTCCCATTTTCTCATTATATGCTGAGATAAAAAAAAACACAAAGCTTTGAACCGCCCCCCCCCTCATTTTTTTTGGGTCGTTTACCTATTTTTTTTAATGACTTTGTGCGGAGCATATAAAGGGAAATAAGCACTTATATTCAATTTGGAACTATCCCTAATCTCACTTACTTCCCCTTTGTTATTCCTGTCATATATCTGATGTGTGAGTCCACGGTATCTTTCAATGTTTGACCAGTCATTGATGAGGCATAGCTTGGTTGGTTGCCTGGCACCGCCCAAAACATGCAGTGACCTCTGACATTAAGGCTGGGATATGAATAATAACAATGAGCATTTAAATAATTAAAAAAAAACTTCAAAAATAACGTCAATATTATAATTTAGAGTCATTGAATACAATTTTCTGCTGATTTATTTTGTTTAAAATAGAAAACGAATGAAGGCAAAGATGTATTTTACCCATGTCGTCTTAGCTCGTCTGTCGCCGACACTGCCACTGAGAAGTCAGGATTATCCTGTATGGGAATTTTAATAATGGAATTATAATACTAATTATAGCTTTTATATAGCGCTACTTTTATGCTTATAGCATGCTCAGATCGCTATGGTTCAATCTCTATTGTGGACCAGTGGGGTAGGGGGTATCTGGGAAAAGGCTTTTCCGTGCTGCCTTTATGCGCTCAGTAAACAATTTTGCTCGAGTCGGGTGTCGAACCTCGAGCCCCCTTCATAGATAGCCAAGCGAAGTGAATTTGGTGGCCCCAAAATAAAATAAAATAAAGTTCAAGCGTACTTAGCCTCTCGACCGCGCTTCCCACGCTTAAAGCCTTATCTATTGCCTTAGCTTATATTCGTAGATAAATGAATACTTCTAAGACGCATGGATTGGAACATATACAAACAAAACTTCCGTTCTTAACATCAGGGTTTGCCTTAAATATTTGGAGGCTCTAGGTGAAGTGAATTTTGTGGTCCCAAAATAAACTAAAATAAACTAAACAGCGAAACTTTACTACAAACCTAGTGTACTACAACAATAACATTGGTCACAAGTTTCGCTATTTCTTCTAAATATAAACAAATCAGCTGTTTAGTTTGCCTATACCTAAAACATGATTGTCATTTTGTTAGATAGTTGTTTACATAGTTGTTTCCCTTTTTTATTAGTGTTTTTATCATTCTTAGTTAAGCCAGTTAAGGCATTGTCTTCGATTTCCAAGATTAAGGATGAGTTCAGTATTTCACGTGACCACACAGATCTAGTAGTAACCTACAGATGTTGCCTCAGCTAATGCAGACAAAGCCGTTGTCCGAGGGATTTCTTTTCGTAGTGCCTTATTACAAAGCTTCTTTCAACTTACTTAGTCTGTCCCTCCTGTAAAATGTTGAACAGGTTTTTTCTCCCACACCCATTCTCGGATTAAGTTTAACTTCTATAAAATCATTCATTGCCGTAGACAATAAATGAATCAATAAAAAAAAATTTAAAACTAATCTTTCGATATTCACAGATATGGTTAAATATGTTGGGTTTGTCCCATTAAATGATTGTACACGTTATTTCTCCCACACCCATTCTCAGATCAAGTTGACACTTTACACAATCATTTATTTTACCTAAGAAACACCAATAAATTAAAAACATAAGCAATACGTTTTTTAATTATTGTTTATAAATTAGTTTCATATCGAAAAAAGGGAAAAATCTTCTACATAGTTGTTAGTACGAGATTATTACTCTTAGATAGCTTTGCTTTTTTAAAAAAGATTTTAAAAATATTTTTAGTACTGACCTTAGTTCCACGGTTGTAGGGCCACTTGTACTGTTCTATCGTCGCCCAGTTGAACATGTAATAAGCTATGTTCTGATATTGGCGAAAGTCTGGATTAACTAGATAGTCAGCGGGCATCTGAGATCCGAATCCAAACAAGTGCTTCTTGTGGTCAATCTGCGATATAAAATTCTTACATTTACCTTTAAGTCTTCCAAAGTAAATGATTGGAAATTTGACATTAACACAGAAACTTTCGTTTCAAAACTTCATTAAAATACAAAACAAAACTAGTTGTTGTTTTTTTACAAAGACAATTTAAGCCAATACCTCAACTCTGAGATCATTCACGTTAAATCCAGAGCCGACGTTGAACCTAGAGACAAAATCTCACAAATGATTAAAAAGAAAAGAACATGTTTTAATGTAGTTAATAGTTTGATACTTAACACAAAGCTTAGTTGATAATGAACATTTCTGTTGTTTATAAAAATATTTTAAAAGACTATTGCATCAACTCGCTTCTAGGAGCATGAGTGAGTTTGACAAAGAGAAAGAGAGGAAGAATACAAAGAGAGAGAAATTGATTCGGAAAATGAGAAATAGAGAGGAGAGAGAGAGAGTGGAGGGAAGAGGAAGACAGAGGGAAAGGAATATATATATAAAGAGAGAGAGAGACTAGGGAAGACAGAGGAAAAGGAATATATATATAAAGAGAGAGAGAGACTAGGGAAGAGAGAGGAAAAGGAATATATATATAAAGAGAGAGAGAGACTAGGGAAGAGAGAGGGAAAGGAATATATATATATATATATATATATATATATATATATATAAAGAGAAAGAGACTAGCGAAGAGAGAGGGAACGAGCAAATATTACTTAAAGTGGATGTTGCTCTTTCTTAAAGACTCGATCCTCTGGTTAGCTTCTGCCTTCCACGCTCTGTCCTCGGGAATCTCCGTTAGAGAAGCGTCGTCTAAGTAAAAATCAACATGGGGCGCGAGCCCTTCCAAGTAGATCTTGGCCTGGGTGTATTCTTTACCAGAAAGCAAAGCAAGGGAATTAATTTTTTTTGTATATTATCAAAACTTTTGAAGGACGCACCTGAAATTAAAATTAGCCAATCAGTGTAATGATGTGTAGGCCTATTTGTACAGAACCTTGTCTGGTTTTGTTCATAGTTTTGTCCAAACTAATACACACAGTGTGGAATTTTATTATACGTAAATAGTTATGCATACTTGTTAAGACCACAACTCGCCTGCTTAGTTATTTTAGAGATAGTCCAAAGTAATGCTTTCCCCAGCCATCTCACACTTGTATCGTTCTAATTCACTCTCTCTATCTCGGTCTGTTTCTATCTTTTCCTGGCTGTTTATCTCTCTAATTTGTTCTCACTATTCACCAGGCTATTCACCCGATCCCATATGTACGGAACTAGACTGCTGGTAGACAACTATACCGTTATAGGCGTAATGAATCTTAGCTAATAAAGCTTCAAATAACTTGAATAGCTTCCTTTTCATGAACCAACTAAATAACACTAAAATGTATAATATAAACAAAATATAGTTGATTTGAGATGATGTCACAAAAATAGATGTCAGTAATAATATTCTTTAACAAAATCTAACTCACTACAATAACACAACCTTCAGGCTCACGTTCTTGAGTCATCTCCCCTAACTAAGACCAAATGACGACAATGCCACCTATGTTGCATCATTCACAACCAATCGCTAACCTCTTCCCACCGTCACCATAGAAACACACACACACACACATTCCACACAGGACACGTTGCTTTCACTTTCTAATTTTGTAAATAAAAAGTTTTGAATACCTCTGTTGGGTACCTGAAAGTCTGCACCTATATGCTTTCACTTTCTAATTTTGTAAATAAAAAGATTTGAATACCTCTGTTGGGTACCTGAAAGTCTGCACCTATATGCTTTCACTTTCTAATTTTGTAAATAAAAAGTTTTGAATACCTCTGTTGGGTACCTGAAAGTCTGCACCTATATGCTTTCACTTTCTAATTTTGTAAATAAAAAGTTTTGAATACCTCTGTTGGGTACCTGAAAGTCTGCACCTATATGCACCCACCCTCGTGCAACGTTTAAAAATGGTCGACTAGTAACCGCAAAATAGTCATCAGCACCTGCAAGAAAAACCACGGTTTTAAATCATTGCAAGAACACAGATTTATAACTTTGTACACCCATAAAAAGAAATTGTGGTACAAACTAACCCGTGTCTTTCCATTTAAAGTTGATCTTGATGGCTGCATTCTGATAAGTAGTGCCTGAGATGTCATTGATAAGTTTCAGGTAAGCGCTAAATGCATAACGACCTCCAGGTTTTGGTGTGATATACTGACCTGGGCCCATCCATGACTGGCCTCTGGGAACAGAAGAAACTCCAAATGATCTAATTCAGCGGTTCTCAACCTTTTATGCTCGGCGACCCCTTTTTACAATCCCCCACTCTGCCGCGACCCCCCCCCCCCCCCACAGCAATAGAAGAATAGACAACAATCCATATTTTCGATGGTCTTAGGCGAACCCTGGCAAATTGTCAATCGACCCCCAAGGGGATCGCGACCCACAGCTTGAGAACCCCTGATCTAATTATTAGTAAATTACACATTTCAGACCTTGTGATGATGTAATAGTAACTGTTTCTGTGGCTTACGGTTAACGTAGCCAGCACAATGACCAACCGCCTTTATTCTCACACAACTAATGCCAGGTACCCATTAGATCTGGGTGGATTCAGGGGAGTCTTAAAATCCCAAAAATAAGAATCCCAGTCTTCATTTCACAAGTAGATTTTCCACAATTTGCTCATGATAGCGGAGGCCAAGCTAAAACTTGTATCACTTTTATTAATCCCACCCCTTGTTATGCTTGACCCTAAATATTTAAAAGAATTAACCTCTTATTTTTGCCAATTCAACTGTATGCAGCATCTCGTACTATCTCCACTACACAAACTAGTATTTCGCTCTTTTCAGGTCATTTTTTTTTAAACTAACATAAGTATAAATAACCATTTGCTTAAAGCCTCATTCTCTCGCTGTCTTTACATTGCATGCCCCATCTCACTTCCCCCCTCTCTCATTCATTCTGACTGCCCTCCGAGCTTTAACTATTTTTAAATAACTGAATTAAACAAAAGCAATCTTACCACAAATTAACCCAGCTTTTTTAAAACATAAAGTTGAAGGGAAATTTTTTCTTTCGGATAATAGTAAATCACAGTTGCCTACGTTATACGATGCACCTTAGTTGGCTGCTGGTGAACGCGTTATTGTAACGACATCAATTCAAAGCGAGACTAGCTTAGAAATAGATAAAGTGACAGTTAAGGCTGGACTTTCTTAGGAGCTACATCCTTGTTATAGTAGCTGAGACTAGACCGTTCCCGGTCGGAATTATATTTTCATTTGTTTACTTTATTGTATATGTCTTGATCTGAAAGTCTGTTATAAAGAACCCAGAGTAATACCACGCGTACAGAAACACTCAATCAATCTTCTGATCCACAGAAACTCTACAGACACAGATTAGGCATATTACAAATTACAAGAAGAATACTACAGTTCGCAAAATCTTTAGCTGACATTAAAATAGTTTACCTTCCTGTGCATTTCACACTTGATGTCCCACTATGCACCACCGATTTCTCCGCTGTCATCGTAAAACCATCGTGAACCCAATTGTTTAAGCCGCTCTCGAAGCCTGGATTGGTCAACAACTCCGGGGCGCCATACACCACACTCACCAACAGAGACACAACCCCAAAATACTGACACAACCGCCGAGCCATTACGTTTCACTAAAATGTACTTATACATCACAGTGTTCACAAAGTCTATAAGTAGACCACAGACTTTGTGTGTTTTTTATGCCGCTATTCCAGGAGTTCAAAATGGCGTGCTTAAAAAACTGTTTTTGTTATCTGAGAGCGAGTATCAACGAACTTGACTGGGATTTTGTTAACAACAAATAAATTAATGCAGAATTATTATGTCACAACTGACTCGTTAAAGTCAAACATCAAGGCGTTTTCTTTTTATACGAATGTGATGCATACATATTACATACACAAAAGCTGCACTAGGGATCGCATTTTTTAATGAGAGAAATTGGTGAATTAAAGCGAAATATGGGACTGCCCTGACCAGAACACGCAGTACCGAGTGGAACTGGTCATGTTAGCAGAGTGCGTGGGAAGTAAATTGCGAACTATTGGCGAAGTAAGGAGCACTTCTCAAACCACACTAGGGAAGTAAGGAGCACTTCTCAACCCACACTAGGGAAGTAAGGAGCACTTCTCAACCCACACTAGGGAAGTAAGGAGCACTTCTCAACCCACACTAGGGAAGTAAGGAGCACTTCTCAACCCACGCTAGCATCGAGACCAGTCGTTAGAGAAGGCCAGAACATTGACCTGCAACGTCACAACAGTTTAGACCAATAGCTCGTTGCCACGTCACACGTCTGTAGGATGGAAGCCTTTAACGAATGGTCGCGATAGAATCCGCAAACCCACGAGAGTGCTCTAGCGATGATCTCTGTGAGTGGCACAGGTCTAAGGAATATAAAAGCCTGGACAGCCTTGGAGCAGTGCAGTATAGGAGGAAGACTGGAAGAACCTCTACAGCCCAAATAGGTCAGACGGTGGCGGTTAGACAAAAAAGATCAAGAAATATTGGCGCGCATTGTCAAATTGTGGCCTTCTCAAAGACTCATACAACTTCGAACCTAGATGTCGACGCTGCCAAGAATATATACAAAGGCACTTGAATAGATTGAGTTTCGTTAGAGTGAGATGCTTTGAGAGAGATAAAACTGTTTTGAATTGGATTGTCTCCCAGCACGGAGAAACTGAAAAGCACTGCTAGCTTTCTGAACCGTGAAGTCTTAGTGTTTAAAAATGGAGGTAAATGTCCAGTACAACGCTTCTGCACCTCAACGTGGCATCCAGGTGGAAACGTTTGTTAGAGGAGATAACTAGGGAAGTAAAATAGATGCCAAAAAGAATCAAATAGGAAAAAAACAAATGCCAAATAGAATCAGATAGGAAGAAAGAAAATTGCTAAATAAAATCCAATAGGGAAGAAAAACAGATGCCCAATAAAATCAAACTCATTGATTGGCGGATATGAAAAAGATCACACAAAAAGCCTGTCAATAATCAAGATATCGTTTTCAGATTCCACACGGCAGATGTAATATAAAGAAGAAAAATTTGGGGACGTTTTGTCTATTTCTGCCGCGTTACACCTCCTCCAACTCGAAAGTCTTAGGTTAAGGCCTACAGAAAAACAAACTAAAACAGGTGTCACGAATTAGCATCGGCATGGAATCGTTTGAAAATGATTGCTTTCATTCAGTGAGGTGGAGAGAAGCTTTCCTCTAGCCGAGCTTTCAAGAGACTTTGTCTCTTACTCTTATTATAAATCTAGTGCTTAAAGCTCAAGCCAGTAGAAGGCAGAGTGGGCACATTACGGCCCGCGGGCCACATGCAGCCCACCGGAGTGTTTCATGCATCCCGAGGACACCTACTGAAATCAGGTGTGCTCCCAGATTATAAATATAAAAAATGCAAATATATTAGAAATAAATAAATATCTATATAAATTATTGAAACATCTGACTCTTATCACTTATGATGGAAGAGGCTAAAGAAATATTATCCCTACACGTCATTCTAAAATCTAAAAAGTTTAAAGCAAACGAAGATTATTCTTATTTTAAAACATTTAGCCAAAGACATAAACTCAGGCTAGTATTTATTCTATACTTTGAAGAACTGTGTTGAAAGTGCTGAGTTGGCATGGGACAAAACTGCAAGTGTAACAACTAATGAATGGTGTCCGTGCTTTGACTAAGAAAAGTAAATTAAATTAAAGAACAATATCCCAATCATAAACTCTAAACTGCATTGAATATCAAACATATTATTGACCCAATTAGTTCAGTGATCAAACGTATCAGAGCTAGGGATCTTCTTAACCACAGGCAGTTCAGGGAAGTACTTGAACATTTGAAAACAAAATATTTCGATGTTCGGTTACACAGTTGTACCGTGTAGGCTAAGCACGGCAAGATATTCAGAATAATGTGGGATCTCAAGGAAGAAATTGTTCAGTTTCTTAAAAGACATTCACTGTGACGTATTTCTAGTGAGAGTGGAAGACAGACTTCAAGTTTTACAACAGAAATATCAGAAGAATTGCAATGGGTTGCTTGCACATGAAATGTGAATCTATTTAAGACGTCAAGATTTTAAAACCAGTTTTCATTTAGTGCAGAAGCTAATTCAGCTCCAGAAGACATACCTCCAATCAAATTATGACCTGTAGGAGAAGTTAGGGTCAGTCAGTTTTTCCGTGGGAGCTTTATGGGTGCCAGAAGCTGTAGGTCCACACTTTAAAATAGTTTGCTGATAAACTTTCACATTATTTGGGTGCACCTACATCGTGAACAAACCTTTTTATTGCTTATGTTTGAAACTAAACAAGTGTAGTAATAAGTAAGCTAGTTCCATACTTACGGAACACAATGTACATGTGTAAAGAATTAAATACTTCACATCAAGTAAAAATGACATTTGTGGTAAAATGTTGTGATGTCAAAATACGATAATATTTCTTTTTTTAAATTCCTAAAATGAGCTCTATTACTAAATCTTGTTACAATTCCTCTATTGGGATATATATATATTTAAAATCCGGCCCTCCAAAGAAAAAGGTTGCCACCCCTGGTCTAAGGGATAATCAAACAAGGTATCTCTCAACACCGAAATCATTCTCTCATATACAATCTACTCACCTACAAAGCTAATGATAAGAGTCTATTTTCCATCAGTTATAAATCTTACAATTTGAGTAATTAAACCTTCAATTCCTGCTCATGCATTCAAATGATCATTGTAGGAATATCGAAAAATGCAGAGTCACGTGAATATAGAAAAAGTTGTTGACATTTTATAATTTTTTTTTTCGGAATCTCAGAACAAGACAAGAATGTGTTCTTGTTTGTCGACCGTCAGGAGATCTAGATCTAGATGTTCTTTTTGTGTGGGTGGGCAGGATATCTTTTGCTTTCATTACTTCATAATAGATACAATCATAATCATAAAACAATTTTTAAATCATGATTTTTTTATTATTGAAAGCCAAATAAATCATCCTTTTCATTATTTAGACGGTTAGTGGTTGGTATTTAAATTTCTAATGCTTTAATTTTAATAAAATACCATTTAATAAACTTGAATATATAGGCATGCTGGTTACACTGGTACTTTATGATCTAAATTGTTTTGATACGCTTAATTTTAACTGGACACAATGTAAACTTAAGTTCTTAACCTTGAACTCTTTAGAGATAAGGAAGACGGCGCAGCTTAAGAACAATCATTTACCTTTGCAATCATTAACCATTTAGATAATGAAAACTAATGTGCAGGCTAAGTAATGTATTATCACCGACTACTGGACAGGGAATTGTGTCTCGTGTAGATAGCTAAGAGGGTAATAATTTGACGCCCCCGCCCCATTTTAAATAAGTCCTTTGAATTAACTCAGTGTATGTGTGTGTGTGTAGTAAAGTATTGTTGTGATCTTCACAAGGCTTATAAGTGCTTTAGCACTAGATGCTTATGTTAGTTGTTAAATCAATACTGGCTTTTAGCAATCGATGGAACTTTCTAGATCCATGTAGGATTTGTTGAATATTTTAAGATCACATTAGGTTTTAGCTTCCGTTATGTGACAGGTTGTGTGAGGCGCCAAATTACGTTACAGGCTGGGTGTGAGGCACCAAATTACGTTACAGGCTGAGTGTGAGGCGCCAAATTACGTCACAGGCTGTGTATGAGGCGCCAAATTATGTTACAGGCTGAGGCGCCAAATTACGTTATATGCTGGGTGTAAGGCGCAAAATTACGTTACAGACTGAGGATGAGGCGCCAAATTACGTTACAGTCTGAGCGGGAGGCGCCAAATAAAGTTACAGACTGGGTTTGAGGCGCCAATATACTTTACAGGCTGGGCGTGAGGCGCCAATATAAGTTACAGACTGTATGTGAGCGCCAAATTACGTTAAAGACTGAGTATGAGGCGCCAATATACGTTACAGGCTGAATGTGAGGCGCCAAATTACGTTACAGGCTGAATATGAGGCGCCAAATTATATTACAGGCTGAGGGTGAGGCGCAAAATTATTACGTAACAGGCTGAGTGTGAGGCGCCAAATTACGTTACAGGCTGGGTATGAGGCGCCAATATACGTTACAGGCTGTGTGTGAGGCGCCAATATACGTTACAGGCTGTGTGTGAGGCGCAAATATACGTTACAGGCTGCGTTTGAGGCGCCAAATTACGTTTCAGGCTGTGTTTGAGGCGCCAAATTACGTTAAAGCTAAGTGTGAGGCGCAAAATTACGTTACAGACTGAGGGTGAGGGGCCAAATTACGTTAGAGCCTAAGTGGGAGGCGCAAAAATACGTTACAGGCTGGGTTTAAGGCACCAATATACTTTACAGGCTGGGTGTGAGGCGCCAATGTAAGTTACAGACTGTGTGTGAGGCACAAAATTACGTTACAGGCTGAGTATGAGGCGCCAATATACGTTACAGGCTAAATGTGAGGCGCCAAATTACGTTACAGGCTGAATATGAGGCGCCAAATTATATTACAGGCTGAGGGTGAGGCGCAAAATTACGTTACAGGCTGTGTGTGGGGCGCCAAATTACGTTACAGGCTAAGTGCGAGGCGCCAAATTACGTGACAGGCTGAGTATGAGGCGCCAAATTATGTTACAGGCTGAGGGTGAGGCGCAAAATTACGTAACAGGCGGAAGGTGAGGCGCCAGATTATGTTACAGGCTGGGTTTGAGGCACCAATATACGTTACAGGCTTGGTGTGAGGCGCCAATATACGTTACAGGCTAGGTGTTAGCGGCGCCAATATACGTTTCAGACTGTGTGTTAGGCGCCAAATTACGTTACAGGCTGTGTGTGAGACGCCAAATTACGTTACAAGCTAAGTGTGAGGCGCCAAATTACGTTACAGGCTGAGTATGAGGCGCCAAATTATGTTACAGGCTGAGGATGAGGCGCCAGATTATGTTACAGTTTGGGTGTGAGGCGCAAATATACGTTACAGGCTTGGTGTGAGGCGCCAATATACGTTACAGGCTTGGTGTGAGGCGCCAATATACGTTTCAGACTGTGTGTTAGGCGCCAAATTACGTTACAGGATGTGTGTGAGGCGCCAATGTACGTTACAGGCTGAGTGTGAGGCGCCAAATTACGTTTACAAGCTGAGTGTGAGGCGCCTAATAACGTTACAGGTTGGATGTAAGGCTTTTTGAGATTATAGGTAAAATTATAGGTAAAAGGCAAAACTATATCTTAAGAGCACAAAACGAATAGAGTCAGAGGGAGCTGTTTAAATAAAAAGTGGTAAAGTCAGAAATAAGAAACAACAAAACAATATTATCGAATAATTAAAAATAGTTTCAAATAAGTTTAGACTCAACATTTATTCTAGAAATAAAACGCAAATCTTAGAAATCAAATTTTTTTTATTTTGTTAAATTTTATTTTCATTCAGAAATAAAATGTAGTCTATGAACTCGTAAGACACTGACCAAAACATAATATATATATATTAAAAAATTCCAGAACATGTCATTATATCTCATTGTACATGAGTGTTCCGGAAGAAACAAATATGGATCTAGACATGGCAGCAGGTAATGTAGGCTTGAACACCCTTCTCGGGTCCAAATCTTGGATAACCGTTAACAGCTATGCAAGCGTCAGCACCGTTTTGAGCTGAAAGCAGAATGTTTATAAAAAAAGAAATCAGAAGTTCAAAACTTCATAATTGACAAATTGTCACTTGGTAAATGGCAACCTTAAGTCGCGAAATATTTATTACATACTACATGTAAATGAACGATGACAGTTAATCCTTCGATCGGAAAATATTATGACGCTATAAGCATAGGAATAGTACAGCAGTTAAAATGGGGCAATATTTTTAAGATTGAGAAATCGCTGTAATCATTACTGGAAGCTACAACTGAGATCTAGGTGTAGATCTTTAAGTCCTAGTTAAATATAGATCTTAAAGAGCTTTTTTGTGGAAGTCTAGTCCACCTGTTTGACTGAATTATAATAACTAGTGAAATTATTTTGTTTGTAATAGTGTACAATTGAGTGATGGAAAAATTGATGAAAATATTTACAATACATTGGAATGAACTCTCTATATGTCCGTGAGACTGCATTATTCGTTACATCGGATCTGATTGAACAACTGAAAAGTATTTCCTGATCTACATTGGTATTTGTCCTTGGCTACACACATAAGATTGCAACAGATTACGGCTACTGAATTTATTATTATTATTACAGCTTTTATATAGCGCTACTTTCATGCTGATAGCATGCTCAGAGCGCTTTTGTGGACCAGTGGGGGGCGAGGGGGTATCTAGGAGTTGGTTTTCCGTGCTGCCTTTAGGCGCTCAGTAAACACAACTCTGCCCGAGTCGGGTGTCGAACCTCGAGCCCCCTTCTAGGTAGCCAAGCCAAGCCAAGTTAAAGCGTACAACTCGACCACGCTTCTTATTGCTCGTAAAGAATACAATGAAGTTTACCTTCAATATAAGCCCCAGCAGCTTTGGCATTCTCTGTGAACACGTTGCACCCAGTCATCACTTGACCACTCGGACATTTAATGGACGCTTTGTCCCCAACATTGTGACCACTTGAGGCTGACACCAGAGTTGAGCATTTGATGTTTCCGCCTTTACAGCACGCAGCACTGCCATAGACAGCTGTCGAAACAAGAGCAAGAATTACTTTATGTTCATGTGATTGATTCTTGTAAACTGTAAAGTTCCCCTATCAGACCTAGCAATATATAGGGCAGATGGTGTACAGGTCATCTGTTTCTGCTTCCTACGGTTAACGAGAGTGTCATGTGACCAGCACAACACCAACTGCTTCTACCTTTCCCCAACTAGTGTCAGGACCCATTAAAGCTGGTTGGACTCAGAGGCGCTCGAAGATCCCGAAACTAAAAAATCCCAGTGTTTACCAGGATTCGAACCCGGGGCCCTCGGTGCAAAGCTTTACCACTCAGCCACCGAGCCTCCTTTTACCCAGTAAAAAAGGAGCAATCGCCCTATTGCAGGATTTCAAAATCAGAAGAGTGCACAAAACACGTGATATGATCTACTCTAATTCAGACATGTATGAAGATAAATACGGGCTACCTTTCAGTGGGCCAATCTCTAATTAATATGATATTAAGTATATTTCTTTTGCAAAGAGCGAATGCAGCAGCCCATTAAAGTAGATATCCTTCAGAGACGCTGGCGGTGGATAAGCCACATCCTTCGAAAGCCTGCATTCAACATCACAAGCCCTCAACTGACCAAGAAAGAGAAAAGAAGGGACGCCCATAAATACATTGCGCCGAGATTTGGAAGCTGATGCTAAGCAAATGGTCCTGACGTGCGGACAGTTGGAGAGCCTCGCCCAGAACCGAAACGATTGGAAAAAGGTTGTTGGTGGTCTTTGCTCCAGATAGGACCACAGGCAGAGATAAGATAATATTTCTTATTATATGATGATATAAGTAAATGATTCAAATACGGTCAGTAAGATATTTAATCTCTGGACAATTGACTTACTTGGTCTAGGCTCATCATTCTGAGCTATGCAAGATGTATTCGTGAAAATTGTTCCATCAAAAGTAGACAGCCAGGACGTAGCAGCACAACCTGTACGTCCAGTGAAGGAACAAAACGTCAGCATAAATACAAGTGACATGTTATACTCAAGAGCAAAGCAACTGCGATCTATGTGGACTAGCCAATTAGTCGCATATCCTATTGTTAGACTAAGCAGCTTACCCAGTGGATAGCCATCAGAAGCACATGGGATCACAAGCTGGTCATCAACACCAATACCCGCAGGTCCAGCAGATTTATAAGTACATGTCAGCCCAGTTAGACTACAACAGCGAGCCACGGCCTGGGTGCCTTTTAGATAAGATATAGTGTATTTCTCAGTGTTCTCATGCGATCGTATATTATCATTGCAAAACTGTAATTTTGTAAAAATAATCAGCTCCGTTTCGTTAAAATAAAAATTACGTTAAGTATTTTAAGCCTGTTCTAAGGCGGTGTTTTCAATTTGTTTGGTTTAAGTCTTGAACTTATTTAAAAAGTTTGGAATCTTCATCTAGGTAAAATTCAGAGTCGATCTTGTTACCACTAAATCGAATGTTCCATTCTAGCTACAAAAAAGAAACAACAAACAACATACCTATGTGAGATCCTGCGCCATTAATGGCCTGACAAACTGGTTTTCCATTGCTGAACGCAATTCTCTCGCCGTCTCGTACCCAATCATTATTCTGTTTGAATGAAAATACAATGATAAAATAAGAAAACTTTTACCGGCATATCTTTGTTTATATGGATTGATGAAAATCCTTATTTTTAATTGTATTTCAATTAATATTATTAGTCATAATACAGTGCGGCATTGGGAGTTATGGCAAACAACTATGGGGAATAGACCCGTTCAAAGACTGTAGAAATCTGAATCACACACACACATAATAACATGCTTATTGAGTTTTTGGCTCAATATGTTTTGTGGCCAGCTGACGTATTTTGTCAATCTGACGCAGACAAAGCCGAATTAGTTCCTTTTAGGGATTTCTGGACAGTGGCGTAGCTAGGGTGGGGGAGGAGGGGGGAGAAATTGAAAATACCCCCCCTCGGGCCCCTACTTGAGGGGGGCCCCCAAATATTTTTTTCAATAAATATTAAATATTACGCGAAATGCTGGGGTCAAGCCTCCGGGGCCCCCAAATTCATAGCTACGCCCCTGCTTCTGGAGCATGAGCAACATTTTTACTCTGACGTCAGTGAAGAACTTTTCCAACAGATATGCAGATCAATAAAAGCTGTTAGTAAGACTTGAACTTCTCGTGAGACTTTTCATTTAGACCTTACCTTTAAGATACTGGAACATCCGGTCAGTATTTCTCCATCATTGCAGCCGACCTCTGTTGTCTTATCATCTCCAACAGCAGACGCAGCAGACCATCTCGTGGCGCAACTTAATTGGTGGCTTGTCGAAGTGGACGTAGCGTGACCCGTTGTGTAGAGGCCAGTGCTGGTAGATTCATGGGTAACAGGAACAGTAGCGAAAGGATCAATTTTTGCGGGAAGATGAATCTCGTCTGCAACACATTTCATTTTTATTAAAATATTGTCGCTTTTTACAATACTATTCTTAACTCGTACCTTTGCGGAGACTGAGACTTCTGGGTAGGTTGGTTGAACACTTATCTCGAAAATAGCTCTAACTATTTTTCTAGAAATTTGACAGTTAATGTAATTTATGGTCACATGGAAAACTCTAGTTTGAGACTTATAATTTTTCCAAAAAAAAAAAAAGAAATAAATTTAAATTTGGCTAGAGAACTAGAAAATATTTATATTGAACAGACTATTATACTATGTCTTCTGATTTTACCGCATTCATTCAAGAGTGTAATAAAATAAAGTTCAGGAACATTTTGCGCTTCGTCTTCTAAATTTAAATCTAAAGGCCTATCATTGGAATATTATCTAAAGTGTAGTAGGTCTATGCTTTCACTTAACCAGGATTATATCTCGGGGCCTTACGAGAGGGGAAAGAAGCGAAGCAAAAATGTTCCATTTAAAAAAAAAACTAACATTTATTAGTAACTACATATGATAAAACTAAAAAAAAAATCAAACAAAGCATTTGGATTTTTTAAAAGAAATTTCTATAAATCCTATTAGGCCAATAATAGAATATGCATCCTCCGTTTGGGACCCCTCAACTCAAGAAAACATTAAGAAACTGGAACAGACACAAAATAGAGCAGTGAGATTCATAACAAACGAATATTCACATTTGACTAGAGTAACACCTTTAGTAAAATCACTAAATTTAGAAATCCTTCAGGACAGAAGACTCAAAAGTAAAGTAGCAATTATACATAGAACACTGAACCATAATCTTCAAATACAAAAACAAAATTTAATAAAATACTCTGAAAGACACAAAGATGAATGTACATTCCTCGTCCCATATGCTAAGACAAATTTGTTCAAATACTCCTTCTTCTCTAGTGCTATTAGAGCATGGAATGGGTTGCCTGAGCCAGCCAGGAAAACCATTGACTTAGCAGAATTTAAGTCATTGGTCAAAGACTAGACTGACATTACCCGCGGCCTGCGGGTCTAAGTTTGTGTTTATTAATGTAGTGGATTGGATTTAGATGTATGTTAAACTTAGCTAATGATCCTTTCAAGTTTTTTCTCTTTCGCTACGAAAATAAAATTAGTTTACCCGAAGCCGATACATTCATATCTATTAAAAACGAAAAGAGCGATAGCTTTGTTAAATGAATGGGATTATAAAGCGAACAATTAAAGGAAAAATTTTTTAGTTCGCGATTCATGAATGAATATAGATCTAGGCCTATCTCAACTCGGCTTCGCAGCTTTTGTAAAAGAATGTAGTCTCTTAAAAATGCTTTAGAAAACCAAATTTAAATGTTTATTTGATCAAAATATGAAATGAATGGACTATAATTAGTATGTTCATGTGTTCAAGTATAAACCTATCTGTGCGAAGAGAAGTTTTATCATCTTAGAGTTGAATTAGAGTTTTAGATCTAGGAATGGGATTATAAAGTAAACAATTAAACGAATTAATTTTTAGTACGCGATTCATTACGGTATTGTCTAATGAAAGAATATTCGTCAGGAAATCTGTACTCACAGATATAAGGAACTTATTTATGTAAAAAATGCTTTTGAAACACAAAATTGAAAGTTAATTTTATTAAATAATGAAATCAATGGATCTTCTTTAGTATATTCATGTGTCAAAGTAAAAAAACTATCTGCGCAAAAGTGTATTTCTTAAAAATTAGATTTAGGTCTAAATCCTTTCGATCTTTTCTCATGTCAACATTGAAGACATGGCCTAGATCCATAAAATACTATAGCTGTAATAGAGTCGGACAACTTTATTTTTTTTTTAGGGTCTTAACTTTGTTTTAGGGCTACAATACATACACTACGGTCTAAGTTGGTACCCAAGAAACATTCCTGCCAAGTTTTATCAAGATTGGTCAAGCGGTTTTGATGTCTATAAGTCACATACATACACCTCACATTCTACTTTATAGTACTGATTGTCACAGCTTTCCTATTATATTTATACTTTTATCTACTTATAACTCGGTACAAACTACCTTAGGTCTCGATACGTCTAGGTGTCCCTGGTTCAGCTGTATTTATTAATAAACAAGTAACACTCGATCAAACACATAAACTTTAATAATCTTTAATAATCTTTACGGCATCTCTTACAAGCTGGACTCCGTCTGCCCACTCTCTGACAACAAAAACACACTTCCGGTCATTCGCGCAGAGTGTAAAAATAGATTATACTTACATACACACAGTCATCCGTGACAGTTATTAATAGAAAATAATGACTGTATTGGAGGTATTGTCTTAAAAAATGAATTATATAATGTGTTTCTTGTTACTAGTCTACTTACTAAATCTATTACGCTATATTTACAAATTAATGGTTAACTTGAGAAAATTGAAGAAATCCTACGAAAAACAGCAACAGCAAAAAAAAAAGTGTCTACTTCCCACTTATCTAACCATTCGTCTTCTACTCTAAAGAAAAACAAAAATGTAAAAAATGTTACAATTTTTACTTTAAGAAACTAAAAAAAAAGGTTTCGGTAATTTAGTGTACAGAAGTGTTAATAAAACAAACCAATTAATATTATATCTGTATTAACCATATAAAATAATACAGGCAAACATGTCTTTATCTTAGGGTTTACTGAACAAGAATGACAAAAAGATCACAATAACATAGTACACACATACAAGCTGACCTGGACACCAAGACATTTTGACACACCAGTACAGATCAGTTCACAGCACACAACAAGAAAAATACACAATTCTTAGATAGGAAAACAATGACAAATTCTTATCCAATCGATATGTACGTAACTCTTTTTCAAGCTGTAAGAAAATTTAATGCTGTTTCGTTTTCAAAGTTTAGAAGTAATGCAATCCCATTTAGCGGATTATAAATAGAATGGGCTATTAATCACAGAACTATATAAAGACCAGCTTAGGCACCAAATTGCTTTAATTGACATAGAAGAGAGCACCTGGTTGCATGCGGCTTCAGAACGAGACAGCTGGAGGTCACTTACAAAAGCCGCGGGATACACATTTTAGACCAAAAGAAAATCCGCTGCCGAGGACAGACGTAGACAGCGCAAAGAGAATCTTAATTGACCACCGCGGACTATGGTTATGCTTGCTCTGGATATGACGAAATATGTAGGTCACAGCTGGGGCGGCGTAGCCATGGGAACTACTGCATTCCTCATTAAATTTAGAACTCAAAGACAAGCCTTATTATTATATTCACGCAAATCTATGATATAAAGCCATTTCTTTTTAGTTTCCATTGAGATTATGTTTCGACAACAGTAGATCGAGCTTGACATTGTTTATTTTGTATATGTATTTCTAAATCCCTTTGTAACATATAATTTTATGTTTAGATCTAGATCTAGATCTAGTAATTGAACACCAAAAATAAGGGCACTCTGGTCTCATAATTTTTATTTTGAAGTTTTTAGATACATAATCTAGAAAGATCTAGGTAATCAATCTATTTAAATGTATAGATGACTAAAATCAACAAACTTGTATTATTGCGATCTAGGATTTTCGAAAAATTATCTCAAAAGAAACAGGAAATAGCTGAATATATATTTCTGTGATTAATAGACCTTTCTATTTAAATTACGCAAAAAGATATCGCATTATTTCTAAACTTTGAAAACTAAAGATCTTAAATTTTCTAGTACAGAAAAGATCGATTTTCCTAGATTCGAAGCGACTTTCATTACAGCCTGGAAAAGAGTTACGTATATAACTATCTCTATATATAGGTCTGTGATCTGATCATCATCGGATAAGAATTGGTTTTCGTTTTCCAGTCTAGCCCTAACATATATAAATCTATGTATGGTGCCCCCCCCCCCCCATTTTCCCAATTCCTTTCTCGTATTTGTTTTCGATATTTCATTTTATGGGTTATAACGTAGATCGGTTTTGTGTAAACAAAGAGAAGATCATTGTGATTATTTAATAATGCATGGAAATCCCAATGTTGGTAGTTTTGTAAGTGCTTTAAATTCTACAATATTTTTGAACGAACCATGATTTGATTTATTGCATTGACAAACTCACGTCCATCTCCTGATATGTCCACGGTGACGGTCTGGTCAGTCTTCCCCAGATGAAAAGTCTGTTTTTTGATTGGTTTATCTTTGTACCAGACGATCACGTCATAGTCTCCCTGAAAGCCCCGGATGTTGAAAGATGTTCCTGAAGACAGAGACCTGTTCACATGAGTGCTCCATTCGTTTTTAGTCAACTGAACAAATCTTTGACCAGCCTTGTCCAACTGTTAACCAAGCAAGGTTAATAGGAACCGTTTCATAAAACTGTATCATAGCATGCCTATTATTATTCTAAATATATTATAATTATTATATGTTTTTTTACTCATAATTATTCGTTTCACTGTTGTCAATAAAGAATTAATATGTACTACAGAGGAGGCACGGTGGCTGTCTGGTAAAGCTATTAGCCTCCTTACCAGGGTCCCGGGTTCAAACCATTGTGTAAACTAGGGTTTTTACTTTCGGAATCCTTAAGGAAGCTCTGAGTCCACCCAACTCTAATAGCTGGGGAAAAGTACGGCAGTTGTTCATTGTGCTAGCCACATAACACTCTCGTTAACTGTGGGCCAAAGGAACAGATGACCTTAACATCATCTGTCTGTTTCTTTTTTATGTATTTCAGAATATTTCAAATCTAATTTGAGATTTTCCTAAACCAATAGCTTCAGATGCTTCATAGAAACTTAACCTTACTAAATTTAAATGACAAATAATGATGTTCTTCGACTAACTTTAAGAAACAAATAGATCGTTCAATCATTCCACTATTCCAATCAATGCAACAATGTTATTTTCTCTTCGTGCTGTTCGCTAATACAACTTAATGTTATGACTTCTTACTGTATAGCTGTAGCCATGGAGAAGTCCATAGTCAGGACTTTTGTCGTGATCCCAGATGCCCCAAAATATAATGCCATCAACACCAGGGTGACTGAAGAACACTCGCCAGATGATTTCATACCTTCGGACATAACAAATAATGTTTGTGTTTTAGTTTTACACAATCATCAAAATTATTGTAAAGATAGAATGAATGAATAATTGAAAAGAACCTTAGATAAAACTCTAAAACATTCGTTCACTGAATGCATTAGATGAACTTAAGATGAGTTATAGAAATCTCAGACAACTAGTTCAGTGAAGCAGTTTTCTTGTCCTTATTAAATAATTATCAATGTCCAGGTTGTTCTAATAAATAGATATCGGACGCAGTCTAATAATTTTTACAAAATCGTATTCTATTACAATAAATGATTTTTTACCAATCAGCTCTGGAGTTTTCATCATGTACCACCATATCCATTTCTGTAGCCCACATTGGCACTCCTGCTTGGGCTAAGATGTCCAGTCTATGCTGAAAAGATAAATTCTATTTATTTAAATGAATGTTTTAAAATTAGGTTTCTTATCAGAGAAATGCGCTAAAATTACTAAAATTATTTATCTTTGTATCGAAACTACTTAGCATCGATAACAAGCAATTATAAATACCCAGCTTACCTTTAGTGCTGTAGGACTTGGTTTTGTGTTGGAAGGCATGTGACTCTGTACACCAACACCCCCTAATCCAACGTTGGCAGCTTTGAATTGTTGGATTTGTGAAAGATAAGCCTAAAACAGTTTAAATGGACTTCATTTAACATTTGAAATATATGCTGCCAGTTTCACCTTTTTTAGGTTTATAGTTAATCAGTGATGAACACGATAAGTAAGCACACAAAATGTAAATTTCTATACCTACCAGAGTGTACTCGCCATTGGCCACGACACTATAGTCATTGAGGAAAAGTTTCGGGGTGGGGTCCAGTGAGTGTACTGTCCTAAACATGTGTTGTGTGTAGTGGTCATCTCCTGTCTTGCTTTCATAGAAGTTCCCATGAAGTAGCTCGTTGTTGACATCCCAGTGAGACAGTCTGGGGAAGTGAACGAGTAGTCACTAGGGAAGTGAACGAGTAGTCACCAGATAACTTACAAGCTTGTGTCTAAACTTCGACTAGTGTGTGATTTACAAAACATTCATTAATAGTTCTCTTTAAAATGCATAGTAAATATAATGCAAAATTATGGCTTTTATATAGCGCTACTTTCATTCTTATTACATGCTCAGAGCGCTTTGGTCCAATCTCATTTGTGGACAAGTGGTGTGTGTGTGTGTGGGGGGTGGGGGTGGGGGGTATCCTGGAGAAGGTTTTTCCGGGCAGCCTATAGGCGCTCAGTAAACTCAACTCTGCTCAAGCCGGGTGTCGAACCTCGAGCCCTCTTCATAGGTAGTCAAGCCAAGTTCGAGCGTATTTAGCATCTCAACCACGCTTGGGTGGTCAAGTAGGTGTTCATTCGTCTGTCGATTTGAAGCTCGTGGTGTCGAGACTTGGTTATGATTTAAAGTTTGAATTAACTGACTTCATAGCACTCTCTTCAATAGTAGACTTATAACAGGCAGACCTCAAAATCATTTACCATACAAGTCCCTTGTGTCTCTTATGTTGTTTTTTCAAAGCCTAGCAAATAATGTTCACTAAATATATGCATGGTTTAGTATCCAGAGATAGGATTTAATTTAGTATTGTAACTTGATGTTTTGTTTTACGCATTGAGGGTTTAGAAATGTATTAAAAAATCATTACATATTTAATAAAACTTTTATTTGTGTAACGAGTACAATGAAATAGAGTCGAGATAATGGAAGTCCACGATTAGTTTCAGACACATGTTAAAAGTTTATCAAGAGCATGACGTGTACTAGCTAAAACCGACATCAAATGTCCACACAGGTCCAACGTATTATCTATAAGATTGTTATTACAGTACGAGTGGATTACAGTATCAATGTCTTGTTTCTTCACTCATCTAGCTGATAGCTTTGTTCAGTCACTGAACAACTGGGGGGGGGGGGAGGTTATCTCAGAGAAATGAGATGGAGGCCTGGGCATTAGTTATGGTCAGAATGTTGTCGCTCACAGTGATTCCCCCATTTTCCACTGAACGGACATGTACAAAAAAAAAAGGGGGCAATATGAGATTTGACAGCAGGGCAGATCTTAGATAATTGGAGGCACTAGGCGAAGTAAATAGGTGGGCACCAAATGAAATAGAAAAACACTAAATTTAGATCGAGCAACGAATTTTAAAACCTTCCTGTATCTATATCTAAATATATCTATATCACTTAGGGATCAACAGCGTCGCTTGTTCTGCCAGCACTGTGTGCTGCAAGATACCTATGGGTCGCCGGCTCCTGATTTTTTTCTCAGAGGTGACTCCATGTTAGTGTACATACGTATGGTAGTAGAGATTTGAATTCAGGGTTTTCCTTATCCTTAGTGGGAAGCCAGAAAACGATTGAGTGTCGTTTCTACTAGTTTCTACCATTGTTCATTCTCCTATTATTGTAAAAGTACCACCAGGCCCCCAATACCCAAGTCACACGTTAAGGCCAGTACTTGGTCATGTCAGAGGATACTTTAAACACATAGGAAACATTTTATTGCATGTAATACAGCATTGTAAGACCTTTTTATTTGTTGTGTGCAGACGAGACTCACACTTACTTCCCCTTGGTGATCCCAGTCATGTAGCGTATGTGCTCATCGACTGTATCTTTTAAAGTTTGTCCAGACATGGCGGTCACGTAACTTGGTTGTGTGGCTCCACCTACTGCCCAGAACATGCAGTGACCACGAACGTTTAACCTAAAACAGATGATTTGTAAAAAAAAAAAAAAAAAAAAGAAATTCAATAAATTCGTGTAAAGAAAAAAACCCACTAAAATTGGCATAACTTGTGACAAAATCTGTATTTAAATTTTATCTTATATATTACAGACGTGACTTCAAAACAGAAGACGATAACGTCCTACGCATTTCATGTGCAATCTAGTCATACATGTTAAATAACTTGGGCACATACATATATATATATATATATATATATATATATATATATATATATATATATATATATATATATATATATATAGAGAGAGAGAGAGAGAGAGAGAGAGACCTATACGATGTGTAAAAAAAGATATACCCATGTTTTCTGAGTTCATCAGTTGCAGCCACAGCCATCGTAAAATCTGGGTGTTCCTTAAAATAGAATAGACAGACATTCTGCACTGTTTCATTTAGTAAAATACGAAATATTTAAAGATTGAACAATTTAATGGTGAACACAAATATTAGATATTAACGATCTTAAATAAATCATATGCTGTTTCTCTCTCTCTCTCTCTCTTCTCTCTCTCACACCCACACCCACACACACATGTTTAATGGAAGTTTCCATAATGAAATGCGTACTTCGAACTCTAAGACAAGCCATATTATTATAATTAACTGAGCGCAATCATGGCGTTCACTCCGTTTTTTAGGTCACATTGAGATCTTGTCTAGTGAGCACTTTTCATGAATTGTTTTCTGGCCACCCCAATATGCCTAGATCACTATCTCTTTACCCAATGGGCTAATGCTTTATAAAGTGTCCAAACTAATATAGTCGCCGTCACATTTCATTATTAAAGACTATTTAATAGCAATGACATTTCAGAATGTATATACTGTTCTCTTTACGACTCTTCTTTCAAAATTCCATCTAACAAAAAACAAACTTTTTGTATTTCTCAAAGTGATTAGTAGATAACAACTTATTGACAGTCATTTAAGAAGATGATGTCGCCACCATCTCATGTATGATGTAAGAACAAGGCAGGCGGCGTTTTGGTTCTCATACTTGAAATGAAGATGTTTACAAAATCTTATTGTTTTTAAAGGATTGTTTCATTATGTGAACATCATAAAGGCAACTTGCTTCTTTATTTGAGAATTTCATAATGATTCAGAGGTCGGAGTAAAAAAATTTTTTAAGTAGTCAATTAGGCTTGCAACATCCATAAATAAGCGATACGTTTAATTTCTAAGCAAATATCTCCTTCCCCCTAAAAAAAATAAAAAAGAGTATTTTTAGAACACATCGCTTTCCACCAAAACCGATGGCTTTTACTGAAGGATATTTATTAATTTCAAAGATAAAAAATGTTAGATTTTCAAGTTTTTTTTTCTGTAGCTATTTATATATAATATATTTTCTCGACCAGTTGGGGAGGCGGGGTATCTGGGAGAAGGTTTCCGTGCTGCCTACAGCAACCAGTTGTCAACGTCTTCATCAAGCCAGCTTTTTGCTGCTGACCTGTAGCGAGATCAATGGTCATAGGAGAACGAGCAACGAGCTATTGGTCTAAACTGACCACAGGCTGCAACTTTGCAGGTCAAAGTTAAGGCCTTCTGTAACGAATGGTCCTGACTGTTGGCTCTTTTGCAGTTTGTGCCAGGGAAAAATATCGAAGCAGCCTTAAAGAAAAAAAAAAGACAATTACCCTGGTGCCTCTGTTGTAAGTCCACTTGTATTCCTCTATGGTGGCCCAGTTGAACAGGTAATAGATAATGTTCTGAAGCTGTTTATAGTCTGGGCTAACGATATAGTCACTACGTAACTGTGTTCCAAAGCCGAATAAATGTTTGGTGTGATCTATCTGTAGATAGGAAGAACTAGCAATTAGAAAAACATCAAAAATCACCTGAAAAAAAATCTCAAAGCCAATAAGAAAGAAAATAATCAGATTTTTTACATAGGTCAGTGTGGACATTACAGTCACAAAACTATGAAAAGGTATGAAAGTCCCAAACCATATAAGGACCATATGACATGTTGAAAGTACTCGCATAACAATAAATGTTTATGCTATGGTGAAATTAAAGAATAAAATGCTTTTTTAAAGACAGTCTTTTAAAGACAATCTTGTAAGGCACATTGCTAGCGGGAGAAAAGCAATAACCAATGCAAAGAGAGGAAGCCAGTGAGCCCGGCGGGTCAATTAATCGTACTCATTAAGATCAGCAAAGAACCGGTGTGGGGGTCAAAAAGTGTTCACAAATTTTCATTCTAGTGATAACAAAATGTAAAACTTACAAACCTGAAGCTTAAGATCATTAACATTAAAATTTGAAGCCACATTGACACTGAAAAAAACAAAACAACAATTTATATAAGTATGTTTAGTTTTCTTCAAATTTTAAACATCATATTTAATTTAAATAAATTGTATTTGTTACTGTTGATATGGCTTATATTACATCATACTAACGTTAGCTTGCAATATAAAAATACATATGTATTCTCATTTAATAATAATGAACTAATACAGAGTTAGGTAGGAAAAATAAAAGTGTCCAACTTGAAATGGATATTGCTCTTTCTCAGAGTTTCAATGCGATGGTCAGCTTCTGTCTTCCAGTTTGGATTCTCTGGTAGCTCGGTTAGGGTGGCGTCATCGAAGTAGAACTCAGCACTGGGAGATGGACCCTCAAGGTACAGAGAAGAGACTGTGTGTTCTGATGAGATGAAGTTGTACAGTTTTAATAAACGTTAAAAAATGCCCCCCCCCCCAAAATATAAATTTCTGAATTAATATAATAATTTTTTTTTAAAGCAAGAACATTTTCCAATCGGCGATAACCTTAAATGAGTCTCTAGTAGAATATTACTAAAAAAAGCAATAGAGTTAGATAGACATGTACTAAACACGAGACATTAGTTATGGTTTGTCACTGATTGCGCGTGGTCTTAAGAGTTCCCTGTTATGGAGTTTTTATGCATGTTTGTATTGGCCACTAGTAAGACCATTAGGCTTGAAATCTGGTTGAACGGCTGATTAAATTCAGTTGGAGTCCAAGGCTGCGAGCCTGAAGAACGAGTGTTTATTTGTAGATTGTAAGTTACATCTTATCTTATCTTATAAAATACAGACGTTACGTTAACAATTATAGCTTTTCTCTAGCACTACTTTCATGCTTATAGCATGCTCAGAGCGCTATGGTCCAATCTCAGTTGTGAGACCAGTGGGGGCAGGGGGTATCTGGGAGGTTTTATCCGTGCCGCCTTAAGGCGCTCAGTAAACACAACTCTGCTAGAGTCGGGTGTTGGACCTCGAGCCCCCTTCATAGGTAGCCAAGTCAAGTTCAAGCGTAATTAGCCTCTCGACCACATATATTTAAAAAAGATGATTACGTCCAACGCGTTATGCATCTACCCATGCAATGACTTAAATTCTGCTCAGTCACTGGTTTTCCTTGCTAGCTCAGGTAACCCATTCCATGCTCTAATAGCACTAGGGAAGAAGGAGCATTTGTACAAATTTGTCCTAGCATAAGGGGTGGCATATGTAGATATATCTTTTTGTCTCTCTGTGTATTTATTAGGTTCTGTTTTGTATTTGAAGATTATGGTTCAGTGTTTTATGTATAATTGCTACTTTAATTTTAAGTTAAATTTAGTAAAAAAAAATATTTCAAAATTTACTACATTTATTTCATTTGATCACAAGTTGATTTTGTTTATATTATCAACAAAGTTCTATATAGTTTTGTTCACTAAAAAAAGTCATTCAAGTTATTTGAAGTTTTATTACTTAAGATATATTACGCATACAACGGTTTATTTGTCTACCAGCAGTTTGGTGTTACAAGTCAACAACCGGTAACAACAATGGCTTTATGCATGTCTATATAATCTACAACTTTAGCAACAAATTCAAGTAGGTAGCTTGAAACAGCTGACATTTCTTTGACATACGGAAATGATCTACAATGTCTTTATTTCTTATAAAGCGAATTCATGCAGTTATAACTAAAGATTCACTTTAATTTATCCAAATCAATGATCCAGCTATAAAGGCATACATCACAAAGTCACCTCTGGTTGGTACTAAAAAATCTGCTCCAAGCTGGACCCAGCCGTCAGCTGCTTTGATTCTGGGTCTGTTCGTAATTTGGAAAAAATTATCTTCCCCTGTACACATAGAAAATAATTTCAAAGAGCAAAATATTACAACAACAACAACAACACATATCTAAGGGAAAGAACCACAGAATCGCTACCATATATATATTTATATCAATATGGCAGGAATAAGCTCATGTTTTATATATAAAACAAAAGTAATTAATTATTATTAATCGATTAACTAATTGGTTAATATATTGTCATCGACTATTTTAGTAATTATACGACATTTCAACTTGATCCGAGAACGGAAAGTGGGAGAAATAATGTATAAGAAAATTGTGACAGACAGACAGACAGACAGACAGAGTTGATCTAAGCTTGGAAATATAAAAATAAACGACACTACAATTAACCCAAGTCAGAACGGATTATAAAATAAACTAGTAACATGATTTAAAAAAAAACACTTCAATTCCTGCTGTATGTTCATATTATATAATACACAAAAAAAAAAGAAAATTTATGAGAAAAGAACATTGGCAGAATGGGGATAGAAGCCTTGACATTCAAGCTATTAGCTCGAGGCACTATCAAAAATTTTATTTGATACTTTAACTGTAGGAGCTATGAGATAATGAAATATGCAAGAAAATATCTACACGCTTTCTGTTGGTTGAATCGGTCCCCCAGATTTTTTTTTATTTCATGTTTTAAAGACCAGGAAATATTGTTTTAACTCTATTTTACCTCTACGCATCTAAACACAGTAGCAGGATGATTTTAAAGTTGAATTTTAGTGATTAACTTAATACGATGTTTAAAATTATTCTAAAATAATCAACAAGCGAAACGGTGGCATTTCGATGCTCATCAAGCCTAGTAACGAAGGCTTACTTTGAAACTGTATTAAAATATGAGATTGCGCACAGTTAGTTACCTGAGATGTTAGATAGAACCTCCTTATATTTTAACAGCGTTGTTTTTGTATTTCATGCCACATAGCTTAATACACGGACGGACGTACGTACGTACAGACATTCCAGACAAAACTAATAGCGGCTATTTCCCTTTTGGGAAAAAAATGAGATTGTATACAGTTATCTGAGATGTTATAACATCCTTATATTTTAACAGCATCGTTTTTTTCAATTCCATGCCTATAACTTAATACACTTGTTACAAATCTATTTATTCTAAGTTCTATTTCTAGAACAACATTTTACGCCCATATAAAGTTCACATTGGCTTCTATGACACTTAGATTCTATGTCTCAGGTGGTATACGCTAGTGTCTTACCTGTGTCTTTAAACTTGAAATGAATCTTGATAGCGACAGACTGAGATGAGACCCCAGGGACGTCAGCGGCTAGCTTGAAGAACGAGCTAAAAGCGTATTGACCCCCAGGCCTGACCACCACATTCTGAGACGGTCCTTGCCAGGTCTGTGTTCTACAAAAACAGCAATGTGGATATAATTAATTTTTCTGTAATCTTCCACCCTGCTGTTTTATTTGTTTGTCATGTAATTTTTTGTATAAGGGAATGTGGGTGGGGCTATTTCTTATGATATTTCATAGTTTTCTATCTGTAGGTTTAACATTTTAATTAGTTGTGTAATAGTAGAGTGTAGTTAAATGTATGTGTATGCTCTTTTAATTAGCTCATAATAAATGAACTAATATAGATATAGAGATAAACATTGGCTTGAACCAAACTTAAAGACACCAAAAAACGTGTTGGCTTCAAGTTCCCAAGAGAAGTGTAAACATGAAGTTTATTTACATATCAGAACCTAGAAGTTTCATGTTTCTACATAAACGATTCAATAGGTAAGGGAGATATATGGTCTCCGGAACCGTAAGGTTGAAGAACTTTCGAACATGCTAATATCGTGTTCCACGATTAGGACAATCAGTCAATAGTTTTCAAGCTACATGTGAAGTCTAATCTAGTCGTGCCTGCTAAAGACTCAACTAATTCATTGTTTTACCTGGCGGAATTTTTCTTTTTTTGAAAAGAGGAAATATTGTTACCTCTTCCACTAAACAAAATATTTCTTTAGTTCCCCTTTCAGACCTTGCGATCTATAGGGCAGATGATGTGGCCTACGGTTAACCAGGGTGTTATGTGGCCAGCACAACAATTAACCGCCTTCACTTTTCCTTAACTAATGTCAGGAACCCATTACAGCAGGGTGGACTCAGGGGCGCCCTTATCCCGAAATTAAAATAACCAGTCTTGAACAGGATTCGAATCTGAGACCCCGGATTCGGAAGAGCGCTGACTACTCCGCCACCGCGCCTCACAAACAAAAAGATTACTCAGCGTATTTTGGAATTAGGGTAATTTAACTTACTTTCAGAAAATACCAGGACTTATTTACCACTTAATTTCATGTAACAATAGAATTTTAGGTTTACCCTACTTTTACTAGCTTGAAAAGCAAAGTCGGTTGGTCTTTGTGCTGGTTGTATGACACCTTCGTTAACCATCTGCCAAGGAAACAGATGAGCTTTACAACATCTGCCCCCATACATCGCAAGGTCTGAAAGCGGTATCTTTGTTTCAATTTATAGCGGCGACCTACAAAGGGGACAAATGCAGCTTATTCCACCCCTTCAGTCATGTGCAATTTCTTTCCCTTTTTCGAAATACCAAACACAATCACAAATTACCAATATTTAATTAACTAATTGGTTATTTTTCTATATTAATTCTTGTGTTGGCAGGTGAAAGAAATAATTGTGCATAATTTCAACTTGATCTGAGATTGGGTGTCGGAGAAATCACGTGCTCAAACTTTTTACCAGTTGATAAAATCATTGTAAAAACGTTTGGCCAAAGATGAAAATTTATAGTAGAAGAACATCTACTGAACAAATGTTGCCTAATTTGTATTTAGTTGGATGTCATGGACCTACCTGCCTGAACATTTCAGCGCTGAATGTCCTCCATGAACAACTGCAGTCTGAGCCACAGCTGTAAACCCCCCTACGTTCCAATGATTGGTACCATCCTCAAATCCAGGGTTCTGAAGCAGCTCTGGGGCTCCGTCTGATCTTTCAAGACTCCAAATCACGAAAGCACACGTCAGGATAAAGCTAAACATTCTGACTTGCAAGTATTGATGTGACAACTCTGTTTTATACTGGATTCCTTATAGTATTTTTTTAAAGAAGCTTAACTTGTCACTATATTTTTTAAAAATATATCTGCAGGACACTAATCTCAAAGAAAAAAAAATGATACTGAAGTTTTTTTCTCTACTATGTAAAGTATAGATACTGGGATAAAGAAATGATTCGATATAAAAAATAAGATAAAGAAGTAAAACAATGCTGTAGTGGTCCATTAGAAATAGCTCTTATAGAAAACAAAAAACGCCAGCCGATGGTAACATTTATCTTTATAAAAAAATGTTGTTCTTTAATGTTCCAATTTAAAACCTGTAACAAATTATGCCATACTTTGTGTTTATTGAAAAGAAGTTTAAATCAATTAAAAGGCATCGTTGCGGTTTTGTAAGATCCAGGTCAATAGCTGAGAATGTTTCATAGATACATGTATAAATGACAAGCAAAGATCAGAATGCAATTGTAATAGGTCTACTCTTACTTCAATGAACACTTGGATTTCAAAAAATAGAGCAAGATAAAACGTGCTTTAGTAAGTAACGAATAGATATGCCTCAAATTATTTTTTTTACGGTTCAAAACGATCTTGGAATCAAACTGATTAATCACTCAACTGTAATTATATTTTATTAGTCACTAAGTAAAAAGTTTAATTAAAATTAGCACAACTTTTCAACACGTGGTCAGGGTTGACGCGCATCCCTGTTTTCTGGTCATGGGACTTTGATTATCAAAAAGATGATGCAGTTAACAGCTACTTTGTCAGTTTGCATTTGAAGAGGGTAAAATAAGAAGCTGGTAAAAGTTATGGGAGTCAATATCTGCACTTGAAAGTAGCATTAGGCTATTATAAAATGTAAAACATTTTTTGCCAAACGCTTCTATTAATACTATGAATGGGGTTCCGAATTTTTTGTGAGTCACGTGGTGGTGTTTAATTTCTGTTTATAGTGGGAATCTGATTTGTGAGTTAAGCCAATATTTAGTGGTTTTGATCAATTCATTTGCGGCAAACAATAATTTTGTAACTGCATGAACATCAAGTTCACCCTTTTTTATAATCTTAAGACTTATTATTGAGATATAAGTCTAAATTGACAGTAAGGCCACACCCTCTCTGACCATTAAGTAAATAGGCTGTGATCAACTGATTTTTAACAACCTGGTCAGCTAGACGTAGACATGTAGGCCTAGTGTACTGTACGTGTGTAGTCGATGATACTACAAGACTATCCTGTATTTTTTTCATTGCGTGTTAGGCAATAGTGTTTGCTTAATGTATAGTGGTCAGACAAAAAAAATAACACACTGGCATGGTTGGTCAAGCATGTTCGTAGATATATCTTTACACTAAAAAGTCTTTGGACCTCACACCAGCAAGTGTGCCCCGCTCAAGTGCACTGCAAATGGAGCGATGGGTAGAGCACTATGCAGAACTTTACCAGATTGAAAATGCCATCTCACCAAGTGCTTTGTCTAACTTCACACCACTTTCAGTTTTGAGCGAATTAGACAAACCACTCTGTGTAAAGGGACTGAGCACAGCCATTGACATGCTTGCACATGGGAAAGCACCCGGAGGAAATGATATTCCTGCAGAAGCCATTCAGGTTGGAAAGCTTGCCCTAATCAAGCCACTCCATGAATTGCTAAGCTTGTGCTGGAAGCAAGAAATAGTCCCCCAGGAATTGAAGGATGCCAACATAGTAACAATTTACAAAAAATAAAGGCGAACGCTCCCATTGTAACAATATAGATGCATATCACTTCTTAGCATAGTTTAGATGGCTTATGCTAAAGTAATACTGAAGCGGCTGTAGATCTTGGCAGAACGAGTTTACCCAGAATCGCAGTGTGGCTTTAGTGCCGGTATAAAATCAAATAGGAACATAAAACTAAAATGTTATTTAACCTTGGTTAGGCCAATAATAGAATATGTATCCTCCGTTTGGGACCCCTCAACTCAAGAAATCATTAAGAAACTGGAACAGGCACAAAATAGAGCAGTGAGATTCATAACAAATGAATATTCACATTTGACTAGAGTAACACCTTTAGTAAAATCACTAAATTTAGAAAGCCTTCAGGACAGAAGACTCAAAAGTAAAGTAGCAATTATACATAAAACACTGAACCATAATCTTCAAATACAAAAACACAATTTAATAAAATACTCTGAAAGACACAAAGATAAAGGCACATTCCTCGTCCCATATGCTAGGACAAATTTGTACAAATACTCCTTCTTCCCTAGTGCTATTAGAGCATGGAATGGGTTGCCTGAGCTAGCCAGGAAAACCAGTGACTTGGCAGAATTTAAGTCATTGGTTTATATGCATGACTAAATGCATGACGCGTAGGACGTAATCATCTTCTTTTTTGAAGTAACGTCTGTATTATATAAGATAAGATAAGGTAGATCTACAACGAATCCACCCCAACGAACCTTACTTAAAATTATCCCCAAAACACAAAACACGCACACACACACACACTTTTAATTGGAACAAAACAGCTTATTAGCGATCATCTGTGAGTTGACAAGAAAGTGTGTGACAAATTTCATATGAATCCATTCGGCGGTTATTGAATGAATATATATTATAGATTCAGATTGACTGAAAATCCATAAATTTTACTCAAGATAAAATAGTCTAAAGATACAGACACACACAGACACATACATGCATTTATAAAGATAAACACATACGGATTGGCCTATATATTCTATATGACTTTAAATATATATATTCAGATGTATTAAAATATAGATCTATAAATTAATTAGTGTTTTGTTGCGCAACTTATCACGACATCTTAAAGAAAGACAATTTTTACTTTTTAAAGCATAGCATCTTTCCCTTTTTAAAATACTCTATTTCTACATGTGTAAAAGCAATTCTCTTTTTTTTTTTGGCAGCACTTAGACTTTGATACTGAAATCTGGCATTTATTTCTATAAAAATCTGGCTTTTTTTTTGTCAAGCCTCGACCACCAAGAATTTCAAGAAAAGTAATTTGGGACAATGAGTTTTACCTTCATGGGTATCATTATTACTATTAACCTAAGAAGATTAGAACACATCAAGACTTCTAAAATTTGTGTAACGCTATTCTTTCATTTGTTTCTTAACATTCATTAAAAATTAAGGCCAGATTTAAGTAGGTGGAGGCCCTTGGGCAGGAATTTTGAGGAGGCCCTTTCACTTTTTTTTGAACGCTTAAATAAAAATCCATTTATTACGAATACTATTTATATGCGATATTTCATTTAATCTTGTTTCCTTCTTTTCTTTAAATATTCAATATGCATATTTTATTTTTAAAAATATTTTTGAGCCTGTGGATGTCAAGGCCTTGGGTTGACTTAAATCCAGTGCTGCATTTATATATTACGAGCACCAGGGGCGTAGCTAGGAATTTGCCGTCATTTGGGGGCCCGGGGGGCTTGACTTCTTGGGGGACCCTGCAATAATTAATTTAATATTAATATTGTATAAAATACTCATTTCGGACCCTCCTCAAGTGGGGGCCCGGGGGAATTTTAGAAATCTCCCCCCTCCTCCCCCACCCTAGCTACGCCCCTGACGAGCACTCTAAAAGCGAACACTTCTTAACCACGACAGTGATGCCAAACGTAAGATTTAAAGTATTGCAGGTAAAAATGTTAAAAAAATAAAAGTATCTATAGGCCTAATGACCCCTCTATTGTGCAGACCCCAGAAGCATAGCCACGCCTGCCCTCCCTTAAAACCGGCCCTGTGATTAAACTAAATTATCGTAAAAATCTATTGAGAAAAAAATCTACATCTAGAACAAAGTAGAAAAGACCAGAATCGCACTTTATTTTCTTTATTGTGATTTAGAAAGAAAACTTAACACATCAACTCCAATGTGATTTTCTTGTAGCTTTAAAGAAATCCTAGACATGGCAGCAGGTAATGTGGGCTTGAACTGCTTTTTCTGAACCAAATCTGTCATAACCGTTGACAGCAATGCAGGTATCCACACCATTTTGAGCTGCAATATAAAAAATAAAAAAAAAATTAACTAGGAAAACAAATAACTCTGGTGACCTAGCATTTGTTTGTTTCTTGTCTATATGTTAATGAAAGTCTGAATAAATAAAGTCTAAATTACATGAAATCTAAGCTGTATGAAGCCTGAACTTTATGCAGTCTGAATTGTATTAAGTCGAATTACATGAAATCTAAGCTGTATGAAGCCTGAACTGTATGCAGTCTGAATTGTATTAAGTCGATTTACATGAAATCTAAGCTGTATGAAGTCTAAATGAAATCTATGGTCTATAAAGTCTAAATTACTTAAAATCTAAGTTGTAAGAAGTCTGAATTACATGAAATCTAAGCTGTTTGTAGTCAGAATTGTATGTGGCATGCGCCGCGAGAAAAGCTCCCATTGTCATGCGCCTCTGGGAGTGTATGTCATTAAAATCAACTAATTATTAAAATAGTTTAGTTTGGTGACGTTAGGTTTAGGGGTTTCTAAAGACACATTAGACAAGCGCGCATTACAGGTTTTGAAAACAGAACAGCTTAGCGGTGGTATGGTCACAGTATGTAATCTGAAATACATGAAATCTAACCTATATGAAGTCTGACTCGTATGTAGTCTGAATTATCAATGAAGTTTACCTTCAATATAAGCTCCAGCAGCTTTGGCATTCTCTGTGAACACGTTGCACCCAGTCATCACTTGACCACTCGGACATGCAATGGAGGCTTTGTCCCCAACATTCTGACCACTTGGTGCAGACACCAGAGTTGAGCATTTGATGTTTCCACCTTGACAGCACGCAGCACTGCCATAGACAGCTGTAGAGACAAAAGACAGGGGCAAGAATTGATTTCAGCGCTGTGTCTTCTACAACAATAACTTTATATTTAACGTGATACTTTTTATATTAAGTACTATAGGAAAATTGTTTCGATCGATATCTTAGAATATGATAAGAAAGACAACTCGGCAGTAATGTGTTAGATATGGACATTTGACTTACTTGGTCTAGGCTCATCATTCTGAGCTATGCAAGATGTATTCGTGAAAATTGTTCCATCAAAAGTAGATAGCCAAGATGTAGCAGCACAACCTGAGCATCATAGTCACATTAATATTTGTTGGTGAGTAGGTAAAAAACAACACAGGTGAGTAGGTAAAAAACAACACAGGTGAGTAGGTAAAAAAAACACAGGTGAGTAGGTAAAAAAAACAAGAATTTTATTGGTTTCTGCAATTATTGTATGTTACTGTAGACAAAAATACTAATTAAGACCAGTGGCGTAGCTAAGGAATAGGTAACTCTGGAAGCATTACCTCGTTAGAGGCCTCTGCATTTTGACATTCGATATCATAACAGGAAATAATGGCGTAATATTTAATATAAAAACAAATTTTGGACACCCTCCTCCACCCTAGCCACGCCACTGATAAAAACTGTGTATAATATAATTTAGTCAATGTTAGAATTATCTGAGACCCTTGTTTTTAACATCGCTGCTTCATGTCACCAATCTAGATTTACTCTTGTCTCACTTTTCAAAATGACGTCTTCTATTGACTCTACATAGACAAGCAGTGGACGATCACACTAATGGTAGAAATCCTTGTCTTAGGAACGCGTACTTAACGAGAATCTAGAACGTCGTAGCATGAAGGTTTAAGACCTTTGCTTACCCAGTGGATAGCCATCAGAGGCGCATGGGATCACGAGCTGGTCATCAACACCAATACCCGCAGGTCCAGCAGACTTATACGTACATGACAGACCGCTCAGACTGCAACATCGAGCTACGGCCTGGGTACCTGTAGGATTATAAAACATAAAAAGTTATATAGTGTTATAATAAATTGCTTCGTATTGTTCGTATCTATGCTATTGTCTTTTTTCTTATACTATACTAAAGACCCTGTAAAAATTATTATCAATCTTAGACTAATTATTTGTTTTAGTGTCTTTTTAGTGACCTCTTGTAATATGATTTAATGGAAGTTGATCCAAACACGCTATAAATGGCTTCTGACACAAGGCTACTTAAGTCACTTGCGACTTTCAATAGGATCAAAGGTTTAGAATGATTTCGGTAAATAGAAAATATAAATGCCATACTTTTATTCAGTCTGTTGCTTTACGGCGCCGGTTAAGAAAGCAAAAGTTTATTTTTTGTTCGATCACCTAAATGGCAGAACCTGCTGCTGGTAGATGTAGGATGAAGGACAACAATCTATACGTTTTTAAAGTTATATGTGTATGTATATCAAATGTTACGGAAGCTGCAATTTAGAAACTAGACGTTCAACTTATCTCCGTTAGTTTACTAAAAAAATGATGAAAAGAATAGAAGTGGCATTATTTTCTTGGGAGAAATGTATTTAAAACATTAAGTTCGTGATAGCCAAACTTAAGTTTTTCTTATGCTGCAATGAGTGTGATTATTCATAATATATCTACCATTTTTTGTTGTGCCTGCTTTGGACTCTTGACAGATCATACACCATTAGGTAGTATACGATGCTATAATCGGGAAACCAATTAACAACTTACCTATGCTAGATCCAGCTCCATTGATGGCCTGACAAACTGGTTTTCCGTTAGTTAATGTCATTTTTTCCCCATCTCGAGTCCAGTCATTATTCTGTTATTAATATGTATAAATAAACACCAATTCTCACCAGTTCTATTACAGAATAATTTTTTTTAATAATTGCATCGATTATCACTATTTAATTGATTCCACACAGGGTCCTTCTTGAAATAAACATGTAATATTCTATTCTAGAGGTAGTTTTGACCCGACAAAGAAAATTTTAATAAGAGCAACTTTCAATATAATGAGGGGGCGATGTGGCTAGGTGGTAAAGCGCTTGGCTTCCAAACAGAAGGATCCGGGTTCGAATCCTGGCGAAGACTAGCATTTTGAATTTCGGAATTTAGGGCAACTTTGAGTCCACCCGAAGCAAAGGCGTTTGGTCATTGTGATGGACACATGATACCCTCGTTAATTATTGACCATAGAAACAGATGGTCTTTATTCATATCTTCTGCCCCATAGATCACAAGGTCTAAAAGGGGTACTTCAATACATGTGAGCATACGTTGTGATAGAATGGTAAAGCGACTGATTTTCACTTAACAATGTTTCGAGTTCCAATCACGAGGTATAACCAGCTCTAATCTATGCCTGGTGTTCAATAGTGGAACTAAAGGCGATTAGTCATAAATCTGGCCACGTGACACCCTCGATATTCATTTAAAAAAAGCTTCATTAAAGTCCCTGCAAAAGTTCTGCAGCCATTATTTGTATATACCAAACAAATAGACTGAGCTTAATCTTAAAACATATTTACTTTCTATCCTTCAACTGTGAGTTTATACATACTTACATACTTGTGTTCTACTTATTAAAAAAAACTACCCAAAGCTCTACTGGGACCTACTTTTAAGAGACTAGAACATCCAGTCAGTACTTCGTCTTCATTACAGCCGACTTCTATTGTCTTGTCGTCTCCCACTTCTGACGCAGCAGACCACCTCGTGGTGCAAGTTAATTGATTGTTGGATGAAGTGGACGTGGCTTGACCCATGGTCCACAGTCCTGTGCTGGTAGTCTCGTGGTTGACAGGTACGGCAGCGAATGGATCATTTTTGGGGGGAAGCTGAATTTCATCTGAAACAAAAAAAAATTCACTAAGTGCAGTGTTATATCATTCTTCATGGGTCCCTATTTTGTTTGTCAAGTCTGAAAGTTTCCGAAACCCCAAAATAGAATTTGTTCGTGATGATGCAACCTTTAATATGAAATGAAAAAAATAATATAGGCTTACAAGTCATACTAGAAAATAAACTTTTAAAAAAAAATCATTAATACAAGTATAATCGTTTGACGCTCGGGCGAATCCATTTTATTCCTAATAACGTTCTACCAACCTCCATGTTTGTAGTTTTTAAAGTCGTAATAGTTTTTGATATATAAAAAGAAAAGAAACATTTCCTTAAAGGTTTCATCCTTTCTCAGAAAGGAAAATTCAAGTTCGAATAGCAAAGACAGTACCACGTCGTTTGTCCCTACTTCAGTTATCCGGAACGTCAAATATCCGGACTTGTCTTTTTTACTTTTTTGTTTTACAGTACGGTGCTCTTGAGGATCGACGTCTATTGCATTACTGTCAAAGTTAAAAAAAAGTAAAGTTCTCCTTTCAGACTTTGTGGTCTATAGGGCAGATGAAACACAACTAATAGGACTAATTGATGATTTCTCAAAAGGTTTAGATAATAGTGAACAAATAGATGCTATCTTACTAGATTTTTCCAAGGCTTTTGACAAAGTTCACCACCATAGTTTGCTTAAAAAATTAAAATATTTCGGCATTAACGGTCCACTGTATCAGTGGATTAAAGATTTTCTGATAGGGAGAGAACAAACTGTAATAATAAATGGCTCTAAATCAACACCAATAACAGTAAACTCAGGTGTACCTCAAGGAACAGTCTTGGGTCCACTACTATTTTTAATTTACATAAATGATTTACCAAATTGCATTAGTTCAGGAACAAAAGTCAGATTATTTGCAGACGATTGCATAATATATAGAACAATAAAAACAAAACAAGACACAGATATTTTACAAAGAGAATTAGATGAATTACAGAAATGGGAATCAAATTGGAGCATGTCTTTCCACCCAGAAAAATGTCAGTTGTTAAGAGTAACAAAAAAAATTAAACAAATTAATTCCACTTATCTTATTCATGGCAAACCAGTAACACAGACTAAAAACTCAAAATACCTAGGTGTTATAATAAATGAAAAACTGTCATGGAATCCACATATTGATGAAACTATAAAAAAATCCAACAAAGCATTAGGGTTTATTAAAAGAAATTTCTATAAATCAAATAAGAACATAAAACTAAAATGTTATTTAACCTTGGTTAGGCCAATAATAGAATATGCATCCACCGTGTGGGACCCCTCAACTCAAGAAAACATTAAGAAACTGGAACAAACACAAAATAGAGCAGTGAGATTCATAACAAACGAATATTCACATTTGACTAGGGTAACACCATTAGTAAAATCACTAAATTTAGAAAGCCTTCAGGACAGAAGACTCAAAAGTAAAGTAGCAATTATACATAAAACACTGAACCATAATCTTCAAATACAAAAACAAAATTTAATAAAATACTCTGAAAGACACAAAAATAAAGGCACATTCCTCGTCCCATATGCTAGGACAAATTTGTACAAATACTCCTTCTTCCCTAGTGCTATTAGAGCATGGAATGGGTTGCCTGAGCTAGCCAGAAAAACCAGTGACTTGGCAGAATTTAAGTCATTGGTTAATATGCATGACTAAATGCATGACGCGTAGGACGTAATCATCTTCTTTTTTGAAGTAACGTCTGTATTATATAAGATAAGAAGATAAGATGTAAAGGTCATCGGATTCTGTTGCCCACGATTAACGAGGGTGTCATGTAGCCATCACAACGATCAGCAGCCTTTACTTTTTCAAACTAATTTCAGCTACCCATTAGAGCTGGGTGGACTCAGAGGCGCCCTAAAGATCCCGAAATTAAAAAAATCCCAGTCTTTACTAGGATTCGAACCCGAACTTCCTGAGCTTGGTATATTTCGTCTGTCTCTTAGCACGCGATAACCCTATATGAATTTTCTTTATATGGTAGTGAAAACGACCGAATATTATGTTTTCCGCATTTGGTTACCCGGTGGATTGAGTACCCAAAGGAACTCCATCCCCAGATAATCCGATAATTGTCTACTGAAGTAAGCCTAATGTTCTTCTTGCGGAAATATTTGTGTACTTAACTTTTACTTTGTCCTAGAATTTGATAACTTGTAGGTTATTACAAATCAATTATTGTCAATAAATGAAAAAGTCACCGAAGGACTCACGTCCATCTCCTGATATGTCCACGGTGACGGTCTGGTCAGTCTGCCCCAGATGAAAACTCTGTTTTTTGATTGGTTTATCTTTGTACCAGACGATCACGTCATAGTCTCCTTGAAAGCCCCGGATGTTGAAAGATGTTCCGGACGACAGTGACCTGTTCACATGAGTGCTCCATTCGTTTTTAGTCAACTGAACAAATCTTTGACCAGCCTTGTCCAACTGTTGACCAATATAAGTGATTGAAATCAACGTGAGACAGAATGAGACAACTCAAACAACCAAAGGAAAGAATATGGTAAAATGTGACAAGTAGATAGCTTAACAAGGATAGGTCAGCAGACATGTATGCTTAGAACATAAGGATAGTTCAGCAGACATGTATGCTTAGAACATAAGGATAGCTCAGCAGACATGTATGCTTAGAAAACAAGGATAGTTCAGCAGACATGTATGCTTAGAAAACAAGGATAGTTCAGCAGACATGTATGCTTAGAAAACAAGGATAGTTCAGCAGACATGTATGCTTAGAAAACAAGGATAGTTCAGCAGACATGTATGCTTAGAACATAAGGATAGTTCAGCAGACATGTACGCTTAGAACATAAGGATAGTTCAGCAGACCTGTATGCTCAGAACATAAGGATATGTAATCTTTAAGATGATATACTAAACGAAATTTGAAGAATCTTTTTTTTTACTGTCATATTCTTTGTTATTGTTGACAGTTTTAATTCAAGATTTTAGCTATGACTTTATCTTACTGTATAGCTGTAGCCATGAAGAAGTCCATAGTCAGGACTTTTGTCGTGATCCCAGATGCCCCAAAATATAATGCCATCAACACCAGGGTGACTGAAGAACACTCGCCAGATGATCTCATACCTTTGAACATTGCACAAACAAATAATAAAAAAATGTAAATGAAGTTTAATGAGTTGTCTTAATTGTTAATATTAACCTTTAGATGTAAACATTGATGTAATTCAGATTTTGTAGTAAAAAGAAAATCAATGGAATCGTGTAAAAAAGGCCTATATATATTGAGGAAAAAACCCGAAGAAATGGTCAAATGATCCCAATTAGAAATGGCTTATGGTCGAGGAATATTAATAAAAAGTAGAGAGAGAGAAAAACAGGATTTCGCAAGATTAAAGCATTTATAGAAAGTAAGAAATATTTTTTTACCAATCAGCTCTGGAGTTGTCGTCATGTGCCATCAAATCTAATTCTGTTGCCCACATTGGTACTCCTGCTTGGGCTAAGATGTCCAGCCTATGCTGAATAGATATTTTTGTTTAGAATCTATATTATTCCATTTTCTGTAGGCTAATATCTTAAGAAAGAAACTACATATAATTAAATCATATACTATCTTAAGTTGAGTTGGCTGTTAGTAATTCAAAAGATGTCAGCGGGTATAAATGTCTTGAATGTAAGTCTAATCCATGGTCACTTTGCGATTGAAGAAGGAGGCCGTAGTAGTTTAAGGTCTCTAATTCTGTTTCTGAATAATGCCCTTAAAAAAGATTAAATGTTTTTGGTGCTGGACATGTGTTTGCTTGACTTCTGATTGGTGGATGAAAGGTAATTCAATTGTTTGTTGGTTTCACAGGTGTTGACGTTGCTTTAGAGATTAGATTAGTACGTCTTAGACTAAAACTCCTGCTGGGCGGCAGAGGATGAAGGCGGACAAGCTTGAGCTCAGGACTTTAAGTCGAAGCGAATACTACTTGACCAGGCAACAAAGGCTAGTAAACATAATTGGGATTACATCTAAATCTTAAACTGGTGAACTGACCTTGAGTAGGGTCGGACTAGGTCTGATATTTGAAGGCATGTGACTCTGTACACCGACACCTCCGAGGCCAACGTTGGCAGCTTTGAATTGTTGGATTTGTGAAAGATAGGCCTGAAATAGAGTTTCCAAGAATTAGTTTTGAAGCTTTCATTTTATTTATTATGAAGTTTCAAACCTTTAGAAACATCGGTAAAAATCTATCTAGTTGACTATACCTACCAGCGTGTACTCGCCATTGGCCACGACACTATAGTCATTGAGGAAAAGTTTTGGGGTAGGGTCTAATGAGTGTACTGTCCTAAACATGTGTTGTGTGTAGTGGTCATCTCCTGTCTTGCTTTCATAGAAGTTCCCATGAAGTAGCTCGTTATTGACATCCCAGTGAGACAATCTGGGGAAAAATTATGAAAATTAGCATCAGTGCCGGATTATAGTACTTGAAGCTTCACGGTAAAATTTTCGTGGAGGTCCTAACCATTTAATCTTTTATAAAAATAAACATAATAATATTTTAAATCTATAATATGTCGCATGGAAAGGAAGTAAGCTGTAAATGTTATATCATGTCTCTTTTCTGTACATTAAATAAGTCTTTCTTGTTTAAGCATATTATATTCTTGAAAATTGAATTCCCCCTTTAAGGGCGGGGCCATATGCGGCTGCACAATCTTTCATTGTCCTAAATCCGACCATGTGTCGCCTGAAACAATAACTTGCATAAAGTAATTTTTTTTGTTGTTCTGGGTCTAAGTTGATCAACTTAGATCTAAGTTGATCTAAGTTATTTGGTGTCAGTTGACTAGCGTCTTATACATTTAGTTTCGGTTAGTACTGCGTATTGGGAAATACTTTGTGTGGTGAACGGTCCAACAGATGTAGGTGAAGACTAGGGGATTGGGTTTGAAGTGTACATGTAAACTAAACAATGTTTACAATACAAATGATGGCTATGCTATATGAAGTGTTATTAGTGTGAGGTCATACGCCAATATATTCCATGTCTACTATTTGAGCTTGGACATAATGTTTGGAAAATAAGATTACTATTAAATTTTACATCGCTATGCTAAAGAACTACATTTATATATTTTATTATGCTGGTTCAGCAACATGGTTCAAGACTGAACTGTAAAGTGTCCAGTCCCTCGAAACGCTTGACCCAAAGGGGGAAAACTGTCTCCGACAAGAGCTGATACAATAACCTACTTCCCCTTGGTGATCCCAGTCATGTAACGTATGTGCTCATCGACTGTATCTTTTAAAGTTTGTCCAGACATGGCGGTCACGTAACTTGGTTGTGTGTCTCCTCCCACTGCCCAGAACATGCAGTGACCACGAACGTTTAACCTATAAAAAAAATCAAGTCTGAGTCAACTTTTAAGTCATAAAACATTACGTCTTACTTTACAAAAACTTGCAAAAAAAAAAAAAAAAGAATTATAAAGATAAGTAGGCCTAGTTTACCCATGCTTTCGAAGCTCATCTGTGGCAGCTACAGCCGTGGTAAAGTCAGGATTTTCCTTGCAATAAATAGAACAACATCTTAACAGTAAATAAACTGAATACTTTCATTATAATTACACCATGTTCTAAAGCAGTGATGCCCAATCTTATTCGCCCGGCGGGCCATTTTCATTTCCAACACTCGTGTCGTGGGCCACATCATCGAATAGATAAAAAAATGAAATAGAGAATAATTCCATTTTAAATAGTGTTATTAGAAACCCGTAGCACTACTAAGCCTACGTACACACGTAGAGTGATTACGTTAGATCGGTCTCATCAGTTTTATTACTGAAAAAGGTTTGTCTACTCAATGAAGTGTTTGTAAACATTGTGATCGTCCTTAGCACTTCATTTCGGACATTTTGAAAAGTTTCTTCATACAACACGACGAAGAAATGAACTGTCTGCATCACTCTAAATATCTCAAATAGGGATCTCTGGCTTTGTAAGTCAATCAATTCCAGTTGCAGATCTATCGGAGTAATTCTCAGTGGCAATAGAAAACATTTGAAAATCTGCTGCTCTGTCATTTAGTTTTGCGATGCGTCAACTGCTTTTTTACCCAGGACTAATTCTTTCACCACTGCTAGAAAGCACCTTTTTACGCATACTTTGAGCAGCTCTGTAACTTGCCCTTGCCGTGGTCTCATTTCACTCATTTCTTGTCTCTTTTTTCTCGTCAGTCGCTTTACTCATTCAACTAGGCGTAGCTTAGCGATCTTTTTCTTGGCGGTTAAAACCAACAATGCCGCCAAATTTTTTTAATGTTTTGATTTGCAAATGACTTTTTGTTATAAGTTTTAAAAACAGCAACATTTCTGGATCATTATTTTTTTTTGGTAAAGTTCTTTTGATATCAAAGAGAATGGTTTGTACCATTTAATATTGGACCGTTAATGAAATGAGAGAGCCATAGGAACGAAAACTAGAATTACGGCTCTCTCATTTCATTAACGGTCCAATATTAAATGGTACAAACCATTCTCTTTGATATCAAAAGAACTTTACAACAAAATAATGCAGAATTGATGCCCTGTTTTACACACAACATATTACTCGGCTAGCTCAAGACAGCAGCGGAATTATTCAAGAACCTAAAACAACTGTCAACACTTGTCACCAAAACATAAACGTCGTGTTCATTAATAAAATGCCGTAGATTAGAATGAAGTCACATCCAAGAAAAAGTGAGAGTCCTAACGTAGGAAAAATACATTTTTCAACCTTTTTAAAAATGTTCTTCACTTTGTGCCGAGGTTTAGGCGGGCTGGATGTAAACACGTCGTGGGCCGGATCTGGCCCGCGGGCCGTAGTTTGGGCACCACTGTTCTAAAACATCTTAAGTATGAGTCATAACTGTTCCAAGATCCAGCACATAAGGTAATTAAGGTAAAGTAATTGCAAAAAATAAATTTAAAGTAATAATAATTACTCTGGTGCCTCTGTTGTAGGTCCACTTGTATTCCTCTATAGTGGCCCAGTTAAACAGGTAATAGATAATGTTCTGAAGTTGTTGGTAGTCTGGGTTAACAATGTAGTCACTACGTATTTGAGTTCCAAAGCCGAATAAATGTTTGGTGTGATCGATCTGTTAAGTGGAAAAAAGATTTACCAATGTATTACTGCTATTGATGTGGTCCATGCAGAGTAATATATGAGCCGTTTAAATCACTAGAAAACTTAAACCAACGTTTGGTTGAACATATTTGAATAATTAATCATTTTGACAAATATTTAAACGTTTATCATGATTTGTTCATTAACTCCGGAATTATGGTCGATTTAATTATAAAAGATTTATTTAACTCTCTCACGCACACGCTCACGCACATACCTGAAGCTTAAGATCATTAACATTGTAGTTTGGAGCCACATTGATACTGAAAATATTAAGAATGTCCAGTATTACATCTCCAGTTCATGGAGTTATTTTGTTTACTAAAAGATAAGAGAGATTTACTCTTATTTTGCTTTTCACGCATATACATAAGCTTGTAATGAAAGAAACTAAGACAGTGTAATGTAATAAAATCAAAGTCTCAGACTTGAAATTGATATTGCTCTTTCTCAGAGTTTCAATGCGCTGGTCAGCTTCTGTCTTCCAATTCGGATTTTCTGGTATCTCGGTAAGAGAGGCGTCATCGAAGTAAAACTCTGCCTGGGGTGTTGGGCCCTCCAAGTACAGGGAAGAGGCTGTGTGCTCTATGGAGTGGGAAAAAAATCAACTGTTTATTGTTTAAATACCCAAAACTTCCACAGTTTGTATGTTTTGCTTTAGATCCAGACACACTCGTTAGTATAAATTACGTTTAACACACAAAAAATCCTAGAAATAAATCTCTAGGGCATGTAATAAACTTTGTGTCGTGGTGGCTGAGTGGTTAAG